>JARTUT010000899.1:0-458901 GCA_030674115.1 Micraspis discolor
TACGATTTTCTTATATAGTCGAGTTGTAGGTATGTGGATTGAGGTTATATTTGTGATCGGTAGCACAGAACATCAATCGGTAGTCATATACTTATAAGTCTAATCATAGAAGTTTAATTTATATATGGATAGGGATGGGTGAATGACGAACATTTCAGTCACGATATCGAGGATTTTATTATCGATATCAACAGTCTTTCTACATCGATGTTGCCGCAAGAAAATTCAAAATCGGTTTCGATGTTCTAATTATATTTGTGGAAAAAGAGAAATTGAAATAGTTTTCCGTTATCTAGGTAGGTAGGTATAGTTTTATACCCGAATGACTGATATATTATTCAAAAATATTACAATGAGATGTCAAAAATTAACGAAGAAAACTCTGAATGGAGTATTCAATACAGATATGATAAAATATACCCAATTCGACATCAAAAATTAAAATAAATATAATAAATTTTTTGGCAAATTGGAAATATTGATGAGCTTTTCATTCAGTTAGACGATGCCCATTACATTTATCTACAGATAAACAGCTTTTACATATCAAAGGTAAATATTATCAAACACGTGATCAAAATGAAGAAATAAAGGGTGTAATGTGATTTGGGTTCATATCCCATTCATACAGTTTCAAGTTTTCAAAATCTGTCTTGTTAAAGGGCTGCAAAGCTAATTCTTTGATTTCTGAAAAATTTGAATTATTCAACTGAGATACGGGGTATGAATGATGAATTTTGGTTTATTGAAATGATTTTAAGCCATTAGATATTAGATAGTCACTTTTAATTAAAAATATTTTCTTCGGTTCATGTTCGAACGATACATGTCCCGAGGAATTTTCTTGTATAAGATCGTTAAATAGTGATAAACATTGTCCGTCTGGTAAAATAAGTAAGTTTTTGATACTCGAAGTAGGTTTTAGCGCATAATATTCTAGCTTTTTAGGCACAAATTCACTCAAACATGAAGGTGGTTTCACTAATTGGTCTTGTGAGCCCAACATCCACTTCTCTACATTCTGGCATTTTTCATAAAATTCTTCTTGAATGAATAAATATTTCGGCTGATCTATTATGTGGGTGTTCAGGAAGGAAACAAATTTCAGTTCGTAAGTGCTATAGGAATATTGTTTACCAAAGGTATTTAATGACAAATATAATATTTGAATTTTTGATTTTCACTGATGTGAAGCAAATTGAGTAGATATCCTTCAAGTAGATTAAATGTGAAAAAAAAACATTATTTCTGATATATTTTTTTATTTCATTCAATGGTAGAATTGACTCATGGAGTACAAGAAGTCTTGCAAAACTTATAGCGGTATTTATTTCTGAAGCATTTTGGAAATTCTTTTTTGTTCGAATTGTGAGATAACAATTTTGTCAACAGATTGTTATACCTTGATGAAGTTATTAACTCCGTCAATCAATGAATTGGTTTGATTATGAAATCTATCAGACGTTGAATTTATAATAGTAATGATTTTCTCTTGATTCGATTCTATGTTTTCTACGTTATTTTGTAATGTTTGGAGATAGTCTTGATGAAGAGATTTATCTTCATCGTCTAAAATGCCAAATAAAAATTTATAAATTCTTCCTCCTATATTCATAAGGCCTCTTTTAGTTCTGAATGGAATTAATTCGCTCAACATATTCTTATTTGAATTCAATTGAATGAAAATACGTGATTTTCATCTGAGATAATATCTTCATCTCTGATTTCGTTAAGTTTTTGTCGCCTATTATCATTTTTTCTTTTCATTTTCCGCTAATACGGTAGAGATTTCTTGAAGATTCTCATTGTATTGATCGATGTAATTAGTACCTTTTTCATAATCGGTATCTTGGAATACTATAATTTAAATCTAATTTAATGGTTTGTAGTGGACTATATTTCAAAGAAGAATGAATTGAATTGGTAGTGGCCGGCTGTTCACCGGCATTTTACCGGCGCCAGTCAGCGGTCGGCGTGTGTGCCGGGTCCCGTTTCCGCCTGAGGTTCACTATTGGAATTTGGACGGCCGGTAAAAAATCGGCGGTCGAAAATCGGTGTTATAATATAATTGTTATAAAATTTGCATATCTGAATTTTATGTTTTTCTGACTTAAAACAGTGATATTGTTGAAAAACAAAAGTTAAGTGAAAAGTTGATATACCGCTTAAAGTCTATTACACGTACTAGTTTTTCCTAGAAAAAAAACCACTACTTATTCACCAATTTTCAATAGTACAGCTTACAAGAAAATACCACTAAGTTTGCACTCTTTTCAATTTTTACCTTTACCCATTTTCAACACCCGGTATAAAACATTTTTTTAACATTAATGAGTATCTATTTTATAACGTGTTTACTGCCCTTTCTGATGATATGATCAGATTTGATGTAGCTGTAAGAATAACAGAGATATTCTTGTTTTTAAAGGGGAGAGCAAAAAATTTCGAAAAACCAAGAAGTGTTAAATTACTCGATAACTATCAACTTTTCGAAAAAGTGTTTAGGACATTTTTTGTTGCAAATGACTTGTACTATCACCTACTGAAGTTTGGCACCTATTATAGTAGACACCCTGTATAGGGTGTTCAACCACTAACAGGACGGAGAAGTACATATTTATTCGTATTTGATGCGATTTAATTCCAACGGCATATTATGTTGTTTAATAAGGGCCTCAGAAGGAAATTATTTTCAAATACACAGGAAGGTCCAAGAAAGAATCGCGCATTAAAGTTATGATTTTTCTTATGGAACACCCATACTCGATGACGATCTCGAATTATATGATGAATATGAGGGCGACTTTCTCCAAGGATACCTATACCTCACTATTTTGGTTCCTCAGATATCGTGGTTTTCCGGTAAATTTTGACGTTTGGAAAAAATTTCTCTGATTTGATTGAAAATCACACCCACAAACTCACTAGCTTTTGATGATGAACTCATCACTTCACCAGCTACTCTGATCAATATTTCGAAATATTCTACAGGGTGTTCAAAATAACTTCCATTCGAGTCACATTTGAAATGAATTATTTTGGTTATGTCTTATGGAACAACTCATATTTTTCTGGCTCATCTCATAGCGAAAATAATTCTACAAGTTATGCCGTGGGAACGAATTTGGAATAAAGAAGAACATAGGCGTTATTCTCCGTCCCGTTAGTGGTGCGGCACCCTGTATACACGCTGCACAATTCGGGAGTTTCCGGAAATTACAAACATAGATAACGTACATGAACATTTTCCTCACCACTAAATGATACGCTTCTAAAATTTCAATAAAGTCCAAACAGAAACCTGTTTTTGTCAAGATATTAATAACGTAGGAGTGGAATATTTCCGTATTTCTAAAAAACTATTTCGGAATCTTAATTGTCTGTTGTTTTCGAATTTCCAGCCAAAAATGATCTCGATTGATTGAGTTTGACTTCCTGATGAAAAATTTGTGTGTTGTATACCATGCCGGTCTGTTCAGATCAAGGGCTCTGGAGTTATTAACCTCACATTAGTGGTTTTACACATTTTTCTGTTTAAAAATTAATCGGGTGGATTTTTGAGTCTTTGAGACACATGCTTGCGCAAAACCGGGTTATAGCAACATTTAGATTTTCATACAATTACAGAAAATTATAACCGTTTGTAATCAGGTAATGCTCAAAAATGTGACTTCAATATACGGGGTGGCGGTTTGAAAACGAGACAGACGAGATTACAGACGAAATAAGTTTTTTCGATAGAAATGCTCGGATAGGTCGATTTCTGTTTCGAGGGTGACAACTTAAGATATAGGATACGGACGCATAGCGCTTCAACCCTTGCTGCTACAACCCCCACCCCCAATTTTTGAATCGGGAAGATGGGGTGAGTGATACCTCAATTCGAAGGTAATATTATACTGATTTCAGCACACCACTTTATTTTCAAATACTTAGTTAAGAATATTTCGAGGACTAATGCATAAAATGATTAACAATTACTGTGCTGAAATCAGTATAAAAATACCTTTCAAATGAGGTATCACCCACCCCATCTTCCCTTTTCAAAATTTACATCTTAAGTTGTCCCCCTCGAAACAGAAATCGATCTGTCCGAGCATTTCTATCGAAAAAATTTATTTCGTCTGTTTCGTTTTCAAATGGCCACCCTGTATATTTTCTTTGCAATTCATATTGGATTGGGTATCAATCAAATACATTCGAAAAAATATCACTTTATTATTAATTTCCCTCACAAAAGCAATAATACAAATGATTTAAGGGAAGGGTTTCATTTATTCTTATCACTAAATTTCTGTTTATCTTCAGTTTTTTCCATTTTTAGTTCTTTGTATACCTTCTTATTAACTATAAAGTATATAACAATGAAAGGCAGCACTGTGAGTAACCTATAAGCGTTATGTTTAAGTAACTGGAACAGAAAACCAATGAATAGTGGGCCGACTATCTCTGTCATAGTAGAAACTGTAGCTAAATCTTGAGCCAATCTTTGATTCTTGCTTGTTTCAAATACTTCTTTGTAATAATATTCAACAAACGCTCTAGATAGAACGAAAGGTATAAACATTAACAGGTAAAAGGTATAACTAGGAGAACAACTTTGAAGCAAACCAAAGACTGTACAAGAGATGAGAGATATCTCCAATATTTTTTTTGGGTTTGCCAGATTGTTTATTCTCAAATTAGTTTTTTCGAAAGCTATTCCAGACAAAGCTAAGATCACCATTTGATATGCTGCAGTAGCATTGACTAAAGATCCTTTACCTTGAAATACAAAAATAATAAGTACTACAAAGAGTATAAAGACTACTTTAGCATTGATTATAAGAAGTGCCTTTATCAGGAGGGATTCCCAGTGCGCAAAGTGAATATCTATACTTCGTAAATCCTTGATAGTGGAATGGAATGTTTTCTTCAAAACGCTGATAACTTCAGAAGGGGAAGACTTCCTCTCTTTCTCTTTTTCTTGAGGTGCATCTTTGATGGCAATAACTGAAACACACGAAATAATTATTATTGTGATTCTGTAATTTATTTTTGTGATTATACAGGGGTGATATTTTTACTACTACGACAGTTTGAACCATTGATTCTTGAGATCAAAAGGAACATTATTCCCACACCAGTTCGGCCCCATTTAAAAGATACAGTGTGTTGAAATATCTTTAAAAATATTGTTTTTTTGCTCGTATTTTTCTAATGGATAGTGTTATGAATGATCTAGTGGTACGATGCGACATGTCCAGTTGTTCCGAAAAAACAGGCGACTATTTGGTTGGAAGTATTTTGTGCGCGAGCGACTTTTGTTGGATATGACTCATCTTGAAACATCAATACGCCGTATTAGTGTGACGTCACATAAATTATTCTTGACGAGTTTATAATATATTTCAATTGATATTTAATTGAAATTGTGTATGTATCTTATCCTCAAAACAATTTTTCATTCTTAGAATTGCCTGTCACATGGAAAATACTGGGCAATCCAAATTAAAACTGAGCTGTTTGGATCCCGTAACCATACATTCTAGTTCAGAATATCCTCACTGCCTTGGAGCGAAATAACGATATTGTTCATACTTGAAAAATTTTTCTAGGATAACTGTTTGTGTGTCAAAAAAAATAAAAACGCCCCAGTAATGTCAACTTATGATAGAATCTGAAGCATGTAGAAAATTTTTGAAAACGGAATGTACAGGGTGTTTTTTCAACCTGAAAACTTAATCTGAACTTATCATAATTCCCATTTTGTATTTTTGAAAAAATGTTGGAAGTATTGAAAGAAGATAATCATATTGTTCTACACTGAAAATTTCATCAAGATTGATCAAGCCATACCAAAGTAATGAATAAAAGAAAAGTCGGTCGAATCGGACAAATCACCCTGTAGACTCTCAATGAAGGTCCCGAACCATAAACCCAACATTGTTCCGAAACTTTATTGACTACTGTATACTTCACCTAAAATCTGACGGTCTCCTCCGGAATCACCCTGTATATCCCCTGACAAATCCTCTGCCATGATACTGGCTAAATCGAGATTACCATTAGATCCAGCTAATTTGGAACTGGGGTCATCTGCGATCCCATGGAAGACTACTGTTAAATATCTGGGATAGTTATAGACCGTAAACTTAAGTGGAGGCCCCAGGTTGATGCTGCGTCCTCGAAGGCTATGAAGGCTCTTAACACCCTAAAATCCGTATCAGGTGTTTATTGGAGAGCTCATCCCAATAATCTTTTACTCCTCTATAAGGCATTGGTTTGTCCCCATTTCGATGACTCGTTGACATTTGGAAGATGTGCCAAGGCTACTCTGTCCAAATAAGATCGTGTCCAATTTGCTTCCTTAAGATTGATCCTAGGCATGATGAGGTCAACGCCAACGAATATCCTGCTTTCGGAGTCTGCAGAGACCCCTCTTAACATAAGAAGAAAATGGCTGGCTTTAAAATATACCTCTAAAGTCCTACGATTTGAAAACAACCCTCTGTTGGACTTACTTGACGGCGTGAATCAACTTAGTGGTCTATGGTACAATGATTCGACACCACCTTACATAGCCTTCTTAGAGTTGGCCCCCAAAAAAGCGTGTTTATGGAGAGCAAATAAGTGTCTTCCGTATTTTGAGATGTCAACCCCTATGAGGACTTGCATTGTCCCGGTGTACTTATCTGGTTTGCCTAAGAGTTCCTTTGCCAATAGTTCTGACTTCATGGACCTGATTGAGAGTAAGTTTCCTGGCCATGCTCTTCTCTCTACAGATGCATCTATGGGCAGCTCGCTAGTGGGTTATGGTGTTTACTGTCCATCCCTCTCAGTGAACATTTCAGGTAGGCTTCCAGACCACTGGTCTATTTTTCTAGCGGAGATGCATGCTATTAGTGTTGCAGTTGATGTTGTCATTGCAAAAAGGATGGGCAGAGCCCTGATTGTGAGTGACTCTCTTAGCTGCTTACAATTTATAAAATCAAGGAAGTTTACCTCTAGCATAGACATTAATATGGTAGATATGATGGAGAAGTTTATGGTTGCAAAGGACAATTATTTGAAGGTTTCCTGTGTGTGGGTACCGAGCCATTCCCATATTGTTGGAAACAATAAAGCGGATCAGTTGGCAAATGAGGGTAGATCGATTGAGGTACCCCAGTTAATTCAGGGGGGGGCGGAGTCACTTTGGCCACTTCTCAAAAGGGATCTTAGGACGAAGTGGTGCTCACTTTTTGAAAGGTTGGGCGCTGTTGAGGGTAGGACATATGCCCAGAAGGTTGGTTGCTCCCCATACAATAAGCAATGGTTTCGAGGAAGTGGATAAATCTAGAAAATTCATATCTACTATTTGCAGGCTTCGCTCTGGCACTTGCTGTTCTCCTGAGCACTTATTTAGATTAAGGATTGTTGACTCTCCCATGTGCGTCTGCGGTGAGGTCTCAAGCTATTTACATATGTTTTTTGATTGCCTTAATTTAACCTCCCAATCTAGTATACTGTATGACAAACTTTCCAAGATGAGCTTCAGGTTTCCCATTAATATATACCAGGTTTTATTTTCGGAAAATTTGACTGCCTATGAAGTAATTTTTACTTTTCTATCCACTAGTCAAATAAAAATTTGAGAGAAACACTTTGTTTGATGTATACCGGCTTAAATATTGTCAGCATGTTTGATGTATGTCCCTTTGTGTGAATCCATTTGTTTGCAATCCATCACCTACCACTGCTTTACATTGAAAATGATTTTTACGCAAGTTTAGATAATCAAATACTATTTTATATGGGTTGATATAGGTTCACCCTAGACTCCCCAATCCCAGGAATCAACCCATTGGAAACATAAAGCTGGTCCGTTCCTGTTTGGTGTATTATACTGATATTGGGTACACTGCTGAGCCCAGCTACTTCCCCGGTTGTTGCAAGGGGACTGCTTGTATGCCGGTGATTGGCAATTAGAAGAAGAAGAAGCTAGTGATGAAACTGAAAATATGAATACATGGAGCACAGTAGTAGGGAGAAAAAAGAGGCAAATGAGATAAAGCGAGAAATCAGTTGTGTATGGCACTAAATCGGTTTATGATACCAAAATAAATGGAGCTAAGAGAAGGCGTTGGATATATATTGGAAGGATCAGGAGTACAGATATTGAAGAAGCGGATATTGAAGAATATTTGAAATCTATAGATGGTGCTGATCAGATTGTTGTGAAAAAATTAGAAACAAAGGGGACAAATTCAGCATTTAGCAAAGGTATTGCCTCCGAAGAGGCATATAACATTATTTTCAATCTATTCTGGCCAGAGGGGGTTCTTCTCAGAGAATATTGAATACTTTTCGGAGAGGCTCAGGGACTTGACCAAAAGATTAAAAAAGCATGAAGACAACCCTGCCATAATAACAAGTCATCCAGAAAGTGATATGTTGTTTGTAGTTCACCAAAACGCCAGTCGATCGGTAATTCAATTCATCAATTAAATGTGCTTGTCTCGAAAACTCTCAAGAATGATGAATTTTGTGCAATGCATATTTGTCTTCGTACAAACAAATATTCACTAATCTTTTGCAATCATATGGATTATGTCACACCTTCTTTCAATCAACTAGATCATCTGCATGTATTGATAATATAGGTACTCATAAACTAAGTGGATTACAGTGCCGAATTGATTAATTCCCAGATGTCTGATAATATTACAGCACTGTTGCGATATTCTCGCAACAAATGACCATTCTTGGAATTTGGGGTAGCGGCCGTTACTTCCAAGAATGCCTTCTATCGGACGGGATTTTGGAAATCCCTAAACTCAGCTACCTGTACGACCTCTCTCAATTATTCAAATTCATTCTCTCTACACCTCTCAAGGTGGTCAGTACTACAAGTAAGTTCTCCTTTATCAATTTACTTTTCACGAGTCTATAACGGCACTCAGAACTAAAAGTTCATCTAAACATCTCTCAAAATAATCTGTTTTCGGGTCAGTTAGCTACCCTAGTTCATTGTATATGTGAATTACTCAGTTGAAACTCTCTAAGTAAAAGAAAGAGGTTGTGAATTGTGAACCTGTGACGCAATTACATATCGCCAAGGCACAATTCATCAGTGGAAGTTTGAGAAGCTTTATCCTA
The DNA here is from genome assembly GCA_030674115.1 of Micraspis discolor. Classification (NCBI taxonomy): domain Eukaryota; kingdom Metazoa; phylum Arthropoda; class Insecta; order Coleoptera; family Coccinellidae; genus Micraspis; species Micraspis discolor. The sequence continues at coordinate 9,121 of JARTUT010000899.1, forward strand.
AGTGCCTGCACCTTATTCTGAGAAATCTACCCTCGAAGATTGAAACAGAGCTGTGGTGAACTCCAAACAACAAATAAGGTCAGATCTCTTTATCATTTAATATTACCAGAAGTGCCCAAGATTGAGCAGAGAAGTTCAAATCCTTGGTTATTGTAGACACCTAAAAACTCTTTCTGTGAGTGTAAACTCAAGTGCCGAACATTGTGTAACTATTCTTATCTGTGAATACATAATTCTATTATAACTACAAACTTGTTTTTATTCACCTTGCAAACATCTTTTCTACCAAAGATAATTTTTGGATCTACTGTTATAGTATAACCAGCGACTCAGGAAGTGCGCTGCCATTCATTAAGCGGGTGATTATTATTATTTCTAATTTTGTACCCGCACAAGCACAATAAATAAGCATAAGTATTTCAGGTGGATTGTCCAGAACGAATCAATCTTGTAAACGAATGTTGCAAGCTCATAAATTGGATGAATTGAAGCAAAAATTAAAGGCAATAAATTGGAGCTCTGTTTATGATTTTGATGATTGTGAAGTAAACTCACAATGGGAGGCTTTTCAGAGGTTATTCACCTCCGAGTTCGATAGAATAGGTATATCCTTTCCATAAAGTAGATATATATATTCTTTTGAACCTACTTTCCATAAAGTAGTAACTAGGCATGGTCCAAAAAGAGAAGCTCTTTTTGCTGATAGTGAACTTGGAAGTAGCAAGTCGGGGTTAGACATTCTTTACACTTGTCAACTCAGAAACCCAATTTTTGAGGAGGCCTATAGGACAACAAAGAAGGAGTACGATGGTTTACTTAAAGGTCTGAGAACCAAAATATACAAGGATCAGATCTTGCAGTCTGACAATAAAAGTAAAAGTCTCTGGGCTACTGTAAGGGATATTTAAGGAAAGGAACTGAGAAAGTTAACACAGTTATTTCAAGGTAAAAAAAAAAAAAAAATTGCCAATAAATTCAACATTCGACACTTTTCATCCAGCTTTCGCAAACCTACAATTTATGATATATATATATGCTTTATTGTTTGCTAACTAAATATTGTTAGCCAAAAGTTCAAAAGAATATATATATATATATATATTTTGTTTAAAATTTCTTGGGTGTATAGCACTTATTCTACTAATAAATGGTAATTGTTAAATTATTATTTTAGTTATTTTATTTTCAACATATGTTTCAGCGTGTCTACGCCTTTTCAAGAATATAATTCAGTCGACAATTTCCTGTAAATTACATAATAATAAATACACAAATATATCAACAAACAACACAAAGCTTTTTACGTACTTCATTCAAATCGTCCGTCAAGTTATTATTTTCTTCTATAATCAAACTTTAAAGATCTTCAAATATTAAATATTTTCGTCAGCCATGAGTAAAATAATGTGACGATGATGCGCTGTCACGATTTTGTTTTCCAACTTCTTATTTCAATTTAATGCTGCGACACCTGTACGAATTAACAAGTGATAATCCCAAATCTGGGTTTGAATTGGTTCTTTTTAATCTAGATGGAGTTGGTAGTGGAAGATTGAAAATTTGTATTTCTTTATTTATGTTATCAGATTGAAATAAATTTGGGCCAAGTTTTTGATGTCCGTTTTATCGTTCATAGCTTCTTCTTTTTTTATGTGGATCATTTCTAGTATGTTTCTAGTTTTGTTGTTTCTTTCTTTTTCCAGGATAGAAAAGTTCTCAAAATCCATTTATGTTTTCTGTTTGTTCATGCTTTTTAGTGCGGTCATATTTTTGCAAAATTTGTGCCCATTTATTCTTTCCTTTATATATTGTGTTGTCTGTCCTATATATACTTTTGGGCAATCCATACAATTTATTCAGTAGACACGATTCGAGGTTTTATTATTTTGGATTTTTGATTTTAATTTTGTGTTTATAAATTTCAAATTATTTGTGTTTTTATGTGCTACGTTTATTCCATAATGCTTCATTGATGCATTTAGTGTTTCTGATAAGCCCTGTATATATGGTAAGGATACATATTTTTGGGTTTCGATTTCAGTTCTTCTAGTTTTTCGTTCTGTATTATAAAGGCTAAAGATTTTGTCTTTGAAGATCTTGTCAATTAGTTGTAGAGAGGATAGTTATTGATTGCTAGTATTTTTTGCTTTTTCATTGTTTGTTGTCTAAACTCTGGACTAGTGAGTTTTAGAGCTCTATCAGCAATTCCTGACACGACACTTTTTATTCAAATTTATTCAAAAAAAGTATCGTGTCAGGAATTGCTGATAGAGCTCTAAAACTCACTAGTCCAGAGTTTAGACAACAAACAATGAAAAAAGCAAAAGAAATACTAGCAATCAATAACTATCCTCTACAACTAATTGACAAGATCTTCAAAGACAAAATCTTTAGCCTTTATAATACAGAACGAAAACTAGAAGAACTGAAATCGAAACCCAAAATATGTATCCTTACCATATATACAGGGCTTATCAGAAACACTAAATGCATCAATGAAGCATTATGGAATAAACGTAGCACATAAAAACACAAATAATTTGAAATTTATAAACACAAAATTAAAATCAAAATCCAAAATAATAAAACCTCGAATCGTGTCTACTGAATAAATTGTATGGATTGCCCAAAAGTATATATAGGACAGACAACACAATATATAAAGGAAAGAATAAATGGGCACAAATTTTGCAAAAATATGACCGCACTAAAAAAGCATGAACAAACAGAAAAACATAAAATGGATTTTGAGAACTTTTCTATCCTGGAAAAAGAAAGAAACAACAAAACTAGAAACATACTAGAAATGATCCACATAAAAAAGAAAAAGAAGCTATGAACGATAAAACGGACATCAAAAACTTGGCCCAAATTTATTTCAATATGATAACATAAATAAGGAAATACAAATTTTCAATCTTCCACTACCAACTCCATCTAGATTAAAAGAACCAATTCAAACCCAGATTTGGGATTATCACTTGTTAATTCGTACAGGTGTCGCAGCATTAAATTGAAATAAGAAGTTGGAAAACAAAATCGTGACAGCGCATCATCGTCACATTATTTTACTCATGGCTGACGAAAATATTTAATATTTGAAGATCTTTAAAGTTTGATTATAGAAGAAAATAATAACTTGACGGACGATTTGAATGAAGTACGTAAAAGCTTTGTGTTGTTTGTTGATATATTTGTGTATTTATTATTATGTAATTTACAGGAAATTGTCGACTGAATTATATTCCTTGAAAAGGCGTAGACACGCTGAAACATATGATGGAAAATAAAATAACTAAAATAATAATTTAACAATTACCATTTATTAGTAGAATAAGTGCTATACACCCAAGAAATTTTAAACAAAAAATTTTATATCAAAGCACAAGAAACTCTAACAAAAAAAAATATATATATATATATATGATGATTATACTCATGTTGCAGAAATTGAAGAAAATTTTGTGTTTGATGAAGTCACTGAATTAGATATTTTGGATATTTATGAAGCAATGAATAACAAGAAGAGTGCTGGTACTGATTGTGTACCTGCCACTATCGTAAAACAATGTAGAGAGGAAATATGTGAGCCTAGCACTTATTAATAACTCCTTGAAAAATGGCATTTTCCCGGATATTCAGAAGGAAGCATTGGTGAAACCTTTGCATAAAAAGGGTGATGTCAATTAAATTGCCAATTACAGGCTTATTAGTCTAACGAGCGCTTTCTCCAAGATCTTTGAAATGGTGGTGTGCAAAAAGTTGTCGAGTTTCTTCTACGAGCACAGTTTGTTTGCTATCTTTCAACATGGTTAATGAAGGGCCGTTCTACACAAACTGCAATCTATGATTTCATCAAAATTATTGTCGGTGCACTCGAATCCTCTGAGATGATTGTGGGCTTTTTTGTTGTGTGAATCAGATGAAATCAGATCAAATTTCATTCTGGAGTACCCCAGGGTAGCACTCTGGGTCCTCTGCTATTCATAATCTTCATAATTGATCTTAAATGCATTATCATGAAACCTAAGATATTTATGATGAATTTTACTGATGACACTAATCTCCTTATAAGAGCTTTGAGGTATCCCCAGATCGTACAGTTGGTCCATGAGGTTATGGTTGCGATTTTGAGGTTGTTTGCTGACAATGGCCTCTCAGTAAATGCTGACAAAACAAAAGTAACACTTGATGACGAGATATTGTTGATGATGGAGCTCGTGTTGAATGATTATTTGGGCTATTACCATCATCATTTATGGATGTAATGTTTCCCGACGTTTCGATAGACATCTTCTATCTTTATCAAGGAGGAAAAGTAAAAAACCTTTTGAAAATTATCAATTTTCAAAAAGTTAATATGACAGAAGTCATGAAAGAAAAATGAACAATGTTATATACTCATCTGTGATATGATGATCTTTTAAGTTGGATCGAACTATCGGTGTCCAAACTTCTGGCAGATCTATAGATGGAGCACTTATGGAATCTGGTGTTATTTTCATAAATGCTGCTTCTTTGATTTTTCTTCTTGTAAGTTTTCTTCTTTGGATATTATTGATGCTTCATCCCATTTTATACGATGATTCTCATCTACAGCATGTTGGACTAACCTGGATTTGTCGCTGTCTAGTACTCGTAGAAGCTTCTGATGTTCTTTTATTCGTACATTCAGAGGGCGTTTAGTTTCTCCGATGTAAGATCTTCCGCACTCGCAAGGTAATTCATATATGCAGTTCTTTGTCCTTTGTGTCTCATTATTAGGATTTACTTTCGTAAGTTTAGCTCTGATAGTGTCTTGATTTCAATTTCAATTGTGAATTTAATTGATTCTTCTTGAATCAATCTTCTGGAATCAATTAAATTCACAATTGAAATCGAGAAGGACAGACAACTTCCGTTCTTAGATGTACTCGTACATAAACAAAATGGAGTCCCAAGAACCACTGTGTATGAAAAGCCAACGAACACAGGACAATATCTACATTTTGAGTCAAACCACCAACTAAACACTAAATTGGGAGTAGCAAAATGTTTATTTGATAGAGCAATAAATATTTGTTGCACTGAAGAAGACCAAAATGAAGAAATAAATAACATCTCGAAAACTCTTAGAAGCAATGGCTACCCCAAAAAGATATTAGAAAAAGCTTAACGAACAAGAGAAAGTCAACCTGAACCAACAGATATAAATCAGACCATTAAAACCGTAATTCCTTATGTAAAAAGGTTTGTCGGAGAAAATGAGAAGAATTGGAAATAGATACAACATAACGACTGCATTCAAAACTCAAGACACTATCAGAGCTAAACTTACAAAAGTTAAGCCTAATAATGAGACACAAAGGACAAAGAACTGCATATATGAATTACCTTGCGAGTGCGGAAGATCTTACATCGGAGAAACTAAACGCCCTCTGAATGTACGAATAAAAGAACATCAGAAGCTTCTACGTGTACTAGACAGCGACAAATCCAGGTTAGTCCAACATGCTGTAGATGAGAATCATCGTATAAAATGGGATGAAGCATCAATAATATCCAAAGAAGAAAAACTTGCAAGAAGAAAAATCAAAGAAGCAGCATTTATGAAAATAACACCAGATTCCATAAGTGCTCCATCTATAGATCTGCCAGAAGTTTGGACACCGATAGTTCGATCCAACTTAAAAAGATCATCATATCACAGATGAGTATATAACATCGTTTATTTTCTTTCATGACTTCTGTCATATTAACTTTTTGAAAATTGATAATTTTCAAAAGGTTTTTTACTTTTCCTCCTTGATAAAGATAGAAGATGTCTATCGAAACGTCGGAAAACATTACATCCACAATAGATGATGGTAATAGCCCAAATATAGTAATCATTCAACAAAAGTAACACTCCTACAAAACTAGTCATGCTGGTTTCGATACACCACAAGAAATAAAATTGGAATCAGAGAGCATCTCCTACTCTTCTTCAGTCAAGATTTTGGGTATGATTGTTGATCAATCATTGAACTGGGACGATCATGTTACCGAATTATGCAAGAAACTCACAAACATATGCTATTCACTTCTTCGACTCTAGGATTAGGTATGGTGCAATGTTTTACGGCAGTTCATCTGGCCTAGAGTATGTATTTAGATTACAAAAGCTTTGGGAAGAATTTTAGACCTAGGAGTGAAAGAGTCATGCAGGAACAAATTCAGACAAAATGGTATCCTAACAGCAGCTGTCATACACTTATAAGATGCCTGCTTTTTCTCTTCAAGATTAGGAATAACTTCACTGAGCTTTCCACTGGAGCTTATAACACAACAGCAACATTGTTCATATATCCCAAACATAGATTGACGCTGCCTGAGAAAAATGCTGAGTATTGCTGCATGAAATATTTCAACAATCTTCCAGCTTTCATAAGAACTGTATCCAATCTACGGAACTATAAGAAACAAGTTTTTAAGTGGTTTTGGTGATTGAACTTTATTCAGTTAGGGAATTTTTAGAATATCATGCATGATTTATTGGCGCTCTTGTTCACCCGAACAGAGTGCCTATGATTTTGCCCAAATGTCTGTAATTTTGGAATATTGAGCCGGAAATGGTCTCAATCGATTGGGTTCGTCTCCCTGATGAAGAATTCGTGGCGAAAGTTGAGTCTGTCCGGCCGTATCCTCTCTAGCATCCAAAAGGAATCAGCTAGAGTTTTCATATTTTCAGAATATTTTAATTGTCCAAATATCTCGGTCAAGTTCGTTATTGGGCCAAATCCGTCGGATGGTTCAGTAGTTATGAGCATCTGAAATTTTGTTTCCTCAAGAACTACTAGAATATCCATCCGATCAAGTTGATACTTGAAATGTTGTCGAGGAGGCTGCAGTAAAACGGCTCGCAAATTTTTTGCAGAAATCGTCACGCTAGAAAATTTTTTTAAAATTCCCACAAAAAATTTTTTTAATACTCACTATCTCATAAGATATTTTACGGATTTCAATAAAAATTTGTGAATATATTGAGGTGATCGATATCATAATTATCCTAAAATTTCATTGTCGTAGCTCTTTTCCATCTAAAGATATGATCATTTTTTTCATTTACTCGAGAGAAAAGAGAAATGACATACGTCCCGATGATTTTCTTTGAACGATAGCCATCACAGATCGATATTCTATTGACAAATGCCGGGTTCTTCAATCCGTGTCAGTTGGAGTAATATTAATCAAAATTTTTCATAACGGGAAATCATAGAGATAGAATTCAATCTCGTTGGCTGAAATAATATACGTTGTCAAAATTCAGAAGAGCACTGACGTAAGTTTTTAGGGAAAGGGAATTATAGCTTCGAACTAAACTTGGGGAAAATTATGATTAGTAATTTTTAATTTGAGATGTAGGTTAGTTCATTCATTAGGCTTTCATATTTGCATCACATTGTCCCATAGTACGGGAAAAGGCTATTGTTCACCTGATCAGAGTGCTTATAGATTTGTTATGGTTTTAATATTTACTCGCAAGTAGCTCAACAAGAGCGCCAAAGCAATCTGACCTCACGTTAGTGCTTTCTAATTTTTTTTACTGTCATTTTTTTTATATTCTTTGGTTGACACTATTTCTTTTCGAGGTTTTACAATCATTATATATGTTATGTATGCCTGTATCAGAAATAAAAATACATTATTATTATTATTATTGAAAGAAAATATTGTGTATGTATGGATGTTATTGATATCGGTGTCATCAGTATTAGCAGAGATATTAAATATTATAACTCGAAAACAAAAGAAGGTAGACAAAAATGAATACTACTCTTGATAGTTTGTCAGAAAAATAGAAAAAGAATGGGGTTTAAGATTTTGTCTATCTCCTCTGGTTTGAAAGTAGTACTACTAAAACATCGAAATATACCCATTCTGTATATGTATATGTGACTTTTGTATTGTAACTTTTGTAACTACATTTGACGTTTATTTGAATTTGATAGGAATGCCAGTGTTGACTACCTCAATGAGCTCATAAGAACTATTATTGATTCCGTGATGCACTCATCACGAAACTGAAGAAGAGAAAGAACATTTATGGTACTCATGGTTAGAGTTACGAAAAATCAAATTAATGATAACTGCCGTAAAAGCTTATGTAATATTAATTTTGTCAACTACCCAAAATATGAATAATCGAGTATATTTCAGAAATTATAAGACTCTCTCTTATACTGAATATGGTTCGAAATGTTTAGAAGGATCCTCCTAATCGTCACGACATCCCTCTTCCGAATTTTATATTTTTCTATGAAATTGACCTCTAACTTTATTTCTAGAATTACACCTCACCTTGATTATAACTTACCAGTTGCTATGGATGATATCCCTGTGGCCAAAACAACCAAAACATAAAATCCACCATTGTAGTCCAGTATAGAACCAACGATGGCACATCCTGTTAATCCAGCTACCATTCTTTGGGCGAGGGGGTTTTTCAATGGACTCTGACTCTTATTATCCTTCGAAGTTAGTAGGGAGGACAGGTGTGGTACTTGATTGAAGAGTACTGAATAAATAAAAGAAAATTGTAAGATAGGTTCGATTTCATTAAATTTCATGGAGATAAGGATTTTTTGCTAGTGTCCGCGTATTGGGTAATTCAAATAAATTCAAATCTGGTTCGATGTTTTCTATAACTAGAATCCATTATTAAGATAATATTTACTTTGTAGCGTTCTATACGCCATTTTATTCGCTGGTTTTTTCCTTTTATTGACAGCGAAAATATGTTGGTACAAGTGCGTCTGGTATGCCACCATATGTGTCAGATGCCTGGAAGATTTGATTCCTTTCTCTCGTTGCGATTTCACAATCGATTTTACAGGGTGTTCCTAAATTGAACGTACAAACGTCTAGTTTCCCCGGTATGAATTACTCATAGAAAACTCGGCTGGAACTCGGCTTACCCCCCAGGGGGTGCAAGTGGAAGTGAGTCATAAAGTGATTCTGTGTATATAGAGAGAAGAGTAAATAATGAGTTTCGTGTCGATTCTATGTGCAGTTCTCGAGATATTCGTATCTGCTTGAATAATCGTTAAGCCGTTATTTTAGCCCCCATGGGGTTGCAAGTCAGAGATAACTACTGAATTATTTTTTTGTCAATATGAAGATAATTCTGCGGTAGTATGATAGCATTCCCACGTTTAATTGATTTTTTATGAATTTTTAATAATCAGACTGAGTACCTACTGAAACCCCTGGGGGGTGCAGGTGAATGTGGCAAATGAAAAAATCATAAGTTGATGCTTCTGGTTGTTATTGTGTAATTTGACCTCAATCCTATGTCTACATTCCTAGGTATGAATTACTCACAGAAAACTCGGATAGTGCGGAAGATCTTATATCGGAGAAACAAAACGTCCCTTGAAGGTGAGACTAAAGGAACATCAGAAACTTTCCTAATTGGTTCAAGAATTGAAGGATGCACACTGCTAATCGACTGTGGCCGTTATTGCGATATGTTAAGAAATTCCAGAGTTGCAGTCGTTTGCAGGTTTCAACTCAAGAACGTGGTTTTAGCAAGATGGGGCCACTTGCCATACCTCAAATGATTCAATGGAAGTTGTTAACGAATTATTCCCTAATAAAGTCATTTCGCGAAGGGGTAATATCAACTGTCCTTCCAGAAGCCCCAACCTTAACTCGCTTTACTATTTTGCATGGGGATACCTTAAAAGTGAGGTTTATCAAAATAATTCGACGAATCTAACCCAGTTGAAGCAAAACATCAGGTCAGAAATGACAGCAATATCAAAAGCTATGTGTCAACGTGTTATCGCCAATATTCGTTCCCATTTAGAGGAGTGCTAGCAACGCAACGGTCATCATTTGGATAACATCATATTTTCCAAATAATTTTCCAATTCATATGTTAATAATAAACAATAAACTTTTTTATTGCTCACAAATATTTTTTGTTTCATTGAACTTTCAAATACCCGATACCCTATCTGGACACCTTGTATATATGCGTGTGTATTTAGTTTTTAAGCAAAACATTTATTAGTATTTATGTTTATTAGTAGATATTTACCACTTGAATTTGAATTGATTTTGTATTTGTACTTTCCTCTCTTCTTCTGTTTTTGTATTGTAATGTGTATAAATTGAAATGTTTCTTGTTTGATGTGTTATGCATTTCAAGAACACTTTTTTCTTTGACTTGTGAGTACTCTTGTTGGGTTGAAATATCCATTAGTATTCTCTTCGGTAAATAAATAAATAAAAAATTGAGATAGATATAAATCACAAAGGTCGATGTAGTGAATCAAAACAAAAAGGAGGAGTATTATATTAGGATATTAGGAGAATGTAAACGGCTTCTCTTTTTTATATCCTTCTATAGATGTAAGTTAAAAGTTTTTGAAACACCAGTTGATAGCGATGTAGTTCTACAAGGATAATGATAACAATTTGTGAGGTGTCTGGTGACACACACTTCGCAATAACACCTTTGGTTGAATAACATCACCAAAATCAAAGTGTTGGTAAGTCTCATAGTACTCTCCATTTAAATCCTTTTAGGGTAATTCAATTAGTCTATTAGTGTTGCTTGCACCAATGAATATAGCTTTAAGGTTCATTATTTCCTTTCTTAAACCGTTATGAAAAATCAATGAAACAAAAATTGTTCATTGGGTATCAAGACGTAAATTGACATTTTGAGAAATGCATTTTCATACATATAGAATAGAATAGAATAGAATAGGATAGTAATTTATTTTCCATATCATCAACAATTATTACATCAAAGAAAAGAAAACAGGTCAATAAAAACTTACAAAGTATCAAAAGAAAATATATATCAAAAATACAACCATCAAATTAAAGCAACTGGACCTGTGTCATAGATCGACAATACATTTCAAATTCCTCAATAGTGTAGGGCTCAATTTTCAAACTAATCTTATAAATTTCTCGCTTAAAGGTTGTTCCATCAAATAAAGTTTGCACATGTCTTGGTAGCATGTTGAAAATTTTTATGGCCATATACGTACAATTTCTCTCGAATAAACTCATTTTATGCACTGGATAAAAGTAACGAAATGTTTGCCTTGTATTATTCCGATTTTGATGCTGGGTGAAGTAAGACTTGTGCTTATGTAAAAATAAAAGGATTTTGTATAAATAGAATCCGTAAACAGTTAAGATATTATTCTGTCTAAACACTCCTCTGCAGGACTGTCTCCATCCCAATTTGAAAATAACTCTTATTGCCCACTTTTGAATGATAAAAACACGTTGTAAAGACGAAGATCCTCCCCAGAAAACTAATCCATAACTCACAAGTGATTGAAAATACAAGAATAATACCTACACCGATTTCAGAATTTCCTGATCCACATTATCCCTTAGTGTTAAGAATGAGTGGACTGTATATTATTTGCTGGGGCGGAGGCTGAATTCAGAATAATAATTTAGAGAACCATCAACAAATAAGAAAAAATCTTACCTTGAGATGTTGGGGCTGCTGCCTGGAAAACCCGCAGTTCTCCGAAATCCCACTGGCCAGAGGACGGGAGTTCCGCAAAGAGATCCTTGTACAGAGAGGGGCCCAAATCTCCTATCTCAAAGGGGTTATTGATGGTTCTTTCTATAGTTTCTTTCTCAAGAAGCGGAATCAAGACAGCGAAACTTCACTATCAGAAGCACTAAATTTCGTAAAGTATTCGGAAACTGAGTGACTTGAAACGGAAAAGGCAAAACAAATAACCTTGAAAAATCACGCAAATTCGTCAATCAAAGTCGGAAGCAATCTCTGTTATTCTGATTCTTTTTTCATTCAGCTCAACAACACGTTGCGATATCGAGAAAAATTCAAACAACATGTATACCACGACATCTGCCGACATATCAGACAAATTAGGAGCACGAAAACGTGAAACCTCAAGAAATCTATCTTTGGCGTTAACACACCGCCCACCAAATTTATAATTATAAATTTAAGCAAATGACTGGAAGTGACAAAAAAAACAATGGATGCCGCGAAAATGAAACTCCAAAAAAAAAAAAAAAAAAAATAGAGAGGCAATAAACTTAATTTAAAGAAAACTATTCGCCTGTTAACGGTATAAGACAGTTAACAGGACGACAAATGCTGGAGGTTGCAGTCTTGGCCACAGCTACCCTTGGAATACCGTCCGGGGAGTTATTTAACTCTGAAATACGTCCCATCGGCCAACTTAATGGGTTGGTATGAACATCCCGGATGTAAACGACATCACCTATTTTAGGGAGTGTGGAACTGGTCCACTTGTGTCTCTGTATTAAAGTGTTCAGATACTGCTTTGACCAACGTGTCCAAAAGGCTTGCACCATTTGTCTCAGGCGAGTCCACCTATCACGGACCGTCATTCTCTCTGGCAAGGAGATTCAGGAGCGGCCAAAAGTTGCGTACCGACCAGAAAATGTCCCGGAGACAGGTATTCACACTCTGATGGTTCATCTGACAAAGGACACAATGGACGACTGTTCAACACCGCCTCGATTTGAAAGAATATGGTACCATATTCTTCGAAAGTATAAAGCTCCCTACCTATCATGCGTAAGAGAAGGGATTTAGCGGACTTCACCCCAGCCTCCCAAAGTCCGCCGAAGTTTGGGGCGTAGGGGGGATTGAAACGCCATCTAACCTCTCGTGTAGTAAGAAAGTCCGCAATTTCACTTTGGTGCTGCAATAAGAAGCTATATGCTTCTTTCAGTTGCTTGGAAGCGGCGATAAAGTTGCGACCCTGGTCTGAAAGAATTTCAGATGGTAACCCTCGTCTAGCAATGAAACGTGAGAGGCAAGCCAGAAAGGCGGAAGCAGTGAGCTCGGAAACAAATTCCAAATGAATTGCTTTGGTTGATGCGCATACAAATAAAGCGAGATATCCTTTAGTGGTTCGAAATTTTCTAAGCTTAGTGTCGCGAACCTTGAAGGGACCGGCAAAGTCAACACCGGTAGTGTTGAACGGACGGGAGATGTTGACTCGGGAGGCTGGAAGATCTGCCATAGTTGGTTGGAAAGAGGACGCTCGAAACCTGAAACATGTTTTACATTGTCGAATACACTTGCGAATTAGGGAGCGAGATGAAAGAATCCAAAATGTTCTCCTCAACAACGCCTGAACATTGTTGGGTCCAGAATGGAGGAGGCCACGTGAAAATGTTTACAGAGAAGTGTAGACAGAAAACATGATTTAGGAAGCAAAAGTGGCTGCCTCGAATCAAAATCCAAGTTAGAAAACTTCAATCTACCGCCCACCCTGAGAAGACCACGTGAGTCTAAAAAGGAGCGAGAGATTGTAGGTGTTTGGAAGTAGGCTGGTTTTTACAAAGGGACTTCAAGTCTGCGGAAAAATGAACATGTTGAACAATACGAACCAGTGACACTGTGGCATCATTCAACTCATCCACAGTCAGACTTTCTCTCCTCAGTACAGAGGAAGTTTTTCTACTGCGACAATTATGGATAAATCGATGTATCCATCCCATGACTCTAAGAAGTCGAAGATAACTAGAAAATTTGGACTCAAACATCATGTAGATTTTAGTAGGCTCTATTTTGTGAGTCAACAGAGACACTGAAATATTTTGCGTTTCAGGTAAAGTCTCCGAAACTTCGGCAACACGGAAGGGTCCAGGCCAGTCCATGTTAGAATCCATTATCATTGAGAAACCGTTCAACCAATTTTTCAGATTTTCTTCATTCAAAAAATAATCAGGATAGCAACCCCGGGAAGCTAAGTCAGCTGGATTTTCCAGACCGGAAACATGTGACCAAAGAGCGCTCTTTGTGTCTTCTACAATTTGAGTCACTCTGTTGGCGACGAAGGTCTTCAACAAGGGGTGTATGGATCCATGATAAAACAATTTGAGAGTCACAGAATAGCCGGACGGTTGAAATTGATAGCGGTATACTCTCTGAAATTCGTTTGACCAACTTGGCTAATAAACAAGCTCCGGACAGTTCAAGACGAGGAATACTCAAGATCTTTAATGGAGCGACTTTACTTTTGGCTTGCCACAAATGGGAACGACGAAAACCTGTTGATTCAAAGCACAAATAGACCACTGCTGCGTAGCCAGTCTCGGAGGCGTCACAAAATCCGACAATTGAAACGGAATCATAAGCTGAGGGGGTGACAAAACGAGGAATTTTTAATTGATTCAAATAAGGTATTGAAGATACAAATTTCAACCAAGTCGTTTCTAAAGAGGGAGGAACAGGAAAATCCCAATCTAATTTAAGCAACCACATCTTTTGAAGTACAGACTTCATGAAGAATGTTATAGGAGACAAGTAACCTAAGGGATCAAAGGTTTTCGCAATGAAAGATAAGATGTTACGCTTAGTACATGGGGAATTGAAAGGTTGGACATGAAAAGAGAATGCATCTATAGAAGGTTCCCAAGATAGTCCCAAGATTTTAAGGGATTCGCAGCCATCTGAGAACCGTATAGGACTTTCTCTGTGATCCTCTGGAAGACTAGAAAGTAATTCGGGGCGGTTCGTTGACCACTTTCTGAGTTCGTAACCTGCTCTACTCAGCAATTCACGCAACTCACTCCTTAACAATTCGGCAGTCTCGACATCTTTGGCGCCACTTATCACGTCGTCAATATATATTTGGTTCGTTATAGCATATGAGGCCAGAGGAAAGCATTCACCGTCATCTTTCACCAACTGTTTAAGTACTCGTTGTGCCAAATACGCTGAAGGAGTCATTCCGTAGGTAACGGTGTTCAGTTCAAACTCTGCGATTGTGTCCGAACCAGGAGGACGCCAATAAATATGTTGGAATCGTCTATGTTCAGGAACAATAAGGGTCTGACGATACATTTTTTGTATGTCGGCACACAAAGCAATTGCTTGCAAGCGAAATTCAGAAATAATGTCTTGGATGTCAGATTGCAATTTTGGACCCTTTAGAAGACGCTCATTCAAAGAAATGCCTGTCGAGTCTGGATCTGAAGCATTGAATACCACTCTCAATTTTGTGGTGGAACTTGTCTCTTTCATGACAGCGTGATGGGGAATTATGTATGAGGATGTAGAGGATGTTATGGACATGTGACCAAGATTACGATATTCTGTCATGAAATTTTGATACATGTTGAATTTTTCTGGTTGCTTTAAGAGTCTCTGTTCAAGACGTTTGAATGAAGCGTGTGATCTAGAGCAATTTGATCCGAGGGGAGCTGCATTTGGTTTAAAAGGAAGTGCTACGATGTAACGCCCGAGAATGGGTACTAAGAAAATGTTCTTCCACCAACACATCCAATGGATCGAGCGGGGAACTAGGTGAAACTTCCTCTGTTTCCCAAAACTTTTGGAGAGCTGAACCGATGTCACAATGTACATGGAGAGAGGTGGCAATAGATTCCGAAGTTTGAGATGACGTGGGACCAACCAGAACCCATCCGAAGATAGTATTCACCGCAGTTGGGTTACCAGGAATCGACTGAATACCATCAATCAAAAGTTTAGGAGCAAATCGGCTCCAATCAGAAAATCCACTGGAGAAGGTAAGTCGAAATCATCATCCGCCAGCTGTAAATTCGCAAATTTGGAACGCACTTCCAGAGGAGTTCCGAAGGAGGAAGCGGATGGGAAATGTTGTCAAGAACGACAGCATGGCCCTTGACCATCCGAGAGGAATGCCGTGAATGTAACGAAACATCAACGGACCCAAATATGCGTAAGTTAGATTGACCTAAACCTGAAACAGAACAAGTAGAGGGACAAATTTTCAAACCCAAGCAGGAAACACTGGACTTAGTAATGGCAGAAATGTGAGAGCCAGGATCATACACAGCTCTAAGTATGTGTTTTTGACCTGTAACATCCTCAATTAGGAGACTTATAGTACCAAGAAGAATTGGTGAACTACCAGAGGATGCGATGCATGATACAGACTGAATGGGTTCAGCTTCAGATGAGTCACGACCATGAGGGGGCAGGTTACATTAGGTGAATTTTGGGTAGAGAAGGAGACGCAGTAACCGAAGAGGGGTGTAGAGAGGTATGATGTCTATTTGTTTTACAGTGGCGGCATACAGAACGAGAATTACAGTTTCTCTACGATGTCGACCTAAACAGTTGAAACAACGTGAATTTTCTCTGAGATATTTATATTTTTCATTCAATGTCATATTCCGATACCGTGAACATTGATGTAAAAATGTGAACTTTACACAAGGGACAAGCGAACGTTCTACCATCAGAAGGAGAAGAATCCGTAGAGTTCACCAAAAGAACATTTGAGCTGTGCGATCTTGGTCTCGGAGAATTGCTATCAGCGGTTTTGGAAAGTTCCATTATACGAATCTGCTGCGTTACGAACTCAATTAATTGGTTATAAGTGGGAATGCCCTCTGATGGCAACTTATTTTCAAAGGCACGTTTGGTGTTCGAATCTAAGTTATTCAAAGCCAAAGAAAATAACAGAAAATCTGCAAGATCTGGAATTTTCAAAGATTTTATTGAATTCACGGATGTTTCATGATTATGTAAAAAATCCTTGAGCGATGACAGTGAAGGATGAGAGAGAGACCTGAATTGCAGTAATTTCGAAAAATAAACAGAAGCAAGACGTCTAGGGTTTTGGTAACGCTGAAATAAAGCATCATACGCTATATCGTAGTTATCAGGAATCAACTGAAGACCACTGATAACAGCTAGGGCTTCACCCTTGAGTGTGGTTTTCAAATATTGAAATTTTTGTGTTTTGTCTATCATGGAATTTTTATGAACCAATGAGTTATATAAGGAAATGAATTCTACCCAATTATCTATTTTGCCATCGAATGAAGGAAGTTCAATGGTCGGAAGCATCTGTGGTACTGGTGTAGTGCTAGGGTGGTATCAGCTGTGGTCAAAACTGCATTTTGTTTCGCTAAATCACACTGTATACTATGAATGGAGGCTAGTATCTCCTCAAAGGAGGCTTGTACTTGAGAGATCCTGACTTTATCCTTCTGAGGCATATTCTCGTTGAGTGCCTCAATTTCATTTTGAACTTCTTCAAATTTATCAGAATATTTAGGAAGTTGATCGACAAAGTAGGCAACTTTAGTAAGATCATCAGAAGAATATGTTTTGCACTTATTAAAAATAGATGTAACGGTCGCGAATATATTATCCCTCTGAGACAAAAGTTTACTCTGAACTTTCATCAGTTCAGGATCAATCGATTCCGGTTTAGCTTTTGAAGTCATTATAAACGAACTGAAATCTCCGAAAATTCACGGAAGAAAAGTTAAATCTGGCAACGTCAAATGAAAGATTTCCCTTTCAAAAGGAAATTATTCTTACACCGGCAACGTCGCAAGGGAATTCAAAATGAAGAATGCCTTGCACAAAAACCGAAGCTGAATTTGAATATTCTAAATTACAAAACTCGGCATGATAGGACCATGTTAAGAATGAGTGGACTGTATATTATTTGCTGGGGCGGAGGCTGAATTCAGAATAATAATTTAGAGAACCATCAACAAATAAGAAAAAATCTTACCTTGAGATGTTGGGGCTGCTGCCTGAAAACCCGCAGTTCTCCGAAATCCCACTGGCCAGAGGACGGAGTTCCGCAAAGAGATCCTTGTACAGAGAGGGCCCAAATCTCCTATCTCAAAGGGGTTATTGATGGTTCTTTCTATAGTTTCTTTCTCAAGAAGCGGAATCAAGACAGCGAAACTTCACTATCAGAAGCACTAAATTTCGTAAAGTATTCGGAAACTGAGTGACTTGAAACGGAAAAGGCAAAACAAATAACCTTGAAAAATCACGCAAATTCGTCAATCAAAGTCGGAAGCAATCTCTGTTATTCTGATTCTTTTTCATTCAGCTCAACAACACGTTGCGATATCGAGAAAAATTCAAACAACATGTATACCACGACATCTGCCGACATATCAGACAAATTAGGAGCACGAAAACGTGAAACCTCAAGAAATCTATCTTTGGCGTTAACACTTAGTATCCTTAACATAAAAACTAAAGAACTTAACTTTCCTATAACATGGTCAATATGCACTTTCCACTTCATGAAACAATCTATGAACAATCCCAGAAATTTTACTGTTCCAGAAAATTTCTTAATCTGATCACCATAACTAAAATCAGAACATTGCAGGGATGAACCTGTGCTGAAAAGCATGACTTCGGTTTTGTCAGTATTCAATGTCAACGCGTTTTCAATACACCATTCATTCACCTTCTTTATAAGCATGCACAAGTCAGACTGCAGGTTGCTCATTTGATCAGAAATGATAATTAAATTCTTATCATCAGCATAGTCCAATGGTACTACCCTTGTATTATTCATTATAGGGACTGGATCATTGATGTAAATAATGAAAAGAAGGGGGCCTAAAATGCTGCCCTGTATTATACCTAGTTTGATTATTCTCTCATCGGACATATATTGCACATCATTTATATGTATAAGAACTCTCTGCATCCTGTCCTGAAGGTAAATTCTGAAAAGATCAAGTTGACAACCTCTAATACCAAGCTTTTCAAGCTTCATCAGTAATAGTTCATGTACTACACAGTCAAACGCCTTGGACAGATCCAGGAAAAGTCCAATGGGGATATCGCCCTGGTCTAATGCATTCAGAACTGTCTGTGTAAGCTCGTACATTGCCGTTTCCGTATTTCGACCTGGTAAGAAGCCGTGTTGACTGGGGTTCAAAAGTTTGAATTTGCTGAGATAGTCCAACAGTCGACAGGCAAGTATCTTTTCGAAAATTTTGGAAAAGGATGTAAGCAGACTGATTGGCCTATAGTTATTGAAGTCCTCAGGATAATCTTTTTTATGTAAAGGCTTAACAACCGCTATCTTAAATTCGTCTGGAAATATTCCTGTTGTAAATGATTTATTTAAGATTACACATAATGGTTTCACAATATTATCTATACAACCTTTTATCACTGATATTGGTATTTGATCATGTCCAAAAGATGAACCATTTTTCATCTTTCTAACCACTGCAATAACTTCGGATTCCTCGATATCAAAAATAAAAAATGACTTGTGAAATCCCTGTGTCTTAATGTGATTGCTTGATATTTGAAAATCCTTAGTAAGGTCTTTTGCAATCTCTACAAAGTGAACATTGAAATCATTAGCCATATCAGTGGGCTCACCAATCATGGAAATATTCATTTGGTTCTTTTCTTTTTTTCCTGTTAAATTATTTACAATTTTCCAAACTGTTTTTGACTTATTGGAGGAATTCACTATTTTCTCGTTATAGAATTTGTGTTTGTGACGAATGATTGCTTCATCATAAAGGCGTTTGATTTTTTTGTATAGATTCGAAAACTCTGGTTTTACACTAGAAACAGTATAAACATTATCAAGCAATGATTTTATTGACATTATTTCTGTATTTTCACGAAAATTAAACTTGTCTTTATTTTGTGCAGGAAATTCTACCAGTGGGAAGCTGGTCTCAAAATGGGATCTGAAAATTTTAGAAAATTCATTCCACATCTTGTTGGCATCCAAATTTGAAGTAGACGTGATGTTATTCCACATTTCCCGAGACAGATATTCATTGAAAGTTGCCATTGTCTCGTTATTGACTTTTCTACATCTAACCTTTTCATGCTGCTGTAGTTGCAATGTTACAGGCAAAGTAAACTTCTGTGAGAAGTGGTCAGACAAATGAGATTTCAACACTCGAGACTCACCCCCTTCAATATTGGTTATTATGTTATCTAGACAGGAAGCAGAGTGTTCAGTAACTCTAGTTGGCTCTATTATAGTTGCAATTGCACCAAAGCTTTTCACCAAATTCATAAAATCTTCTTTTGGTTTGGAATCCGTCATCAGATCAATATTAAAGTCACCCGCCAGTATGAAATGTACGTTTTCAACAAGGCATTTACCTAAAATAGATTCAATACCATCAAGAAAAATTTCAACACTAGCTTGTGTTAGGTCTATATATACAAAATACAAGAAATTTGGAGTTGACAGTGTTATCCTGGATACAAGTGAACTCAATTATATGATCTACAATAAAGATTTCGAAATCTGGACGTACTTTACATGAAATATCATCCTTACGAAAAATAGCACACCCTCCATGTTCGTTAGTGTTTCTACAATGACTAGAAATTAGTTTATAACCTTGGAATTTGTATAATTTCAGTTGTTGTTGACTTTTCCAATGCTCAGTTATTGCAATGATATCAGGATCCTGCTCTTCCACAAGTTGTTGTAGAGCTGAGAATGATGTGCCTAAAGACTGTACATTTTGATGTATCAAAGTGACTGTTTCTTTATACCTCTTATTAGAATTTGAAGAAGATCTGCACTGGTTGTATTTCATCCCGATGACCCCTGTATCTTCCGATTGAAAAAATTCTTGAAATTAAATTCCCTTATAACTGCACCTTCTGGCCAGACATCTCCATTTGTTAAGCTACTGTGAATATTTTCAGGTATACCAACGCTGAAAGCGGAATTGAGACCTTTAGTGTTTAATTTCTTCACATCTATAAATTTCGTATCAACTATTTGTGAGAGATAATCTTTTACTTCTTGTGCTGTAACGGACTGTCCCTGTATTCTCCCAACATAGAGCCATTTGCGTTTTATTGCCCCTTTTATCTTTGAATCATTTTCCGTTTTCTTCGTACCCTGTGATAAAATTGTTGTTCTCCTTTTACGAGGTGTTTTCTTGATCACTGTCTCCCAAGGTGTTTCATCATTAGGATTAGAATTTGCCACTTCATTTCTCTTCTCACTCATCCTATCGAGAGCTTTTGCGTATGAAATATCTTGTTTCTTATTTGAAATTGTTGTTGTTGTTAGTTCGTTTGAGGTTAGGATGTGACGTTGATTGTTGTGAACTGACCGGTTTTCTGCTTCTGTGATACCGCGAGAAGATTGACCTTGTAGTCTCTCGTACTGTTTATTTTTGTTGACGATTGAAATGTCACTGTGATCCGGCATTTTTTTCTCAAGAAATGAAATTTTTTCTCGCAAAAGGGCATTATTTTCTTCAAGTAAATAATTTTTACCTTTCATCTCTTCAATTAAAATTTGCAGTAACTCGTTTTTAGTCCTGAGAAGTTTCAAGTCATTTATATCCTCGGTACTCTCAATTTCTGAATGATCCTCCTCGATACTGTCGTTTATGAGATGATGGCAATTCTGAGGTCCCTTGAAAGCTTTCATTAAGCATGAAGGATGGAATTTCACCTTGCATTTGATACAATTGAAATATTCCACAACTTTTTTGTTACAGTATCCGCAAATAACACTTGATTTCGCATTAGTTCACATTTTTATCGGAGCTCTCAGACTCATCGACTTCACTTGACGCCATATTATATACATACATGTATACATACATTATATATACATGTAGATATTAATCTGACAAGAAAATGATAAACCTTGTCTAACTTTTTTATATAAGTTGCTTTCCACCCAGGTGTGTGTGACCCAGGGGTGCTTGAATACAAAGGGCTGGAACAGAGCGGAGTGCACCAGGGGCGCTCCCGGAACGTTTTAATTAGTTATGATTAGTGAAATGTATCAAATTTATATGGTGTTATGAGACTACTAAAGATGAGCAGAGTATATATTATCAGTTTCACTTGTGTATTTACCTCAGAGGCCAACTGATGATCAATGACATTCAATATAGGTATATTTTATAATATGAGACATAATAAAGCGTTCAACTAATAACCTCTCAAATTCAGAGGTTATGTAGAAATAATAATCCGTAATCTAAAGTGAAATGGTCTCTTGTAGAAGGTTTTTGACGACAGGCATGAATGTTTTGGCATCAATAGATTTATTCCATTTCTTGTGGGTTTCTCACTACTACAGTACAGATTGGTTAAACTGCATGAAAAATAAATATCATTTGAACTAATGGTGAATATCTTGTAGATCATCCTTAGTCATTTCAGTAGATTAAATAATTCTTCATGAGTTTTCCTTAATTGAACCATTTTTGAAATAGTCGAAAGAAATTAGGTCGTTAAAATTTTGTCTAAATATTCTGACTTCCCCAAATTCCACTCAATACTGAAATAATATATGATTTCTGTGGATACACATAAAAAAATAATGAAACCCTGAGAAATATGTAAATAAGCGTGATCTGTACGTGAACATAATGGAATGTTGAAATAGTTTCAATTTTCTATTTGAGATACGTCATGAACGTAACCAAAAAATTAAATTCTGTGTTGAGAACACTTTCATTTGAAATATTTAGATTCTACTAAATAAATACGGGATGTTTACAGTGAATCAGTGTAAAGGAAGCTGTGGTTTCATGCACATGTCTCCTCTCAAACTTACTGAATAGCACCCTGTTGATCATGATTCCATGGAAGGAGGAGGTGAAGAAAAGAAGACCATTGAATGTGCTACTGATCACAAGGGAATACTTGAGAAGGTTGTGTTTTCCTGATGTTTTCAAGAGTTCTTCCTGTAAGAGAGTGAATCTTCAATTATCCACTGCGAATCTGCGAAAAAAGATAGCGAAAGAATGTAGAAAGGTACTGAAGTGAGGTTGGATGCTTCAGCGTTATTGTAATACATCCTTTTTCAAGATATCAATAACGTCCATACATGCACGATTTTCTGATGATTTTCGGTTCTCTGCATTATTTTGTTTGGGAGTCATCGTCCTCACGAATCAACAGCTTTAGGTCAATAGGTTTTATCATTATCATTCTGGTCTGATAGATCGTTTCCTTGTAGAGACATGTTGTGATTAATTTTCACGGAACTTTGAGGAAAACAGTAGGTCAAAAAACTACATTTAACTAATGCCATAGATTTATTTCTACTTCTGCAGGGCTACAAAAGAGAAATTTATAGAGATTAAATATGGCACGAATAAATTTGGCATAAAAATTGAATGATAGACCGAAAAACAATGGTTTCAAGATAAACACATATAACAATTGGTAACACAAATGTGAAGTTCTAACTATATAATAAAATTAACTCTTATTCGATTTATTTTTTCTTTCTATCTGGATTTTCTAGAAAGACATATTTAAAATCGATAAAACCTTACCAAAGTCGAATTTATATTTACACACAAAAGATCTTATTATTAGATGGTTGAGCAAATTGGAATCGAACATGTACAGAAACATAGGAAAACTTCGTCTAAAAATTTTTTGAGGCAAAACACAAATCATCACACGAACCTGAAATATTATTTCGATCTTAGACTGTTTAACCACAGGTGGAGTCCAGAATATGTTGTTTAAAATTCGAAATCGAATTCCCAACTCACTGTACTGAATAGTTGTGTTTGAAAAGATCCAAAATATTATTATATATCAAGCTCAAATTTTAAGTGTCGGCAATTAACGGTATCATTGAGTTTTATGTATATCATTTCACTGATGGTTCGATTTGTATAATCTCGCTCTACATCTAGAAAAGAAACCGCTTGAAAATTGAATTGGTGTTTATTATTAAAATAGTGGGTTGCAATGGCCGTCTTTGTATCTTTAGATCTAAATTTTTCTTGGCAATCGTATTTGTGCTGACTTATTCTATTTTTCAAATATTGGTTAGTTTGGCCAATTTAACTCTTCAAACATTAATTGCAAGAGATCTTTTTAACCGATTCGCTCTGATCCATCATGGGGTCAAAGTCCTTCAATTTAGAAAATAATGCGCTACAAGTTGAGATGTTGTATGAAACTAATTTTATGTTATTAGAAAACGGACAATATTTATTTTCTTAGTGAGTCCAGGGATGTACGGAAATTTTACATAATATATACTTTGAGTACTATTCTCATTTTCCGCACTTGTATATATCGGTCTAATTATAGTGTTGTTGTTTCCAATAATTCCAAATCACCAAATGATTTCAGGTAGTTATTCAGCTTCAAAAGATCTCTGATTATTCTCAAATTATCTTTGTGAAAAGAGCTGTCGCTAATATTTTTAGATCTATACATTAAGTGTAACAATCAGAATGCTGAAGGTGCGTAAATCCAGGAACCATTAACGCACGATCGGCAAAAGGGGAACCATATATGGGACCGAGATGAAGTACAGGGGACATTCGACTCTGTGACGGATTACAGAAATCACCTTTCGTTGCGAGACATAATTATTTTCTGTTTCGAGACATCCTTGGAGAGTTATCAAATAAAGTATTGAACAATATCGGGTGTATTATTTGTGTTCACAAATTGAGTGTACTTTTAGTGTTACAAATTCAGAAGTGGGATTATTCACGGCGAAGTATGGCGAAAAATAAAAAGAGGAGTAGAAGACGGTCTTCTAGTTCGGATTCGTCATCTAGTGATTCTAGTAGTGCTCAGAGACAAATAAGGAAGTTAAAAAAAATGTTAAAGAAAAGTGAAAAGTTAAGACGAGAGAAAACTGTAAGTAGATATACCAGTTTAAGTGTAGATGAATCGTTGATACCCATCTTCGATGGTTCCAATGAAAATATGACTTCAGAGGATTGGGTGACAAAGGTTGATGAACTCAGTGAAATTTATAATTGGGACAATAATTTACTCATAAAGCTTACAACTTCTAGAATGAGAGGTAACGTAAGGAAATGGTATGATTCACAGAAAAAGCAGTTCAGAGGGTGGATCGACCTGAAAATGTCGTTATTGGAAACATTTCCGTGTAAAAATAGATTTGGAAAATTGTTTGTTAATGCGGCCAATTATGTCCACATGCCCAATCAGAAATTCAGTGATTATTGTTTCCAAAAGTTGTCAATGTTAAAAAGGTTAAATTTGGAAATAAGTGATGTTAATTTAATGGATTGCATTATAGAAGGCATCAGTAATGAGAATATAAAACTGGCTGCTAGGGCCGCTAATTTCAATACGGTTGGTCTGTTAGTTAACTATTTAGACAATGTAAACCAAGACGTGTTTTCAAAAAAATCTAGTAATGGTCGCAATTGCTTAGAGGTGAATGAAAGATCGAGTAACGCCGACAAGGAAAAATCAGTCAAGTTTAAGAATCGTATCGATAGATCGTGCTTTAATTGCAGGGGGCCACACTTTGTGAAAGATTGTCCAAAGAGTGTTGTCAGATGTGATCTTTGCAAAAAGGTTGGTCATAAAAAAATTGACTGTTTCCGTAATAAGAAACAGGATTTTAAGGTAAACTCCGTAGATCTAAGAAAAAAAGTAACATGTACACGAAATGTGTTTTAATTAATGGAGAAATGATAGATAATTGCTTAATAGACACAGGGAGCAATTGTACCCTTATAAAAAATCGATTGCTGCAAGATTGAACATCAAAAGTATTGCGATTGATAATGCTGTATCTTTAAAAAGTTTTATGGGTAATTACATGATCTGTAAAGATGTTGGTAATGCTCATGTCAAGATTGACATTCGGCAGGCACTGTTAGTGCATTCATAATAAACTAGTAAGCCAGAGATCCATAGGCCCGTAGATCTATAGGCCAGTAGATCCATAAGCCAGTAGTTCAATAAGCCCATAGATCAATATAGACCATAGATCAATGAAGCGCACAGAAACACGAAACACAGCAATGAAACCCGTTGAAGACAAAGAAACTCGAAAGAACGCTAAGCAACACGGAAGAAAGCGAAGAAACACAAAGAACGCGAAGAAACACGAAAAAAACACGAAAGAGCGCCAGTAGATCTATGGACCAATAGAACCATAAGCCAGTAGATCCATAAGCTAGTTGTTCCATGTGCCAGTAGAACCATTGGCAGGTAGCTCAATGTAGCCCATAGATCAATGAAACTCGCGAAAACACGAAACTCAGCAAAAAACTCGACAAGAAGCGAAAAAACTGAAGAGTGCTACGAAACAGTAAAGAAACCATAAAACCTCATAGAACGTAAAAAAACTCAAAAGAACATATTAAACCCCGAAGAAACGTAAAAATCTGAAAGCACGCAAAATATTCCGAAAAAATGCAAAAAAAACTGAAAGCACGCCAAATATCCCGGAAAAACTCAAAAACCGAAAGCACGCAAACAATCCCGAAGAAACTCAAAAACCCGATGGTCGGCAAGAAACCTGAAAGCACGCAAAAATCTCGAAGAAACTTAACAAACCCTGAAAGAACTCGAAAAATCCCCAGGAACGCAAAAATCTGAATGCACAAAAAAAGCCTCAACAAAACCCGCAGAAATGCAGAGAAATCTCGAAAAACGCGAATAAAACCGAAAAAGTGAAGCATCCACAGAGAGCAATGCTCATAACAAATAATTCAACAAATACTCTTTAAAGTAATGAAAAATTTCGACAGCAATATTTTCTTGCTGAAGAGAATTGAGAGATAGCAAAAGTTCAGCAATTTTACAAAAAAAAAAACAATTAATCACTGTGTTCCTAAAAAAAGTTGTTATTTCAATTTGCCACAACATTTAAAAGAAGCGAGAGTGAAAAAGCAAATAATATTAACTACGTTTTAATGACTAAGGGTTTCCGCAACTTTACCATAAAATATGCCATTTGGAGGAGTAAGAATAGAAATTCGTGATAATAAACAGAACATTTTTCGAGAAAACCCGTTTCTCAGAGAGAAAATTGTAATTGCCAGCCAAAGAAAACAAAAATATTCTTCCTACCCCCTGTATATTCACACGGAACGCGACTTGCACAAACTTAACCGTACATTCTCTTAAATTCGCCTCACTTATAGCAAGGGATGTAGACAATTACTCTCTTCTATGGCGTGATCTGTCATCAGTATCAAAACAATGATCGCTTTTAACAGATTCTATAAAATCGATTTCTTAAGGAAAAGAATTAAGTAGTTTTTGAATGTACGGAATAATGATGATTATTTTCATCAGTTGTTCTCGTATGCATAGGGAACAGGTAAGCTTTATTTTTATCTAATGCTAACATATTCAAAATGTATGTTTTAGACCAAAGGAATTGAAGAACTGTCTTTGTGTTGTGACTCTTGAGGAGAAATGATCCTTCGTGGCTTTCAAGGAACTTACCATACCTTCAGTAATTATAAGTAGTCTCTGGGATACTGCCATGAAATTTCATTCATTTGAAATTATTTCAGATTATCTTCATCCCATGACATGAATGGAATAATGGAAGTAGATGCAAAAAAAACAATGAATTTGATTTATCAATAGAAAATTAGATTATCTTACTTTGATTAGGATGAAAACCTGCAAGATATGAAGTATAAATTGAAGTAGTGAAGATAATATTTTTTGGAGTTGAATTGTAATATTATAAATTATTATATAGATAATGATTATTTGAACACTTGAGTTTAAATAACTATTTTATTCTAGAAACAGGAAAGTATCTGCAGATGTTGAATCAGCATGTAACTTGATTCTGACAAAATTTTAGCCTGCATCGTTGCAAGATCATTTAATTATCAAGGGTATTATATATGAAAAAGTATATGCTATCTACACTATTTTTTTTTTCATATATAGTAAAGCTTTGTAGGTTTGAAGATGCCATTTAGAGTATAGATAAGGTCACATAGTAATTTTTTGTGCATGTAGATTATCGAAATAATAAGAGGAAATCTTAAATGATAGTGAGAATCATGAGTGAAACAAAATTAGTGACTTCAGAAAAAGTATATAATGAAATGTGTGTAACAGTCTGAAAAAATTGCAAAGCGATGGAATCTTTGAGCAACTGTTTTGCTTGATTATGGGAAGAATGTGATGACGTAAACTGCCAAAGGCAGAATTCTAAGCCTGGAACCAATGAGTCTAATGGCAAAAAGATTTTCCCTTTTTAAGATCATAATTAATTTCACAGGATCCTTGCTATGTTTCTTTCTGTAATGACAACTGAAATAACCTGAATGAATGATTATCTGCAAATCCAAGGACTATAAATTATGAAAAGTAGGTATGTGAGTAACATCAAATCCAGGTAAATGGATTTTTCATGCATATTGAGGATTTGTATGATTTAAGAGTTCATTTAATATGTAAGGAAGTTAAATGTAAATAATGAAATATTACCTTCAGTTTTACAGAATATAAGAAGTCATATTTATCCTTGTAGGTTCATTTTTCTAGAAACCTTAGATAGTATAATATAGTTAGTTATAATGACCTTCATTTTTACAAATATTAGAGACAATATTAATCCTTGTATTTGTAAAAACTTGATGGAGAGAGAAAACAGTCATCTATCATTCAATTGAAGTATAATGGGACATTTTAGCGGATAGAAATATATAAAATATGATAGAAACAGCTTAGACTCTTGAGTATGAAAAAAAATCTTATATGATGGTGAGAATTAAATGAGTGAAACAAAATTAGTGTTTATGGAAGTGTAGATTAGTCCTTAAAATATCAGAAATTATGGAATACCACTATCTCAGATGTACCACCAATAAAAGTTATTAATTTGGTGAACCCCTTTATTGAAGTATTATGGAAGTTGGCATAGATTACCTAATGATCAGAGGAATATTTATTTCAAAGATCTAACCTAGTCTAAGTTTGATAGATAAAGATATTGAATTGCATATTCAAAATTTAAATTGTCTTGGAATTTGCAGAACCAACAGGAATAAAAGAATTGCAAATATTTGATCAACTACTGTTACTATTTTGCTTGATTGTGGGAAGAACGTAATGAAATAATTGATGAAGACCGAATACTTAGCGTGGATGGATATATCTGATGGTGAAAGAAGGATTTTTTTGTTCTGAAGGCATGATGAATTTTACAGGGTCGTTCCTATGTTCCTTCCTGGAGTGGAAATTGAAATGTACAACCCGAATAAAATATCATCTGCTATATGCAAATCCTACCTGCGAAATATCCATTTGAATTAGTTTATTGTTTGGTTACGATTACAATCATACACTAAGAAAAGTATGATTACAATACATAAGATTAGAATGTCAACGACAATTGTCATTTCAGAGTAGGAATCGACAGGTTAAACTGATTCTATGCTGGGTAAATTTTTGAATTTCTTAAATACACATGGTAGACTGTTAAACTATAAGAGAATACCTCCGTTCTTACCCGGAATTTTCAGAATATTATACATTGAAAATATGTGACAAGTGAACGTCGGACGTGACTGATGATCTGTAAATGACGAAGTAAGCTCAGCAATTGTCACGAGACCGGTTCCAGAGCTCTCAGAGCTGAGACTATTTACTAGGGCGCCACTCTCTTTTTATGATGTTAAATAAAGGAGGTATCACCACAGATCTCAGGGGGAAAACAAAAGAGAGAAAACGTACACGAAAACCCACTCTCTAGAAGCCAGAACAAGCTCGATCACACAAAATGAGAGTAGTGACTGGTAGGAAGAAAAAAAAAGAATCAATTGTTTAACAATTTAATCTCACCAAAAATGTGGTGATAACACTACAACTAATCAATGTCCTACCACAAAATATCTCTATCGAACTTACTAGTCAAATATCTTAATATGCGTTTAACCGAATTATATTACTAAACTTATCACCCAAAGGTGAACCTCAAAGTTAGATTAATACTGGCCAGCATGAATAAAACACCTATGTAACGGTCTATATCTAGGTGACTGAACAACAGGTCAACTGTTTATCGCTATATCAATGTCTCGACCTAAGTCGTTTATATTCTCAGATAACTTAAATGCTACGGACTAACCTTACATAACAGTCTAAGATGTACAGTGACTGTGAACAAAAAGGATATTATGGGTTCTCAACCAACATTCACTCTTCAACCCTCGTAGAAAGGAAATTGGGTCAATACGTACTTCAGGCTCTTCGTAATACAATAATTCACATTACTTCCACAAGGCAAATGGCAACCAGGGTGTCTATTGTTCGATCTTCCAAGTAGAATGTGTTCAGATAGCTAGTACAGATGGTTTGTACAGAACGTAGATCCTACGTAGACTCACTTATTTCAGACAACCTCAAAACCGCCTCAGACAGCTCGCAGACAGTTTGCAGATAGTTCACAGAGTTCACAGACAGTTCGAGATCCGCAGCACAACAAACATAAGTACTCTCAACATAAAACGGAGCTAAAATAAAAGAAGTTGCAGAAATGGGCAACGTGACCGAATATAGGTTATCTTACCTAATCTTCTCCATCGAATATCTTCCCCTTTATAATCCGCATTAAGCGTTAACCTTTTCCATAAACCAAATAGAAACAGGTCTCTATTAGGGCTTAAACCATAAATCTTGTTCCAATCCGCAATCAATACGATAAAAATCCAAGAGTTTAATGGTTTGATACTCGCCAGAAAAAACGGAGAAAAGCAAAGTGACACGCTCCAGCTGATTTGCGTCAACCCGACATATACGACCACAGACGCAATCACAGAGCGGAGAGCATTCAGTAACGCTACCATCAACAGTAGTGCCACGGGTCGGAAAATGTACTATCTAGATAGCGGCGTTGCCAATAGTTGGTCGGAACTAACGGAACGGAAATTTTAAACCGTGACAACTCCCCCCTTCCTTCCACAGGAGGTGAGCATAGGTCACCGACGACTCACATAAGAACCATATTGCGCACTCGCCAAACAAAACTCAACGCCAAGATGGCAAAACAATCAAAAGTGAAAGATATCTAGTCACTGAGGGCGACTAGATACCGGCTTGTCCAGCTGGGTATAACGGAAAAACTACAAGAAGAAGAAGAAAGCAATCGATTCAACCAAAAACAAAACAATAAGCCAAAATGGTCGAAATGTCAAATTTTGAAACAAAAGAAAAACTTAACCGGAATCCGAATCGAAGACCACGGTTAAGGTGCTGAACAAGGAGGACTTGCTTTATCGAAGGTCGCAACCTCCACGACCCCCATCACATCCTAGAGAGGTGATGTCCGAATCGGGAAACTCAAAATCGGGATAATAATTTACTCAAATATAGGCAACGTCAAAGCCGGAAATTCCAATGGTCCTCGTGGGTAAAGTGCGCTGCGACAATACACGACCACTGGTGTCACTAACTCGTCGGGAGTTTCTCGAAAAAAAAACACAATAAAAGGAAAATCTCAATCAAGACACGCGCCTTCCAGGCAAACGCAAAGAAAAGTCACAATCGGGACTTCACGTCATCAACTCGGAATCAAAACGCCAAAAGTCGCCACATCGGCACAAAAAAAAAATCCAATCGCCGACACGGCAAAAAAAAACCACAACACTTCTGCTCCAAGGCAGCCAACAGTGTAAGCCAATACGAAATCAAATCATCCCCACCATAATCGGGATCCCAAACTCACAAAGCGAAGGCAAGGCACAACAAAAAAACAAAACGAAACGGACACGTCAGATGTTAGACGGTCATAATCCCGAGCATATGACGGTCCCAAAATATATCCCCACCGTCACCGGGGCTAAAACGTACAGAAAAGGCAAGGTACGAACGACATTTACTTACTGAAACGGACTCGTCAGATGTTAGACGGTCATATTCCCGAGCGTATGACGGTCCCAAAATATCCCCACCGTCACCGGGGCTAAAACGTAGAAGCAAAAGGCAATCTCAAGCCGGAACGCACTCATAAAGCACTAAGCCACCCGACAACTCAGAACCACCAAAACTAGGTACTCTCCTCCAAACAGGTATCAGGATATCGTCTGAGATCTTTAACATGCCAGACACCTCTATCACTTCCATCCCTCCATTGCAGTTGATAAGCATTATGGCCAACTCTCCGACGCACAGTGCAGGGTCCGACAAATCTGGGCGCCAACTTGGAGGCAAAGCCCTTAGAGGCATCAGATAAAAGTTTATTGCGGGTCAGGACAAGATCTCCCTCTCGGAAAGTGACAGGACGGCGGCGCAAATTATAACGTTGACGATTACGCTCCTGAGCGCGAGCCAAGCGCTTCTGAATGTCGGCAAACAACAGCCGGTAGCCAACCTTTTAGCGTCCACAACCTCCGAAGGACGTCTAGGGTCCAACTCTACCACAGTGTTATAGGCATCTCCAGATGGGCGATATTCTCTGCCAAAATTAGCGAAGTATGGGCTACAACCAATAACCTCATGACGACCAGTACGAACGGCGCAAGTAACAGCAGAAAGGTGTTTACTCCAAGTTTTATGGTTATCCTTGACATAACAGGAGAGCATGGTCTTAACTATACCATTGCTGCGCTCGGTAGGATCACAGTGCGGACTATAAACTGGAGTGAATATGATGTTGACTTTATATTTCTGACACAGCGACGTGAAAGAGGTACTGCGCATCTGGGTGCCATTATCGCAAATGAGCAAACGAGGAACTCCGTAAACAAGAAAAATATGCTGCTCCAGCAGATGACAAAGGAAACAGCAGTAGCATTGCGCAAAGGAAAGGTCAAAACATACTTGGAGAAATAATCAGTAACTACTAAGATGTACTTATATCCGTTGGACGATGGCAAGGGACCCACGAAATCCAAACTTATCATCTCCCAAGGTTCGGTAACAACCGGTCGGGTTCCCATAGTTCCAGCAGGAGCTTGAAGGTCAGGTTTATGCTCCAGACACACCGAGCAACGACTCACATATCGGGCTACATCGGCACGCATCTTAGGCCAAAAATAGCGTTGTCTCAAGCGCCAATAAGTCTTAAAGACACCAGGATGTCCGGCGGAAATATCATCATGATGTTGACGAAGTAGGCTCTTCCTGAACTCCTAGGTACCACCAATTTCCAACAATCCCCCGCATCTCCTAAACCAGGATAAGGGGCGGAAACGTATTTCCAAAGTAAGCCATGCTCCTCCCTCCAGGTAGGGTATTTGTCCGGAAATGTGTTCAAGTCTTCTCTCATCTTGAGATACCAAGGATCCCTAGACTTATGGAACAGCTGGCGATCATCAGAGTCCAGCACCTCGTCCACAGACACTGGGACGGACCTGGACAACATATCAGGCACGACATTCAGTTTACCCTTGCGATGGACAATTTCAAAGGTGAAGGGCATCAGGCGCAAACTCCAACGAGCCAATCGACCCTGTGGGTCCTTTAGGTTATGCAGCCACAGCAAAGAGTGGTGATCGGTAATTACCTTGAAGAAGGTACCCTCCAGGTAATGGCGTAGTTTTTCAACAGCCCAAATCACGGCAAGGCACTCACGCTCCGTGGTCGAATAGTTGCGCTCTTGTCGAGTTAACGAACGGGAAAGATAGCACAAGACTCTCTCACCATCATCAAATTGTTGGGTGAGAACGGCTCCGAGTCCGTAGGCGGAGGCATCAACTTGCACAATGAACTGGCGATCAAAGTCAGGGCAAGTGAGTACAGGGGCAGACGCTAGCTTCTCTTTTATTTCACTGAAAGCTAATTCACACTGGGGTGTCCAATTCCAGCGGACATTTTCTTAGTCAAATTCGAGAGGGTTCGCTCAAATCGGCCAAATTAGGAATGAACCGGCGATACCATGCGGCGGTTCCCAAAAGGAACGGATGGCGGCAACATTAGTGGGAGTAGGAATACTCAAAATAGCCTCGACCTTTTCAGGATCCGGGCGAAGACCATGTCTGTCGACAACATACCCCAAATATTTCAGCTGAGGGCGACAAAAAAACATTTTTCACGCTTCACGACAAAACCAGCCGCTATAAGCCTATCCAACACCTTACCCAAAATTTCTAAGTGTGTGGCGAAATCTCCACTAACGATGACAATATCGTCCAAGTACACAAAGACGTACGGCTGAAGATCAGGACCAAGAACACCGTCCATAATACGTTGGAAAGTAGCGGGAGAATTAGTTAGTCCGTAAGGCAAGCGTCGAAACTGATATAAGCCGCGACCAGGGACGGTGAAAGCCGTATATTCCCTCGAGTTAGAAGCCACCTGAACGTGGTGATAGGCCGTTTTTATATCCAAAGTGCTCAACACACGAGCATCGCGCAATTTGTCTAGTATTCCAGAGATATATGGAATAGGATAAGCGTCCCTCTTGGTGACGGCATTAAGGCGCCTATAGTCGACGCAAAAACGATAAGTACCGTCCTTCTTAGGGACGAGACAGACTGGTGAAGACCACGAGCTACCAGAAGGTTCAATTATTCCCTTTCTCAACATATCATCAATTTCCGCGTCTATGATCTTTTGTTTGTGTGGGGAAACTGGATACCAACGTTGTTTGACAGGTCGGGTATCAGGAAGCAATTCAATCTGGTGCTCAGCAGCAGACGCACATCAAGGTCATCGCCCATGCGAGCAAATTTTTTCTTCAACATTCTATCCAGCTGCATCCTCTCAGCAGGTGAAAGGAATTCCTTAACGCCATTCGAAGCCTCGAGTTCATCCAAAGCTTCTACAGGGAAGCAAAGTGCCAGACATCATCTCTTATATTAGGCACTATATCCATTTTTCTCCAAAAATCTATCCCAAGTATCAAGGAATGCCGCAAAGATGGAACCACCATTAGGTTCAACCAAATCAGCTTGTTCTTCAACTTAACAGGAGCCGAAATATAACCAGGACTCTCGCATATATCCCCATTAGCCACAGTACACGATTTAAGCGATGGAGTCAGTTTCAATCCAATCTCCAAAAGTCTCTCATATCCCTTACTACCCACAAGCGAAACACTCGCACCGGAATCTAACAAACCCACAAATTTAAGCCCCAAAATATGTACAGTAAGGTAAGGTCGCTTGTCTCCATCAGCATGGGACAAAATGTAATCAAGAACAGCTGCTCTTCCTATGACCGCACTATGATCAGACGAGGACGACCCGCGGTCATCTAGTTTCCTCGTCGGGAGTTTTCCGAAGGCGGAGGAGAAGCAAAGCGTACAGATCGAGAATTTACCTGAGGAGAGCAATCAGGGCATGTCGAACAGTAAAACCGGTTTTTCCGCAGCGATTACAAAGTAATTGTCTTGGTGACGGACAATTGACACGTCTATGACCAGACTTCTGACAGTTCCAACACACGACAGCGGTCGACGTCGTCGGCGGTTCACGAGGACTCACCTCAGAAGAGAACTAGACCGAGAGCTAGAAGAAGCACAAGGAAGCGACACACACGCTAGTTCGGAGTCAACATAACTCTGACGTTTCCTAGATGGAGGCACATAGCTATCAGCACGATACTTTTTAACCTCGAGGCGCAGGCACACATCCTCCAGTTCCTGTAGGCTATCAACAACAGGCAACTGCGTCGCATAAAAAGGCGCCAAATTTCTGGTTATTATTCCTAACTTTATCTGTTCATCAACTTCCCCATATCTCCTAAACATAGAGTTCATGCATGTCAAATAATCCACAATTGATTCTGAGGGATCTTGCGTTCGGTTCAAGATATCGGTGAACAAACGAGAACGATAATCTGGAGGTTCGTAATGCCTAAGAAGCAGGGAGGACAAGCTCTTCCAGTCCTTAAATTTATCACGATTAGATCGATACCACATTAACGCTCTACCGGAAAAAGATCAACAGCTGAATCGAAAATTTGACTCTCTGTCACTCCACGAGCCCTTCCCAACTCTACAACACGTTCCAAGAAACTATGCACCGTAATATCCTTCGGATCACCCGTGAAAGTTAAATTCCACTTCTGTAAATTCAAAGAACGAGGAGGTTCCCAAAATTCGCATGAGTGCTAGTACGAGCAAATGGTGGATGCGCGGAAGCAACCGAGGCTTCATCATCAGAACAGTCACCCTCAGAGGAGGAGCAACAAAAAACAGAGGCAGGATCATAAGCCGGAGGCTGAGCGCAAACATCAACTAAAGTACTCTTACATTTTTAAGCATATCAGCAACATTCAATGGCAAAGATTCTTTCGAACTACCAGACTCTAAACGTTCCAACCGAGAAACGACATGACACAACCTAGTAAATATCGCCTCAAGGCATGGGTCAGGTCCCTAAACAACGTTAACAATTCATCATACTTGCTCATACAAATATTAAATTCTGATACAGTATCCAACTCAACTATAGGATACTCAAAGACCTATTACCCTTCTCTACTTTCAACAAAGGACGCAAACAGGCACGCAAATCCCGAACTGTCTGTGTATCCGAACATTTAAAACCTCTTACACGCAATTCATATTGTAATTCATCTTTCTTAAGCCTATTAAGATTATTTTTCAGAACCATACTTGCCAAATACCTTTACAATAAAATCAAAATATGATCAAAATCTGAAAATCAAAGTAAACCGCACAAAAAAATTCAAATGAACCTTAAAAATAACAATCTATTTTCATCCAGTCACCACCTCAGTTGAACTTGTATAAATAAAAACAATCTCAAAACAAGTTCCCTCGAAACCACTTCGGGCCTCGCGCTGGGCGCCACTTTATGTCACGAGCCCGCCCGGTTCCAGAGAGTGTACCAAATACCTCCCGGACTAGCTCTCAGAGCTGAGACTATTTACTAGGGCGCCACTCTCTTTTTATGATGTTAAATAAAAGGAGGTATCACCACAGATCTCAGGGGAAAACAAAAAGAGAAAACGTACACGAAAACCCACTCTCTAGAAGCCAGAACAAGCTCGATCACACAAAATGAGAGTAGTGACTGGTAGGAAAAAAAAAAAAAGAATCAATTGTTTAACAATTTAATCTCACCAAAAATGTGGTGATAACACTACAACTAATCAATGTCCTACCACAAAATATCTCTATCGAACTTACTAGTCAAATATCTTAATATGCGTTTAACCGAATTATATTACTAAACTTATCACCCAAAGGTGAACCTCAAAGTTAGATTAATACTGGCCAGCATGAATAAAACACCTATGTAACGGTCTATATCTAGGTGACTGAACAACAGGTCAACTGTTTATCGCTATATCAATGTCTCGACCTAAGTCGTTTATATTCTCAGATAACTTAAATGCTACGGACTAACCTTACATAACAGTCTAAGATGTACAGTGACTGTGAACAAAAGGATATTATGGGTTCTCAACCAACATTCACTCTTCAACCCTCGTAGAAAGGAAATTGGGTCAATACGTACTTCAGGCTCTTCGTAATACAATAATTCACATTACTTCCACAAGGCAAATGGCAACCAGGGTGTCTATTGTTCGATCTTCCAAGTAGAATGTGTTCAGATAGCTAGTACAGATGGTTTGTACAGAACGTAGATCCTACGTAGACTCACTTATTTCAGACAACCTCAAAACCGCCTCAGACAGCTCGCAGACAGTTTGCAGATAGTTCACAGAGTTCACAGACAGTTCGAGATCCGCAGCACAACAAACATAAGTACTCTCAACATAAAACGGAGCTAAAATAAAAAGAAGTTGCAGAAATGGGCAACGTGACCGAATATAGGTTATCTTACCTAATCTTCTCCATCGAATATCTTCCCCTTTATAATCCGCATTAAGCGTTAACCTTTTCCATAAACCAAATAGAAACAGGTCTCTATTAGGGCTTAAACCATAAATCTTGTTCCAATCCGCAATCAATACGATAAAAATCCAAGAGTTTAATGGTTTGATACTCGCCAGAAAAACGGAGAAAAGCAAAGTGACACGCTCCAGCTGATTTGCGTCAACCCGACATATACGACCACAGACGCAATCACAGAGCGGAGAGCATTCAGTAACGCTACCATCAACAGTAGTGCCACGGGTCGGAAAATGTACTATCTAGATGGCGGCGTTGCCAATAGTTGGTCGGAACTAACGGAACGGAACGGCTTTTTTCAGTGGAAAAAGCCTTTTTCAATTTTACGTGACCATCTTTCGCGAAAAACCGGGAAATCGGTGTTTTAGATCATTTTTTGAAAATGTTAGCGTGGTCGTATAGGCATGTGAAATGCACCTAACGAAAGTCCGTCTCATGAACTTCACGGTGCTCGCTTCGCTCGCGAGATCGCCTTCCCCTTTCTACCTCGAAATATCGCATTTCTGAACCCCTCGCCGACCCAAAGTTTTCGATCTCCTTCTGTGGATTACCACAGAAATATTCTTATTGTTTTTAATATATTGGGATGACGATTGTCTTTCGTATAATGTTATTGTTGGGTGTGATTATTTGAATCAACCTCAAATAGCTATGTTTAAATGTAAAGACACTTTTCGGCTCATGGATGTTTGTTCCATAGAGGCAGGTGAAGTTCACAGAACCAAATATCGTTAGATTCATTGAATTTTGGCAATGTCACAGATTTGGAAAAAATCAAGTACTTGTCCTTTTGAGAGAGTATAGGGATAGAATTTCATTTAGTCTGAAAAGCTGGGTAAAACAGAATTGGTTGAATTTACAATAACTTGCAAGACGAGTGACCCTATTGTTTATAATCCATATCGAATGTCTGTGTATGAGAAAAAAATACTTGATACGTTGCTACAAGAGCTTTTGTGTAATAGCATAATTAGAGATTCAAAGTCAGCATATGCTAGCCCCGTCCTTTTAGTTAAAAAGAAAACGGGTGATTATCGTTTGTGTGTCGACTATCGCAAGTTAAATGCCATTACTGTCAAAGAAAAGTACCCGCTGCCATTGATCGATGATCAGATCGATATGCTGGGTGGGCATAAATATTTCGTCACCTTAGACTTGGCATCGAGTTACTATCAAGTGCCAGTAAACAGAGATTCGGTTGATAAAACTGCCTTTATCACACCAACAGGCCATTATGAATTTACAAGAATGCCGTTCGGGTTAACGAACGCACCAGCTGTTTTTCAGCGATTAATAAATATGGTGCTTAAGGATTATTTGAATAAAATTGTTTTTGCCTATTTGGACGACCTTATAATTCCGGCACACAGCGTGGAACAAGCATTGTCAAGACTAAAAATTGTATTAGATTCAACCTTGAGTGATTAGAGTGCAGATTGTATTATCGAGTTGCTTAAAATTCGATGTTTGTTTGGTTTTAGTTTAAATTTTTCTGTGCCCATTCGTTGTAAGTGACTTCAAATAATACCTACGTATACATCTTTCCGATTTCCCGGTGACTGCAGTTAACATAATTAAGCGTTTGGAACTGATTTATTTTGTTTGTTTATAGTCTGAGAAATTTTTCGACCATATTATGTTTATACGCTTATCTCTGTGAGATTAACATCTTGTATATTCCGTTCTCCGTACTGCTAAGGCTTCCATACCCTCCACGTTTCGTCACAGGCATGGAAAATTTCCAAGAACTCGTCGCTATTCTGAAAAAGGAGTTTTCGATTCAAACTGCTGCTCTGAGGGCTGATTTCGATAGTTTCTCTCAGGAAATTAAAAGAAGTCTTAATGCCACTGTTGGTAGGATTACTTCTTTGGAAAACAAAATCGCATCTATTGAAGCCGACGTGCTTTCACTTAAGCGTTGTTCTAGAAAAAATAACATTATTGTATCCGGTCTGGAGGTTGGAGATGATATCATATCCTCGTTCGTCCCAAAAATGAGGCAATTACTCAATATTGATCTACCTGAGCATGCAATTGATGAAATTTATAAATTGAGTAATGAGTACAACCCTCCTATCAAGGTCAAATTTTCATCTTACCGGTACAAACTCACGGTGATGAAAAATAAGAAAAAGCTCAAGTCTACAAAAATTTTCATAAATGATGATCTTTGCCCTGAGGATAGAGAGCGATTGAAATTACTGAGAAAGCATCTCCACCTAGCTAAATCAAAAAAGCTGAATGCCTATTTAAAAAACGGGAAGTTGTACATCAATGGAAAAGTTACACTACCTGAGAACTTAATAAATATTCCACATAATAAGATCTTGGAGGGCGAGAGTGTCGAGTTGTCTGGTTGGGAGAAAGTCAACAGTGCCCCGGACACACCGGTTACAGTTTCTCGTATTAAACAACTGGCTGAGAAATATGAACACCTTGAAGTTGAAGAGGGTGGAAGGCTGCAGAGGGAGAACACCAATTTCGAGAACATATTGCAGAATACTGAAGATATATCGAGGAAGTTGAGGTCTAAGCACAAACCAGTTGCCACTGGGTCGGGAATCATACAAAAACCTGGTAGGAAGAAAAATTTTTGATTGGTATTTTGCTCTTATTTCTCTGCTAGTTTTAATTCAGTTCGAATTTTGTCATACTTGCCATTAATTTTCACTACATTTTTTTTGTACTTTTGTGTATTTATGTATGATGATTATTGCTAACATAAACGCAAGTTCATTGTTCTCAAAGGTGGGGGATTTGGCTGAGATAGTGGATTCTAACAATTTTGATATTGTCGGCGTGACCGAGACCTGGCTCCACGATGACGTAAACTCTGCCGATGTGTCACTTCCTGGTTTTAAGTTCATCCGCAGTGATAGAGTGGGCAGAGGGGGTGGTGTTGGTGTATTCGTGAGGGAGCAGTATAGGGTTAGAGTAGTTGATGTTGACTTCGATTTCGAGAGTCCAGTTGAGTGTCTGTGGATACAGTTAAGTTTTCAAAAGTTGAGTATTATAGTTGGTGTATTGTATAGACCTCCAAATCGCAAGAAGCGCAAATCTAAGTTCAATTCTTTTGTTAATGACGTCGATCTGATGTTGAATTATGTATGTCCTATGGCAGATTATATTTTCTGTATTGGTGATGTCAATGTCAACCTGATGAATTCATTGAACCCTTTGTCTGAATGTTTTTCCTCCTATGGTTTTGATCAGGTCATCCGAGAGCCTACCAGAGTGACTCTAACATCGAGTTTTGTTATTGGATCCAATTTTTGTGAAGAGTCCAGCCGACTTCATAAGGGCGAGCGGCGTGATGAATGTGTGCCATATTAGTGATCATCGTTTAGCGTTTTGTGAGTGCAGCCTGCCTAGTCCGAAGAGGGTTCAAAAATTTATATTTTATAGAGACTTTGATAATTTTGATAATGAGGCTTTCCTCTCGGATTTGAGGTCGGAAAGGTGGCACTCATTCATCCGCGAACCCAATATTAGTAAGAAGGTTCAAATTTTTAATGACATTTTGTTGACCAGTTATGACCGTCATGCTCCTATTAGACGAAAGAGAATTTCGAAGCCGAAAGCGCCCTGGTTGACTGCGCAGCTCAGGGGTTTGATGAAGAGACGGGACCGCGCTTTGGCTGCATTCAGGCGGTCTGGATCTGTAGAGGATTGGAATGTGTATAAGAGAATGAGAAATTGTACTTTGACCGAGATTAGACGAAGCAAGAAGTCATATCTCTTGGCTGCTAGTTCTGATGGTAATGAGGCTACCTGGAGGGCATTAAGATCTCTAAATGTTTCAAAAAGTTAAAGCAAGGGCTATACCAGATTGCTTGAAGGACGCGGAATCGATTAGTGATTTTTTCTCAGCATTCAGTGGTGTTGCGGCTGATGAGGTGTGTGCTGATAAGATTTCGTATTATGGCAACAATGTTTATAGAGCTGAGTTGACATTCCGTTTCAGGGTTGCTTCTTTGGATCAAATAAGGACCATCATGACCGGTATTCGTTCTCGAGCAGTGGGCGACGACGATGTTAGGCTGGATATGCTCGTTCATGCATTTCCAGTTTTGGAATCGTATGTTCAGCATCTGGTTAACAGCTGCATAGTTACCAGTGTTTTCCCTATGCAGTGGAAGTGCGCTATTGGTATACCGCTCCCCAAAACGGCGGAGCCTACTTCTTTTTCAGATTTGAGGATTATCAGTATACTGCCACTTCTGTCTAAGGTGTTGGAGAGGATTTTGTCAGATCAGATTTCGCAGTACGTCAATGATTTTAATTTGCTGCCATCATACCAGTCTGGCTTTCGTAGGAATCACAGTACTGCTACAGCTCTGGCATCGGTTACGGATAGAATATTTCATGATCTTGACAGGGGTTATTCTGTTCTGCATGTTTTGCTCGATTTCTCGAAGGCATTCGACACGATCAATCATTCCCTTTTGTGTGCCAAGCTGAAATATTTTGGCTTCTCTGTTTCGGCTGTTTCTATGATGAGATCGTTCCTAACATTCCGAAGTTCGAAAGTTCAAGTCGATGGCAGATGCGCGGAACCGAGATCAATCCGGGCAGGCGTTCCGCAGGGTTCCATATTGGGGCCGTTATTATTTATTATTTATGCAACGGATCTTTTGCTTGCTTGGACTACTGCATACCTGAGGCATTTGCTGACGATGTTCAGTTGATGTTCCGTTTTAATATGGGCGAGTTGGGTCTAGCTTCGGCTAGGGTTAACCGGGACCTTGAAGCGATTTTACAGGTGTGTAAGTCCCATAATCTTTCTCTAAACTCGGCGAAAACCAAGTGTATTGTCTATTGTAGGAGAAAAGATAGGGATATTATCAGGGCCGGATTGGATCTAAGTCTCAACGGGAATAAATTGGATGTATGTGATGGCGCCAGAAATCTGGGGGTTTATTTTGATGAAGATTTGAGATTTCGGAAGCATGTTTCGAATTTGGTTAGATCGGCATTTTATAAGCTCAGAATTCTTTATTCTGCGCGTAAATATTTGACTTTCAGATGAAGAAGAATCTATCAGAGGTATTAGTTTTGTCAACTTTCAACTACTGCGACATAATTTATGGGCCCTGTTTGGATAATTTTCATAAAAGGAGGATTCAGCTTGTTCAGAATTGGTGCTGTAGGTTTGTTTTTGGTCTTCGTAAGTTCGATCATGTGTCTGGTAAGATCAAGGATTTGGGTTGGCTTAGGATGGAAAGTAGGGTCAGGCTGCACATGGGATGTTTTGTGTTCAGGCTCATAAGGAATCCTATAGATGGTGGTGTCATGGATCATCTGATACCTAGGTCTGCTGCTCACTCGGTGAACATCAGACATCCGTACAGGTTGACGATTCCCGCTCATCGGACGGCTGGGTTTCGTAGGTGTTTTTCTTTCAATGCTGCAAGAGTAATGAATGCATTCGATATCGATGTTGGGAATTTTGCGTCGTTTTTTACTTTCAAGTCTCAGCTTAGATCCTTTTTGTTTGCTAGAGAATAAATTTGTACGTAATATTGATATCTGTTGTTATATATAGGAAACTAGGATGTATTTCTTTTTTGTATCGACCTATTTGCTGTTTGTTGTATATGCTTTCGATGTTTTTATTCTCATAGTAATTTGCCATGGAAGAATTGGCGGAGTTAAGTGTAAGAGTAGTCCTTTTGACTAAACTTCGCTCCGGCGGTTTTTCTTTTTTTTGTGAATTATTTAATTATTTATTTTGTTAAATTGAGCCAATAAAGTCGATTTATTATTATGTTTTGAGGCAGGGCAATCTCACACTCAAATTAAGTAAATGCAACTTTTTCCAGTCCCAAATTGATTATTTGGGACGTGAAATAAGTTCCTCCGGAGTGAGACCTGGAAAAGATAAAACAAGGGTAGTTATGGATATGAAAGAACCAACTAATGTAAAAGAAGTTAGACAGTTTCTAGGGCTGTCTGGGTATTTTCGTAGATACATAAAAAATTATGGTTTATTGGTGGAACCGCTCACAAGGTTGTTAAAAAAGGACTTTACATTCGCTTGGTCAATTGAACAACAAGAAGCATTTAATAAAGTCAAGTCAATTTTAGTGTCACGCCCTGTGTTGGCAATATTTAACCCAGAGTTGAAAACCGAATTGCACACTGACGCTAGTAGTATAGGTTTTGGTGCGATGCTTATTCAATTTAATGAAAAACGGTCACATGTTGTTGCATATTTTAGTAAGCAAACGAGCCCAGAACAACGAATGTATCATTCGTATGAACTAGAGACGTTGGCTGTGGTATTAGCGTTACAGCACTTTAGAGTCTACTTATTAGGCCTTAAGTTTGAGATTGTTACGGACTGCAGTGCGTTACGCGCGACGTTCACGAAACGAGATATGATACCACGAGTTGGACGGTGGTGGCTTCAGGTACAAGATTACGACTTCTCCGTCACTCATCGAGCAGGGACGGCAATGGGACATGTAGACGCCCTTAGTCGAAACCCGATACACGATTATCTTCACGTGACAATGATTGATGTGACTGAATCCGACTGGATATTAGTAGCTCAAATGCAAGATGAACAACTTCGAATTATTCGTACAGTTTTGAAGGAAGGAACTGTTAATAGGTCAACTAAACAGTATTTCGATAAATATGAGTTACGTGATGAAAAAGTATATAAAAAGATGCAAGAGGGCAGACCTTTGTGGGTGGTACCAAGATCATGTAGGTGGCAAATCTGTAGGTTGTGTCACGATGAAGGAGGTCATTTTGGATTCGAGAAAACCGTGAAAAAAATTGTTGAAAATTACTGGTTTCCCCAACTACGGAAATATGTAAAAAAATATGTGGAGTCGTGTCTCTCTTGTCTCTATTACAAAAAAAACAGTGGCAAAAAGGAGGGGTATTTGCACCCTATTGAAAAGATTCCTGTTCCTTTTCACACAGTCCATGTAGATCATCTGGGACCCTTCATTAAAAGCAAGAAACGTAATCAGTATCTCTTAGTTGTTGTTGATGGATTTACAAAGTTTTGTTTTATCGAAGCAGTAAAAGATGTAACTGTGA
Organism: Micraspis discolor; assembly: GCA_030674115.1. Lineage (NCBI taxonomy): Eukaryota > Metazoa > Arthropoda > Insecta > Coleoptera > Coccinellidae > Micraspis > Micraspis discolor. The sequence goes on from JARTUT010000899.1 coordinate 53,517, forward strand.
AACCAGTAATTGCCGCTTTGACTAACGTTATGTTCGTTTTTGGAGCACCAACCAGAATTGTGTCGGACAGAGGTTCAGCGTTCACCTCATCGACATTCAAGGGGTTTTGTGAAACCTATGGTGTAAAACATATATTAAACGCAGTAGCCACGCCAAGGGCGAATGGACAGTGCGAAAGGTATAACCGTACAATATTAAATGCATTGGCATGTAGTGCTACTGGCGTTAACGAAGATCGGTGGGATACCGTTGTCAAAAAGATTCAGAGTTCTTTGAATATGACTTTCAATACAGCAATCGGTACAACACCTCTGGAAGCTTTGGCAGGTTACAAAGGGAAAAATGTGGCCGAGGCTCAGATCCTAAATACTGTTCAGGAGGAACTAGAGCGAGCAAATCTAAATGAGTTGAGAGAAAATATCTCAAAAAAATTAACCGATGATCAGAGAAAGCAAAAGGAGAGGTTTGACAAATCAAGAAAAATGCCCAGATTGTACAAAGAAGGTGAAGTTGTAATGGTCTTAAGGACAGATTCACCTTCTACAGGGGCAGTAGAAAGTTGTTGGCAAAGTTCAAAGGGCCATTCAAGGTGACCAAAGTGCTACTTAATGACAGGTACGAGGTTCAAGATATAAGAGAGAACTATCGTAAAATGAAGACGGTTGTTCCTGTAGAGAAAATGAAACCATGGATTATATTGAAAGGTAAGAATCCATGTTTTGAAGATAAAAACAAAAAGATAGTGCATTATGGGGTCGATAGTGAGTCATGTAAAATGGATGATACTATAAAAGCATCAGGTTTGCATGATAGGCACTGACCTGCGATGATCAAATAGTGGGTCATGTAAAATGGTTGTACATTATGAAAGCATCAGGTTTACATGATACGCACTGATCAACGTAGTCCCATAATGGATCATGTAAAATGGATGATACTATAAAAGCATCAGGTTTACATGATAGGCACTGACCTGCGATGATCAAATAGTGGGTCATGTAAAATGGATGTACATTATGAAAGCATCAGGTTTACATGATACGCACTGATCAACGTAGTCCCATAATGGATCATGTAAAATGGATGATACTATAAAAGCATCAGGTTTACATGATAGGCACTGACCTGCGATGATCAAATAGTGGGTCATGTAAAATGGATGTACTCTATAAAAGCATCAGGTTTACATGATACGCACTGATCAACATAATCGCATAATGGGTCAAGTTTTACAAGATAATCATTGAGCTACGATGATCAAATAGTGGGTCATGTAAAATGGTTGTACACTGTGAAAGCATCAGGTTTACATGATAGGCACTGATCAAAGTAGCCAAATGATGGCCATGTGAGATGAACACGTATTACAAAAGATAAGGCGAAAACATAATGGTATAATCTTTAAAGATATTATATCTCCTTTGTTTCAGATGATGACATGCTTGGATCTGCGGACAGATCTTCATAGGATGGCCGAATGTAACAATCAGAATGCTGAAGGTGCGTAAATCCAGGAACCATTAACGCACGATCGGCAAAAGGGGAACCATATATGGGACCGAGATGAAGTACAGGGGACATTCGACTCTGTGACGGATTACAGAAATCACCTTTCGTTGCGAGACATAATTATTTTCTGTTTCGAGACATCCTTGGAGAGTTATCAAATAAAGTATTGAACAATATCGGGTGTATTATTTGTGTTCACAAATTGAGTGTACTTTTAGTGTTACATAAGTTTCTTATGGCTGCTACTTTATATGAAAAGTTGCAGTGTGAATTATAATTCAAAATTTGCCCAGAACTAGTTGGTTTTCTTCACCAGTTTGTAATCAGTGTTCCGTGAAAATCAATCACAACATTATCATTCTGCACAAAAATTCGAATCATACACATTTTATGGCAAATTTAAGAGAACTTTGTTTAGGTGAGGAAAGTCTAATAAATTTTTGGACTAACTTTAGAGTAGGCGCTGACGATCGCCTCTGCCTCTGCGTTCCGAGAGCGTTCTACTGTAGCGCGAAGCGGAGGTAGTCAGCGCGTATAGCCCTGACAAGGCGATACTGAAACAGTGTTGCCAAGTCAAATATTTCACCATGCCAAGAATATATTCTGAAAAATCCCTAGAATAACCCTGGCCCCGAGATAAGCATGAATAAATATATATACACACCAATTGCAGTTGATTTGAACTAGGGCCCCAAATATTCTGTTGTATTATTGGCAATTATCGTTGTGTTGAATTCAGAATTTCTGACGAACTTATTGGAAATACCTTTAAAACGTGATCACAATGATACTCACGCAAATTCTTGATGATATCAATCTAACACCAGCAGTGATAGACATCAAAACACCGAGATGCATCAAGGTTCCTCCATTCTTCAGAATTGTTGGTGGAACGGAAGGCATAAGGATGCTCAGGGCGAGAATATCCTGAAATGAATAATTTAAAAGTAATAAGTAGTAATATTTAAAGTAAATTTTAATTCTATTTTAACACTAATTAAGATTTTCAAATATTTGGGCAGTTTATGATTGAATGTTGAAGCACATTCAATCATAAACTTCGGCAACTTCTCGGGCCTGATATGGTGGCATTCAAGGCATTGATATGAACTGCAATGAGATATTTAAACAATAATGAAATGAAGAACAATTCAACTCGAAAATAACTAAAGCTGAACAGTGAATTGATCCGCTTTAAATCAATATTTTTCCTGTCATCACTCAAATTGATCCAAATTGAGTTAATCTGTAGGGATCTCATGTGGCGGCATTCTATTAAAGCCCCATATAGCAACAATATACAGCGCTACGGTAGCCGAAAAAGTTAGCGCTTAAAGTTCATACCGACTAGGTGCCGGGTTCAACTCCCGGCGGCTCCCACTCTCTAATATCCCCTGCGTCTAGGGCATGGCGCACACAAGTCATACTGATGAGTCCAAAATGTGCCAGGGACGAAACGCATAAGTAGGGATAACATATCCGATATTTTTCCGTATTCTGAAAGAGTGTGAGAGCAATACAATCGCCACGCAGTTTGAATATGCAAGTGTGGTGTGTTGTCCTGATTATGACTGTCCAAAGTGACCACTCTGAAGTGTTTAAAGTATATCCACCGCAAGGATGTGATAGAGCAATTCTATGTGAGCGCCCCAGCTATTTGAGTTTTTATATGACAAGAATAGTAGCGTCTTCGTCATTTCTCTATAGTATGGTCCATTATTATATAGACTGTTATGAAAACATTGCTCAACATCAATGTCCCATCTTTGAATTCAAGAAATGTACTAGTTTTCAAGCCAGAAGGCGCTCTAACGAACATCCTGCAGAAAACCCACATTGGAATTATGTGCCAAACCTTTAACATGTTTTGCGCCAGCTTGGATATTTAATCAAGTCGGCAATTCAACAGATATTGAAAAGGAAAAGCAGACACCCAATTTTTGACCTCCTCGTAGGAATCAAAGTGCTGCTCAGCCAATGCGTGCCTCATCGATGAAAACAAATCGTTGTCGGAAGGAGCCAAGTCTGGTGAATACGGCGGGTGGAGATGCAGCTCTCACCAAGTGTTTTGATTGAATCCTGAACCAATTTTGCTCGGTGTGCAGGTCCATTGTCATGGAGTAAAATTACCTTGCTGTGTCTTCTGACCCATTCTGGTGGTTTCTCGACCAATGCATGGCTCGAATTGCTCATGTGTTGTCGGTAGCGATCAGTTTTAATGGTTTCAGCAGGTTTTAGGAGCTGGTGGTACACCACACCTGTCTGGTCCCACCAAACACACAGCATTGTCTTCTTGCCGAATAGATCTTGTTTTGCAGTCGATGTTGATGATTATCCCAGATTAACCCATGATTCTTTCTGTTTAGGATTCTCAAAATAAAACAATTTTTCATCGTCAGTAACAATCCGATGTAAAACCGATTTTCTTTCGTGCCTTTGAAGTAAATTTTCACGTTTCATGTTTTTTCGGTTTTCCATCTGTCTTTCATTCAATTCATGTGAACCCATTTTCCACACTTTTGGATCTTTCCCATAGCTTTTAAATAGTCAGAAATTATTTTTTGTGCAACGTTTAACATTTTTGCCTTTTGCTCCTGATTCAAAGTGTCATCTCCATGCAATATCGTTTGCAATTCGGCTTTTTTGAAGTTTTTTGGTGGTCTTCTACGTTCTTCATTTCTCACATCAAAATCATTATTTCTGAACCGTTTGAACCATTTTTTGCATGTTGCTTCTGATAGAGCATCATCACCATATGCTTCGACAAGCATTTGTAGCGACTCTGCAGCACTTTTCTCCAAATGAAAAGAAAAAATTAATATTTTCCGCAAATCATCACTTTCTGGTACAAAATTCGACATTTTTATCACGATGAAGAAATATGATGTTGTCTGTTTAATGACTTGATGTATACTAAATATGTTTTACAAAGGGCATGGCATAGCAAGCAAAAAAAAATAAAATAAAGGCTGGTTCAAAACAAATGTTCCGTATAGAGACATTCGTATCTTGTCGCTCACTTCATACCGTTATCTTCTTCTTCACCAGCCACTAGCCGTCCACACCTGGACATAATACCAGTTAACTCCAGCTATTTGTTTCATGTCATCCATCCAACGTTTAGGGGGTCAACCGATGCTCCTCTTCTGAATCGTGGTCGCCATTGTGTTATGCGCGACGTCCATCTTGCCTCTTCGTGTCTGGCTACATGTCCTGCCCAAGACCATTTCGACATCGCTGTCCGTTGGATGACGTCATCTACTTTTGTTCGTCGTCTCACCTCTTCCTTACGAACATGTTCTAGCCAGCATTAATCGTTCCACTGCTCGCTGAGTTGTTCTCAGCTTGTTCGCTGCTCGAATCGTCAGCACTGTTGTTTCTAGTCAATATGTTAATACAGGGAGAACACAAGTATTGAAGACCTTAGTTTTCAGATTAATCGGAATGATCCAGAATCAAGAATATCAAGGAAGAAATAGCGGAATACATTATGATATTGGTGAATAAATGCTTTGAGTCTGGATGATTTCCCAGAAAATTCAAGATAGGAATCATAAGACTTAATGAATCAGCCAAAAAAACAATATATCTAACGATAGACCTATTTGTCTCATATCTAACCTGGCCAAAATACTGGAGAAATTATTGAAGGTTCTTATTGTGAAATTTCTAGAGAAAGAGAATATTTTATATGAAAATCAGTATAGATTTAGGCAAGGATAATCTTCAGAGCACGCAAATAGAAGACTAATCCGGAGGATATACGGTTGATTGGATGGTGAGAGATTGGGTTTGTGTATTTTCATAGATCTAGAAAGGGCAGTCGACACTATATCACATAAAAGCATATTGATAAACTTAACCGATATGAATTCCGAGGAAGAGCATGGGATTTGTTAAAAGATTATTCAATAGATAGGCCTCAATTTGAACAGGTCAACAACTATTCAAGCGAAACATGATTATAAGAATATGGAATACCCCAAGGGTCAGTGCTTGGACCGATTGTATTCATAATATACATATATAAATAGGTTACTGTTGATGAAGAAAAAGGGTGAGATTATTAGCTTCACAGACGACATTGCTATACTGTACGAGGATGATACATGGCCGAATTCAAAATTTAAAAGAGGATATTTCAATGAATTCAATAAACTGACAATCAAATCAAAAAAGACCAAATACTTACCGTTGGCTTCCTACGAATATGATGTACCATAAATGGGCTCACTGAATATTAACAGTGATACGCTAGTACCTGAAGGTGCCCTATTTAGTTAATATTACAATTAACATTATATCACAATAGACACGCATTAGGAATGGATATAGACACTTCAGTGAAAAAGCTCAGATGCCTTTTGAGAGGTTTTAGACATCTTAAATAGTACCCAAATATAGAAGAGCTGATAGAAATATATGGTTTCCTCTGCTCAGATAGGATTCGGTATAGTAGGTTGGGGTGGTGCTCGAATGTCAAAGAGTAGAGATAATTGATAAAATGAATACGACGTTTTTGCTTAAGTATCCTATAACATTCTTCTTGCCATTTTGAATTAGGGACAATATACCACCCATTGCCATCTCACTCTCATCCGAATCCAATATAAAATTTTTTTTAGTCTGAAGTTAACTCTGGATAAGGGTCGATATAAGGGTTTCTTCCAATCTAGTGAAGGCATCTTCACTCTCTACATCTCATATGAAGTCCATTCCCTCTTTGGTCAGCTCCGTTAAAGGCTTTGCAATATTGGCAAATCCAAATACAAATTTTCATTATTGAGTGCACAGGCCGAGGAAGAACCTGACTTGGAGTTTGTTTTGCGAAGCCATTTGCGTAGGACTTGGTTCTTATCTGGATCAGCACTCACTTCAGCTTCAGATACTACATGTGACAAATATTTTACTTCTTTCTTGAAAATGTGAACTCCCGAATTCCGCCTCCCAATACTGAAGGGTTTTTTTTTGTCAATGGGGTCCAATTCAACTTGCCAGTATCCGATCTTCAGACCTGGGTGGAAACCCATTTCAAGCCTGAGAGTGTATCTAGGGTATCATCAATCATTGGAATGGGATAACAATCTTTTTTCGTGACTTCATTGAGATGGCTGTAGTTAACACAGAATTTAGTGCTGCCATCCTTCATTTGACCATAACTAGAGGTGATGACCGAGAACTCAAGGGCTCTATTATATCTTGTTCATGTATACCCTTGATAATTTACTCTACCTCATCTCTCTCAGCTGTGGGAAATCTACGTGGATGTTATCGAGTAGGTCCTGACTTTCCGGTATTGATTGAATGCTTTACAATATTCATTATTCCCAACTGGTCATCATCCATGGTGAACACATCATTGTATTCACATATTGATTTCCTCACTTTCTTAATAGATTCTGATTCCAAATTGGTGCAGGACGATATCAGCATTTCGACCAATTTTTGTGAAACCTTACTCTACTTGGGAATTTTCTTCTGTGAATCTTGACTACCTCCTGTCACACACGACACCTAGCAGTATTCACTTGATGCGGTGTCTTTCATTTGCTTTCCTGGATACATGTAGGTGTTCAGTATCCTCACAGGTACTTCTCTTCTGTTCCTTGCCAAAGTTTTCCCAAAGTTTTCGTTGAGTTGGGCTACTACTGACTAGCTTGATGAGTCTAACGTGACCACTGCGAAGGTTTCGGTACAAATACCCATTCACCTAGGTTTCTGCCTGACCAGGGATGGTGATGTCCTCCGCGAGTAAGACGCGCGTCTTCTTTCCGAGGAATGGAATTTCGAGGTTTCCAATTATGAGCAAGTTGTTCCTTAATCCACCTCGCAATCCTTTCTTTTAATCACATCCATTCCTAGAATGACTTACTTCGTGATATTTACCACTAATACCTCGTGTTCCAGTGACATGCCGCCAAATAGTATTTTGGTATTGTTTCCCTTTCCCTTATTTCGATGTCTTTGGAGATTAAATGAGACCCATGTCGCCGCCATACCTACATCCGGTTTGCTTTTCTTCTAGAACCCGACGTATCACATCCTCTATACTCTCGGTGCTGACTTTGGAATAATCGGTGGTTCGTCTAACATCCATCTGGTCCCTATGTGCTTAGCTGCTTTAAACTCCAATGCGTGTGCTAGAGCATCGTACAAGGTATTAGGTCGGGCCATATGCAAAGTTTTTAAGTCCCGCTGTCTCTGAGCTCGTCCTCAAATGTCTGTACTTCTAGCTATTCCAGGAAACTGTCCGTTGCAGAAGGATACTACAGCTTCACCAACCGTACGATATCAGCTTCGAATTCTTGCATTTTCTCAGAATTCCTCTGGACACGACTTTTTATTTGGGTGTGATGTACTTGTTATAAACGTCAATTGCCATATGTCTTCTGGAGTTTGCTTATCACAAATTCTCTCAATCATTCTATCGACTGGTTGGGATAATATGTTGAATATTCAAGGCCTCTCTCAATGCTACAATCAAAACTATTGCTTTTTCTTCATTATTCCAACCATTCGCTGCTTCGAATTGTCTCTGATATGTGCACTATTCGGTTTCACCATAGAAAGATGGAGATTCAACCCTTGCTCAGCCAGTTTTCCAATTATTCATTGAATTCAATCGATCCTCAAAAATGTTCATCATACATTTTTTCGTCCTTAAAAGTTTTCAAAGTTTCTAACCGGTCTTCAATATTTCCGATTTTATTGTCCAGCCTTGGGCAATTATCGGTTATTGTTTTCAAACTTCTCATTTATTCTCTGTAGATGTTGATTTATCTTTGAATCTTTCTTCTAGAAACTTACTGTTGTCATGTATTTTGGATGGAAAATTTTTTGGCATTTCCTTCAATCTTATTCGTCAAATCCTGCGACTTTCCCTTCATTTTCTTATTGTTTCCCTCAATTTTATTAGTTATTTCATGACATTTTCAATCTCAATTTTTCAAAGGATTCTTTGAGATAGACCATACTGGCCTGTCCATTTTTTCAGTTCGAGATCTCGTCACCGAAATTAGGACTAATTTTCAGAGTAGTGTTCTTTTAATGTTCGCAATTCGAGCATTATTCTAAAATATATTCATTTTAGATAATATTTAAATTATTACGCAATCAAAAGTGGATCTCGCCGAGCGAGCCGCCGATCGACCGAAATCTGCTGACTGGCTAGAAACAATTGATGCAACAGGGGACCCAGCCAGTGTTCTGATACCAAACATGGCAATGTTATTTTTATAGTCATTATTCAATTTATTATATATAAAATTAGAGTATAATCAATAAAATCATCCTTCATCCTTAGTCTGATCAATACACCTCTTCGGCAACTGTGGAGTTAAGACATCCCTTGAACGTTCTGAGTCTGGTCGTTCAGTTGCCTAAACCTTCAAGCAAGTGTTGTTTTAAATCGAAGAAACAACAATATTTTGGTTAACTTTTCATACTGAGTCTAATGTTACGTTTTTTTTTCAGACAATAACGCAAAAATAACAAAACCTATTTTAATGAATAATTCATTTACACCACTTTATATTATAATGTACGTACAAATTATTCACTGGCTAACACGTGTCAGCAACGTTTTCCGAACAACTCTGTCCTGTTTTACCCAGAGACCTGCACTTATATCACATAATTATTCACTCAACATGTTCCAGAAAATCATTTAATTTCCTAGTGTTAAAATGCGGCCTCTGTCATCTTGTCATTTTATTGTGACAATTATTGTCTTTATTGCTCACCATATGGACTGCGACATCTGCGTAAATGTAATTTATTACTTCTTAAATCCTTTTGTCTGCTAGCACAAGCCAGGTTCCTACTCGGTATCGTTACAATAATGATGATTGTTTCACTAATTGAACTTAGAAAATTGCACCTCCAATATCTTTGGTTGAAACACTTGGTAGATATAATTTCCAATGCACAACAGCATTGCATGAATCTTCAATTAATTATTCATATGATAAAATTAGTAAAATCGAGGTTTCAATTCATGAACATGTTCCATGCACAGAACTTTTCAGTAACTTTTTGTAACCAGAAATAAAGCACAGACTATACTTTCAAGGTTTGCTTTGATGACAGATATATATAGTCATGGGCAAATATGTGGAACCTAGTAAATATCTCTGCATCTCTGCATACTGCTGTAGATTGCCTATTTGTGTACATATTTTTGAACAATTTCGTACTTCCGGTTTTACCGGGAGTAATGTCAATTTTGAAACAGACAGAAACTACAGAAGTTATCGGAAGAAACGTAGCGTATATAATACAACGAGAAAATTACTCAAACATTCGTTCAAAACTTCGACGAAAATGAAAATAATGAAACTTAAAACTCACCAAGAATTGGATTAGGAGTATCTTATCGTCCATAATTTTGTTCATATCTCTGTTATTAGAATTTAGTAGTCAGCAAGGTAAAAACAAATATAACACTTCTTCCTTCATTGGTAGTTATCCATGGTCTTCTGAAAATGCCCGGCTGCAAATAATTTTTGTGATGATAATAGAGTGATTCTAAAACATTCCATAATATGAAGATAAGAATATAAGTGTCAAGTATCTATTTTCTCGAATTACTATCTTAGATTATCATCATATCAAGTAAACAAAAGTTATCATTTCGCAGGTGGAATAGAATCCGTTATTATTAATTAAAATTGAGTTTATTAGAAGATCTGATATGTTCATAGGGTGTATCAGAATAAAACCAAAAGAATTCGATAAAAATTAACCAATGGATTTGTTAAAGTATGGAAGTGGATAGAAGTACGAATATCAATGTTTTTCATTCGATTAGACTTAGCGTGTAAAAAATTGAAAAATAAGTCGTTAGAAAAAATGTAGAAATTCTCTGATGTGAGGTATGAACCTTTTGCACGCTTGTTCTTTTTTTTACTTTGGAACAGTGTTATACTAATTCAATGAATGAACATACCTACATCTCAAATCGAAATTACCCATTCACAGTTTTTCATCACTTTCGTTTGGAGCTCATATTCCTTTCGCTGAAAAAACAATTGAAGGTAATTATATCCACCCCATCGAAAACCATTTAGAATATCTTTCTTCCAATATGAAGTTGTTCGTTGAAATATCATATATACTGATCAACAATAGCTAGGGATCACTTATTAACTTCTCTTCATTTGTATTTTTTTCAAGTTATCTAGTGAATATCTGTACATTATATGATCTCTAAGGAAAAATTAAGATGTTTTGAGTTGATTATATCAAATTTTTCCTCACTTCATCGGCTCTTGTTCACAAAATCGATTATTATCTGTAGGCTGTTACAGGTGGAGTGAAAAGCAATGTGGTATTTGTTATTAAATCTGTTTTTTTCTCTCGTTCAAACACATAGGGTGACAATAATTGAAGAAATGAGAACAATATCAGCTTATCAGTCATGCCGAGAAGAAGTTTGGCTCCTGTGCAATTGGACCAAATCATAAGGTGGATACAGGAGGGTTTGTCCCAGACAGAAGTGTCCCGGTGGTTGAATGTTTCGCAAAGTGTCGTGAGTCGGGCTTGGAATAGGTTCATCAAAACGACTCAGTAGCTTATTTTCATGGGGTAGGTCAGCAGTGCAGTACAACAGCTGCCCAAGATCGTCTTTTGATCCTCAATGCTAGGAGAAATCCCACTTACCCGGCGTCGCGGCTCAATAGATCACTGAGAGTTGCAACAGGAGTTCTAATTTTGAACCAGACTGTAAGACGACAACTACATGTTCGTGGTTTGAGAGCACGTAGGAGGGTACAACATCTCCGTTTGAATAGGGAACACCGGGTTCATCGACGGCAATGGGCTGAGGAGCACCGCAATTGGACAGTTGAAGATTGGAGCCGATGTTTATTTACGGATGAGTCTAGATTTCGTTTGGTCAACTCCGATGGAGGTATTCTTGCTTGGAGGGAAAGAGGTCGAAAGTATGCAGAACAGTTTATGGAACCCACAACAGCTTTTGGCGGAGGTTCTATATGTGTATGGTGAGGCATTTGTTTGAACTAACGCACAGAGTTGGATGTTCTGCAGAACACCACAATGACCAGCCAGAGATATCACGATATGATTATTGAACCCATAATTGTTCCGTTTGCGGCTGCCTTGGGCGAGAATATCATCTTAATTGACGATAATGCCCGTCCACACCGTAGTCGTCTGGTTAATGAAGCTCTAGAAACTCATGCTATTGATAGGATGGACTGGCCAGCTCGCTCTCCAGACATGAATTGAATCGAACATGTCTGGTCTGAGATGTCTAGGCAATTGTCAACCTAAGAACAACCGATCAATAACCTGGGGTACCTTTCTAACGCTTTACGGGATATTTGGACGAATTTACCCCAAAATTTTGTAAATCGTTTGATTGAAAGTATGCCTCGTAGGGTAGAATGCTTGAGACGAGTTCGTGGGGGACCAACTAGATACTAGCTTAAACGAAACTTCAGCCTTCTTGTGGTTTAATCATAAAATTTTTATGTTATTCAAATACAGAATTTTGAGTGTTTTTTTCCCTCCAACTTTCCATTTTTTCATTCTTTTCCCAAGTGAACCATATTATCAACTGAAAATACTCTGATATCTGACTAAATTCATAATCTTGGAGCGAATATTTCAGAAATAAATTTAGAAAAAGTAAGTGATCCCTATCAATTGTTGAGCAGTGTATATACAAATCCAAGTTTTACAAAACAGCTGATTCTTTGAAATCGAATTTTCCAAAACCTCTTAAATCCTACGGGAGTGATCTTAGCCACAACCACAAAACCGCTAAAGGTCGCACAGACGATCCGACTTATATATGTCAGGGTGCGAATATATATTAAATCTATTCGAAATGTTACTTGAATTAGGGTTGATCACTGTGGAACTAATGTAGAATATGCTTTCAATATACCAGAAAGCTTAACGAATGAATTAAAGTGAGGAAACTTGGAAATTCATCTCGAGATACAAGGGGCGAAGAAAATCGATATATTCGAAATTTTCACTGAATGTCGGTGTTATAACGAGCTCGAATTATATTTTCATCAATGAGATAACCTTAAAGACGAATTAAGAAAAAATGGACTGTGACGTACTACGGGGAGGCAAATAGTTTAATGAATATAAAAAAAGTTCAAAATTTTCGATGAAATCGGTTTTGTCAGGCAGAAGGAGCTATTGAATTCTGTTTCTATTATAAATACGAGCTCACAGACGTAATAGAAAAATGGACATCCGTCAGTGACGTGCTACAGGGTCGAAAGTACTGTTATGAGTATTCAAAAGTTCGAATTATCGATGAAATCGGTTTTGTCAGGCAAGCAACGTTATTGGAATATGTTTCTATCATTGGAACAAGCTATCAGTAGGAATAAGAAAAATGGACATCCGTCAGTGACTTGCTACAGGGTCGAAAGCTCTGTTATGAGTATTCAAAAGTTCAAAAGTTTCGATGAAATCGGTTTTGTCAGGCAAAAACGCTAACTCATAACAGAACTTTCGACCCTGTAGCACGTCACTGGCGGATGTCCATTTTTGTAATTCCGTCTGTGAGCTTGTTTCTACCATAGAAACATATATTCCATTAGCGTTTTTGCCTGACAAGACCGGTTTCATCGAAATTCTCGATCTCTTTGAATACTCATAACAGAACTTTCGACCCTGTAGCACGTCACTGACGGATGTCCATTTTTTCTTAATCCCTCTGATAGCTTGTTTCAATGTTAGAAACACATTCCAATAGCGTTTTTTGCCTGACAAAATCGATTTCATCGAAAATTTCGAACTTTTTGAATACTCATGACAGAACTTTCGACCCTGTAGCACGTCACTGACAGATGTCCATTTTTTCTTAATCCCTCTGATAGCTTGTTTCAATGTTAGAAACACATTTCAATAGCATTTTTGCCTGACAAAACCGATTTCATCGAAAATTTTGAACTTTTTGGATACTCATAACAGAACTTTCGACCCTGTAGCACGTCACTGACGGATGTCCATTTTGTAATTCCGTCTGTGAGCTTGTTTCTACGATAGAAACATATTCCAATAGCGTTTTTTGCCTGACAAAACCGATTTCATCGAAAATTTGGAACTTTTTGAATACTCATAACAGAACTTTCGACTCCTGTAGCACGTCACTGACGGATGTCCATTTTTGTAATTCCGTCTGTGAGCTTGTTTCTATGATAGAAACATATTCCAATAGCGTTTTTTGCCTGACAAACCCGATTTCATCGAAAATTTGGAATTTTTGAATACTCATAACAGAACTTTCGACCCCTGTAGCACGTCATTGACGGATGTTCATTTTTTCTAATTCCGTCTGTGAGCTTGTTTCTACGATAGAAACATATTCCATTAGCGTTTTTGCCTGACAAGACCGGTTTCATCGAAATTCTCGATCTCTTTGAATATTCATAACAGTACTTTCGACCCCTGTAGCACGTCACTGACGGATGTCCATTTTTCTTATTACGTCTGCGAGCTCGTATATATAATAGAAACATAATTCAATAGTTCCTTCTGCCTGACAAAACCGATTTCATCAATATTTCGAACTTTTTTATATTCATTAAACTATTTGCCTTCCCCGTAGCACGTCACTGACGGATGTCCATTTTTTCTTACTTCGTCTTTAAGGATATCTCGTTGATGAAAATATAATTTGAGCTCGTTATAACACCGACATTCAGTGAAAATTTCGAATATATCGATTTTCTTCGCCCCTTGTATCTCGAGATAGATGAATTTCCAAGTTTCCTTACTTTAATTCATTCGATAAGCTTTCTGGCTTATTGAAAGCATATTCCACATTAGTTCCACAGTGATCAACCCTAATTCAAGTAACATTTCGAATAGATTTATTATATATTCGCACCCAGACATATATAAGTCGGATCGTGTGCGCGACCTTTATCGGTTTTGTGGTTGTGGCTAAGATCACTCCCGTTTAAATCCTAAGGAGCCGTACAGTTAGCCTTTTCAGAGCCTGATATTCGGTTGTCAGTTTTGACAACCTTAAATAAACTGAAATTCTATGACTCCCTGCCTTGAAGTGAATGAACTATTATATATTTTTATATTCTAATATATAAAATATCTACGACGATGAAATTTGAGAATTTGATTCAAATCCGGTGGATAACAGTTACGAAGTATTAAAGAAATTCTCTGATAATTTGAAAAAATCTAGCATGACAATTTTCAGGAAATTTTGCGAGCATCATTGAATAATTTTATAACAATTTATATTTTATATAACGTGCTTGAAAATATAAGAAGGAAAATGCGATTTTGAAAAAGTTTCATTTTAAAAGTAATTGTCAAACTTAATAACGTTCAATAATTATAATAAACATCTATATTTTCTCTAAAAAAACAAAAAACTTAAAAATTAAGGGTGTTTGGCATGTTTTCGCTCTAAATGGCGCCACCGCTCAAAAAATCGAAATTGACTTCCGCCCATACTGCAATTTCAGCTTTGACTTTCAAAGAGGAAAGACGTGATTTGACGAGCTTGATTTTAAGTTTGATTTTAAGCAAGTAAGTTAAATTAGAAAATTATAATTGAAAAGATATTGAACACCCAAATTTGGATGGTTATTCTGAATTTTTGGGTAAAATTTGAAAACGGGTCACGTCCGATTTTTCAATTTTGAGTTAGGTCCAGTGTAAAATTTCAAAATTTTAATTTACAATGGAGACACTACGACGAGGCAGACCATTGGGTTTTGAAACGCTACCAGGACAACCCGAACTAAAAGAAACCGACGCCTCGTTCGTAACAATAATTAGGCAATGCGATCAGTATTTGTAGCGAGAAGGGCTCCGGTTGAAGAAGAAATTCCCGCGTTTTCTGCCGGCGAAATGAGCGAATCTTGTCAAATTTGCAATGCATTTTAGGGATGAAAAAGGGCGAGATGGATTCAGCCAGTGCTGCCAGAAAGGCAAAGTTGTAATAAGCGAGCAGATGCAATTGAAAGAAGTACCAGCTTTGCTCAGAGAACTTTACACAGGAACAGATGAAGAATCGAAGAATTTCCAAAACAATATACACCAGAATAACAGTGCCTTTGCGTTTGCTTCCCAAAAAGTTAGCTTCTGTTCTGGGCCCCTCCTCTTTTTATTGTACACGTCAGACCTGCCTTCAGTGGTAAAGTCGGTTTGCTCGTTGTTTGCCGACGATGCCAAAATCTACGGGAATCCCTTCACCCATTTCCATGTTTTGCAGTATGATCTCAACGCAATTACGAGATGGTCCAATACGTGGTTGATTCCACTCAATATGGATAAGTGTAGATTTCTCCACACTTGGGAAAAAATAACCCACGACAGATATACCATTTGTCCAATCATGTCATTGAATCTGTATCCTCCTCTGTGATCTTGGAGTAGTTATCACTGAGGACCTGTCGTGGTCAGAACATATTGTGGCTATTACCAGCAAAGCCAAACCAATGCTCAACATGATTCGAAAGAGTTTTGGAAGATGTGACCCTCAGACCTGCAGAATCCTTTATACTACTTTCATTCGACCAATCCTCGAATACGCCGGTCCCGTGTGGGCATCTGTTTTGCGCAGAGATGCCCGTTTACTTGAATCGGTCCAGCGTGGGGCTACTAAGATGTCGTACGGATTTGTGAGACCTCCCTACGAGGAAAGACTATCCGTGATGCACCCCACGTCATTCGAGGCTCGCCGTCTGCGGGGGACCTGATCACGGCATACAGAGCCTTCCATGGCTTGTTCGGTGTGGATCTGTCATACCTATTCAGCCGTAATCCACTGAATCACTTGCGAGATCACAATCTGAAATTGGCGAAGGAGAAGTTCAACACCTCTGGAAGGGAGCACTTTTCATCAAACAGGATTTTTGCTGCGTGGAATGCTCTGCCAGAAGTTGTGGTGAACGCTGCGTCGGTGAATGGGTTCAAGAGTTCTCTGGACCGATGGTTCGCGGGTTTAGTTTCTCGTTAATTGTTCTTTGCTTTTTGTTGTATTCAGTACTATGACATATCTTTCATTGTTAGGTTATTTTGTGAGTTTATAGAATTTATTTCTCAACTCTTCTCAAATTATAATAATAATAATAAGAGAATTTGCATCAACTGGCCCTTATTCATTTTGTCTGCATGGAACATCATACAGCAGAATTGGTTCCAATATTCCGCAACCTGGAAACACGCCCAGATTCTGTCAACTTTACACACTTGATACTAATGAAGCTCTGCAACATAGATTCCAACACCCAGCTAACCAAGGATGAAATCCAGTGACAAGGTTTGACTAGATGAAATGCTTCGTGAAAATAACCCATTTTCAAGCGCTTTTTACACAATGGGAGAAAGATTACGAGAAGAACGTCGCAAAGCTATAGCTGAAAATTATGAATTACCAGATATTCGATTGGTTTCTGCGCGTACAGACAACGATTCTAGAAGATACAGGGTGCCGACAGGAGACAGTGTGGGCAACAACCCATAAGACCGGGGTTTAGTGCATTACACAGTGTGGGAAAATTGTTTCAGCAGTACGTTTGCTGTTCATACGTCAATCAAGAAAGTAATAACTTAAATTGGATAAAACAGAATTAGCCAAAATTAAGAACAAAAAGGTTTAATGGATTATGTAGAACAAGAAGCGCAGCAGAGAAATATTCCTCCAGGAAGAGTTATTATCTTGCCATCAAGCTATAAAGGAAGTCCACGGAACATGCAGCAAAATTACCAAGATGCCATGGTAATTGTGCGAAAATATGGTGAACCAGACCTTTTCATAACCTTTACCTGTAACCCGAAATGGCCTGAAATCGTTCAAAATCTTAAACCATGGGAAAAAACCGAGCATCGTCCGGACTTAACAACTGTGTGTTTAATTTGAAGTTGAAAGAAATGTTAAATGAACTATTTGTGAAAAATATATTCGGACAAGTTGTTGCTCATGTTTATGTTATAGAGTTTCAGAAACGAGGACTTCCACTTGCTCATCCTCTTTTAATTCTTCAATATGAACATAAAATGCGGGAAGCAAACCAGATTGATAAAGCGGCCTGGGCCGAAATCCCAGCCCAAATGAATATCCTAGACTTTATAATAGTGTAATGCGACATATGATCCACGGACCGTGCGGTACTCTAAATGTGAATTTTCCATGAATGTCGAATGATAATTGTCAGAAGAATTTCCCAAAAGACTTTCAAGAGGAAGCCGTCGTTTGTGATAATGTCTATCCAAAATATAAAAGAAGAGATACAAATATAACTTACGACCGGAATGGAAAACCTGTGGATAACAGATGGGTGGTGCCATACAATCCATACTTGAAATATGACGCTCATATAAATGTAAAAATCTGCACTTCAATCAAGATTGTTAAATATTTGTACAAATATATCTACAAGGGTTATGACTATGTTTGGGAAAGAAATGCTTGGAAGAAAAGACAAAGAAGAGGTGAAGTTATAATTGCGAGAATGTACCAAGTTACACCTAAAGACACGGAACGCTATTTCCTACGATTGTTACTTTTGCATGTTCGTGGCCCAAGATCTTATGCCGACTTAAAGACAGTCAATGGCACGACATACGCAATGTTTCTTGAAGCTGCAAAAGCAAGGCATCTATTGCAAGATGAGGAAGAGTGCTATATTCGTACACCTCCAGGTTTCGTGCACGAAAAACAGGAGTTTTCATCTGATTTTCCAGAAGTTCCTTTTCATTTTCGCACGTTCCACGCTTTCTTTCTGCAGTTGCTCCAATTGCCTCTACTCTTCTTCTTTGCTTCTTTTTCAGAAGGCTGCTGTTGGCGTTTCAGTTGGGCGAAGGTCATTTTTTGGGCATTTTTAAACACTTCACTCGATGAAAGCTAGACACAAAATGACATATAGGCGGGCATTTGCTAATAACGACCGCGCGCTTCCTTACTTGCGCCCGTGGCGACACGGGCTTTTCCACTAGTTCTTAATTTTTTTTCGACTTTTTATGATTATTAATGCTGAATTCACTTGTAACCTTATCAATAAAACTTCTGAAGAGATAAGATTTAAGCAGAAATCAATCAAGGTTTTATTGAACATACATAATTGCCATACGTTGGCTATTGAAAATCCACACAGTAGGAGAGATTCTAATTTTCAACACAGATTTAGTGTGAACCTGTGGTCCATTTGAACTCCCATTCAGACTGGATGGAGAAACTTACAAAATTTCTTGGAAAATGAACTTCCATTATACTTGGAAGATGTGAAACTTCAGCTGCAACGCACCATGATATGCCGGAATGACGGTGCCCTGTGTCACTATGCAACAATAGTACGAAATTTTCTGAATGGAAATTACCTCAATAGATGGATCGGACGAAGCGGTCCAATTAGGTGGCCTTCGCGCTCTCCTGACCTTAATTCCATAGACTTTTTCATTTGGGATTTTTTTAAAGAAATCGTCTATGCTAGGGAATCTCCAAGTGAACGTAATATAAAGAAAACAGGGAAGATTTAGGCGATTAAAATACAGATGTTTACATAGATGTAGAATGTGCTTCGCCGCTGCAGGTGGTCATTTTGAAAATCTATTATAAATTTAATGAATGATTTTTTTTTTACATTATTGTCACTCATTCATTAACAAAACCATCTCTTACTTAAGAAATTTGTTAACTAATTTAAAGTTAAAATTTAAGTTTATTTTGGACAATGATTTAATGGAAAACATTTTAACACAACAAATTTTAGCTTATTTACAGTAATTTTGATTAGTTAACAAGTGAATTCGGCCTTAATAATCATAAAAAGACAAAAAAATTTTTAACATTCCACCTTGTGAATTAGATGGCGGATTTTAGCAAAAAGCCCATTGAGTACTGCTCATTTTAAATGATCCTGATTGCTGAGAGTTAGGAGCATTCTAAAAGTATATTCAGTAATCAAAAAATATCCATTTACATTTTTATTTTCATTTATGTTTTTTTTTTTATTTTTGTGTTTTCAGACTTAGACGGGGAGCCAGGGTTTTTTTACTGGGGTTTTTCCCTAGGCTTTTATGTCATACGCCGAATTGTATGACACCCCGTCACTAACCCCTGATCTATATGCTTTATTGTTTGCTAACCAAATATTGTCAGCCAAAAGTTCAAAAGAATATATATATATTTATGTTTTAAAGTTCTGTTCATAATCCACTTGACTTTTTTTTTTTTCTCTGGCCACCATTTTTTCTGAGCTCATTTTAAAGTTTCAAAGCTAATTATTTTATGTATCAAAGTACAACTTACGGGAATTCATTATGAAAGGAAAAAGTGAAAATAGTTTTATACTTTTTCCTTAGAATTTTTTTATGTGATTGAGAATAAAAGTTATGAAATTTTCTAATAATAATTATATCTCGAAAATCGTGAATGAGCGCGGAACATGCATGGAGTATTTCGGATACTCATGACACGAGAAAACTATTTTTTCCGGCTATCCTGTATAAGCTTTGCGCCAGGGTGCTTACCTATGAATTTAATAGATTACATTTACATAATGATGTTTTGGGAACATGAGTGATAAATTATTGAAACATGAAAACATTAAATCTTAAATAAAGTATTGAGTTCCCTTGATTTTTAAAATTCTGCTCATTAAAAAAAAAGTTTGGTAATTTCACCCTTTCAACTTTCTCCACATAATTTATAGATTAATATTAGATCCAGTGGTCATTCATCAAGTTATTAAGGAAAACAAATTTCTGATATTCCTAACCGCGGAACCATTGGAGAATTTCGCACAATAAATAACTTGAACGAAAAACTACACAATGTAACGTAAAATAAGCCGGCCGGACCTGATGGTCACAAGTTTTGACCTAGAATGTGTATCACATTAGTCGAGCCCAACCATTCGATACAATTTTTGGCTTGATATTTACGAATGACAGGCATTTGAAACAAAAGATAGCTTGACATTCCATAAGCAAAAATGTTGTTCGTTACACGTCGGAAAAACATGCGTGAATTTCGGTGTTTGACAACATAAGACGTGAGCACGGAAAAAGCTTTTTTTGAATAATAAGTAAAGTTGAATGATTTTTTGAAGCGACAAAATTAATGAATGATTTTAAAAGATGAGTACCAGAAATCCACATCGATGAATTCATCAAAGAGTAAAACAATATATCTCAACTATTTTTCCGAAAATTATATTCATTGGAACTTAATAATAGGTACCTATTTGATTATTTCAAGGACTTTGAAGTTATTTCATAACCAACACATTTTCCACATTCACTATCACGGATTTACAGGATATCTGGTTTTATTCAGCTAGACATCAGTACACATTGATAAATAATAATATATTCATGCTTTCTAATTTCTTGGAGAATCGTAGACGTAAGCGCCATCTATTCTTCGAAGATAGAGGTATATTCTCTACTTGCAGAGTTCCAGGTTTGTAGATGCCTCTGTGGAGCACGTATTATGATCTTCGTACAGATGGTTCTCTCAGTCAGGTTAGACTACAGTGACTTTATACAATAGGCTATAAGACATGAATGGTCGGCGAGAAATATTTGATTCAATTATGAACCATTATTTTACTGTACGATCTTTTTACTCAAAGAAAAATTATGATGTTGAAAAATAGTCGAAAAGCTCATTTTGGAATTTAATTCCACCTATCTACCCTAAATTACATTAGTAAAAGATAGCAGAACTGGAAAATATTCATAGTTACTCGTTTTCAATTCAATATTTATATTATCTGATATACAGAGCATTTCAATTACAACTATATAATCGACATTCTTCTGAAGGCGTCACTTTTATGAAAAAACACCTCGAAAATTAATGGCATCATTTTATGGAAACCAATGGTGGTCCATTTTAGCATATATATATATTTATTACAGTAATGAATTTTATTTGGGTACTTGGAAATGTCGGGAATGATCAACAATCAAAATTGTAAAATATCTATATTTCGAACTTTTTCGCAGTTCCTCTTCAGGATGCTATAGAGGAAATAATGAATATAAGAAATTTAGCATAATATTACAAAATAACTTACTTACATACAAAAAATTATTCGAATAATTGACAAGAACTTGAAATATCGAATTTGACAAATAATTCATTATGTGATTTCATGTAATTCTCAGTTAGTGATGTCAGTGAAGAAGAAATGTTCGAAACTAAGAATTACATGAAATCACATAATGAAGTATTTGTCTCTACTGCTGACAAAGGCAATGTTACTGTTTGGATGTCATATGAACAATATTTGCAAAAAAATGAATCTACTTCTACAAGATCCAACTGTTTATAAAAACTCAGAAAAGATCCTACTAATGAATTTCAAAATAAAAATAATAAGTTAGTTACACAATTGAAAGACAAAGTTCATATAGATACGATCACAGCCAAAAATTTGACTACATATAAAGCAGTACCACCAACAATTTATGGACTTCCAAAAATCCATAAATCAGATATTCCTCCGAGACCAATAGTTTCTACCATTAATTCATCAACAACCCATTTAAATCACAAAGCACAAATCCTCACGGAGGCCATCTCAGATTTTCACGTGTATTCTGTGACTGATTCGTTTCAATTTAGCAAAGAAATTAACAATTACATGTTACCCCAAAGATATAAACTCTTTTTTCTTGATGCTGTTAATTTATTGACAAATATCTCAATTGATTTAGTTTCAAGAATTATTCAGTCTGAGTGGACCAGAATAAGTCAAGTCACATCCATTGAAAGAACTTTATTCATGTCCATCACCAGATTTTTGTTTGATTCTAGCTATTTTGTGTTTAGAGGAGACTTCTATTCCCAAATTTTCGGATGCTCAATGGGTAGCAAACTCAGTTCCATCCTTGCCCAGATTGTCATGTTAACACTACTTCAACACTGCCTCCCAATACTACCCTTCTTAGTTCCAATCGCTCACCAATATGTAGATGATCTTCTTTTTCGATTCCTGAACATATGACTCTTGAGACTTTAAGAATTTTCAATAGTTTTGACCCACACCCAATTTACAGTTGAAAAGAAACTGACACAACTTGACACAAAAGCAGTCAGATCTGTAGATAACCAGATTAAATTGGACGGGTATCAAAACCAACTTCATCAGGTCGTTATATCAACTACAAATCCAATCATTCACGGAATATGAAAACAAATCTTATGAATGCAATGTTTCGAAGGATCAAAAATATTTGCCATCCTGAATTTTTAAACACTGCAGAAAGAAAATTATTCAATATAATAAAGATAATGTTTATCCGAAATCTTTTGTTCAAAAATGTTTCCATTCTATTATAAACGATGTCAATAATGAAGAACTCAGTTTAAATGCCATTGTCTCAAATAATATGTTAGCTTACCCTTCCTTCCAGACCTGACTCGAAATTAACAAATATTTTCAAAGACATCAACAACATAAAGATTGCTAAATACAATCCATTAATGGTAGGAAGCATATTCAACAAAATGAAAGATAATATCAAAAACTCTCCAAATCAGACTTTATTTATCAAATTTTATGTAAAGATTGCAATGAGGTATATATTGCACAAACGTCACAAATTCTAAAAAACGCATTGCCTCATACAAAAGTGACACCAGATTATGAGCTGAAAGGTGTCCATTAGCCAATCATTCATCAAGCCTCGATCATTCTTTCGATTTTGACGGTATAAAAATTTTATGTAACAAAAATTACTACAATAAAAGACTATTTCTTTGGAAAGATTGATAGATGTATTTATTTCCAGAGTTATTATCACCGGATAATAAGATGAAAATACGTCAAAGTATCATGCAAAATCAAGAATTAATAGAACAGCAAACAAACTATAGTAAATACGTAGTACAATAAGTTTTAAATTCAGCTATCGAATATGCTTCACATTCAATAATCATCGGAAATATACATTTTCTAAATATTCTAAATTCAGCTTATGATTGAGACAGGCAAATAGTTATACAGGGTGTTCGGCACATGGACCGTCAAATTTTTTTGGGGCGTTGGTAGGGTTATTTGCTACCTTTTCAGTCTTGGAACCTGGGTCCTTAGTATTACGGTTACGGAGGTATGATTTTTTATTATGTTTTTATAAATTACCCAAAATGTACCCTTCGAAGCCCCATAACTTTTTTTGCGTGGGCTTCTACATGCATTTTTTATTGTAATAAGTCTACATGAGTATGTGTTTGAAAAAAACGTATTTATTGTTACAGATAACACCACAAAATTAACACGAGGGCCTTTTATTAAAAAAAAATGAAAGTATGAAAACATCTCTACTTCTAAAAGAAATAAAAAAAAAGTTGCAGTTATTGCGAACTTAATTTTATTTTAAAACGTTCTTTGGTTTATCGCGGTTCTAAAAGTATGCTATTTACGTTAGTCAATAAATAAAAAATACTACAAATAGCGTTTTGGATAAAATAGCAAAGTAAGGACAGATTTTAGTAAAATACAGTTTTTGTATGATTGTTTATTTACAAAGTAAAATAACACGATTCTTTAACGTAAATTCTGTTCGAATTGTTCTCCTCTACTTCGAATGCACGCCCGACACCTTTTTCTGATTTCGACCGTTGTAGTGGCTAGCAACATTTCTTCTTTCATTACCACAAATGCCGCGTTTATGCGTTCAATCAACACCTCTCTTGTAGGTACTCTCTGTGAAATAAACCAATTCTTTGGCTATACCCCAGACATGGTAATCTAAAGGAGTTAGGTCTGGAGATCTTGCGGGCCAAGGGACGGGGCCGGCTCTGCCTATCCATGAATTTGGGAAAGAGTTGTCGAGGTGATCTCGAACTTCTGTCAGAAATGTGCCGGGCAACCGTCATGCTGGAACAAAATCGGCATGTCTTCATCGAAGGCCGGAACATCGGCTAGTAGCTCCGGCAGAGCATTCTGCAAAAAATGCAAATAAGCAGGCCCACTTAGTCGAGCCGGTAAATAGTGTGGCCCGATGAGATGTCTTCCTATCACACCAGCCCAAACGTTAAAACTAAATTTTGTTGAAAACTCATTTGCCTTTTCACGTGGGGATTCTCATCTTTAGGTGCCTAGTGATGTAAATTGTGCAGATTTGTTATTCCTTCTCGGTTAACACAGGATTCGTCTGTCCACAAAATTCGTTTTAGAAACAAGTTGTCATCGACATCTGTGTGCAGCAAAAATCTACAGAATTTCAACCGTTTGGCAGGATCGCCTTCATGAAGACCTGTAACAATTAATAAAATTCATTAGTCTGTGACAATTTTTTCGCAGTCAAAAGGATAAATTTAACAATAAAAAGTTCATTTACCTTGTACCGGGGTGTAATGAAAAGCGTGTTGATTTTTATCCCGAAGTACAGACCAAACTTTCCAAATCGTTAAGTTGAGTCTTTGAGCAATGACACGAATGCTTGTAGTTGGATCTTCTTCAAAGGCTTGAAGTATTTGATCGTCAACTGCTACATGGTGTTGCCTCACATTGACCCTAGGCTCTTTAAAATTTAAGTTTCCAGTCTCTCTTAATCGTCGAGAATGTTTCGTGGTGGGGTAATCTTCGATCAGGAAATTTGGCTTGATAAATCCTTTGAGCTGCACGAGCAACACCATTGGCCTTGCCATATGCCATCACCATATCAGCATACTCAGCGTTGGTGAAATTAGGCATATCAACAACCAAAATTCAAACAACAGCAGCAAAAAGTCGATAAAAGTAACAAAAACAAAAAAAAAACAAAAAATACAAATTCAAAACCTGAACTAAGCGACACAGACACTTCCAATAGCAGAGATAGTTAAATCTCGAATGACGGTAGGGTCAAGTCAGCGGCGACTAACCCAATCCAACCTAAGGACAGAAATAGTAATAATAATTCACACGCGTCTAAAACTAGCAGGTAAAATACGTAAATAGCATATGGTTAGCAACGTTATAAACCAAAGAACATTTTGAAATAAAACTAAGTTTGTAAAGCTGTAACTTTTTTAAATTTCAATAGGAGTGGAGATGTTCCCATACCTTCTTAATTTTTTTAATAAAAGGCCCACGTGTTAATTTTGTGGTGTTATCTGTAACAATAAATACGTTTTTTTTTAAACATACACTCATGTAGACTTAATAAAATAAAAAAATGCATGTAAAAGCACACGCAAGAAAAGTTATGGAGCTTCGAAGGGTACATTTTGGGAAATTTAATAAAACCTAATAAAAAATTTAGAAAGCACTGACGTGAGGTCAGATTGCTTTGGCGCTCTTGTTGAGCTACTTGTGAGTAAATATTCAAACCATAACGATTCTATAAGCACTCTGATCACGTGAACAATAGTCTTTTCCCGAACTATGGGACAATGTGATGCAAATATGAACGCCTAATGAATGAACAAACTTATATCTCGAATTAAAAACAACTATTCATAATTTTCCCCAAGTTTTGTTCGAAGCCATAATTCCCTTTTCCTATAATTTTATGTCAGTGCTTTTCTGAATTTTGACAACGTATATCATTTCAGCCACCGAGATTGAATTCTAATTCTATGATTATCGGGACGTTTGTCATTTTTCTTTTCTCTTGAGTAAATGAAAAAATGATCATATCTTTAGATGGAAAAAGGATACGACAATGAAATTTGAGGATTAGTAATATATCGATCACCTCAATATATTCACGAATTTTTATTGAAATCCAAAGAATATCTTATGAGATAGTGAGGATTAAAAATTTTTTAAAAATTTTCTAGCGTGACAATTTTCGGCGAAATTTTGCGATCTGTTTTGTTGCAGCCTCCTCAACAATATTTCAAGTATCACTTTGATCGGATGTATATTCCAGTAGTTATTGAGGAAACAAAATTTCAGAAGCTCATAACTACTGAACCATCCGACGGGTTTGGCCAATAACGAACTTGACCGAGATATTTGGACAATTAACCTATTCTAAAAATTTGAAAACTCTATCTGATTCCTTTTGGATGCTAGAGAGGATACGGCCGGCCGAACAGACTCAACTTTTGCCATGAATTCTTCATCAGAGAGTAGAACCCAATCGATTGAGACCATTTTCGGCTCGATATTCCAAAATTACAGACATTCGGGCAAAATGATAGGCACTCTGTTCGGGTGAACAAGAGCGCCAAAAATCATACCTCCGTAACCGTAATACTAAGGACCCAGTTTCCAAGACTGAAAAGGTAGCAAATCACCCTACCAACGCCCCAAAAGAATTTGACGGTCCATGTGCCGAACACCCTGTATAATTTAATAGCGATGTATACGGTGTTATGCTCGGTTAAACTGAGCTTATGGGAGGGAAAAAGTAATCGCATATTCTCCTAGTTTTTGTATTCACATTCTTATGCTTTTCGAAATAGTGGATGTTCCTATGAAAAACAAAAGTGTTCGATAAATGAAAAGTCCCGGAAGTGTAAGCATACTATTGTTTCTGAAGGAACCTCTGCAGGATTCTCCATATTTCATCCGAAATATCACCCTTAGGGCAACTTTCTGAGTAATAAAAACTCGAGCTGACTGAGAGGAGCTTTCCCAGAAAATAATTCCATAACTCAGTAGTGATTGGAAATTGGCATAATAGACTGTTTTCACTGTGTTCACATTAGTCTGATTTATAAGGATCCTCAAAGTATATATTTCTGAATTAAGCCTGATACTAAGGCTTCACAGTGTGAACCCCAGTTCAGGTTCTGATCGATTGAAATTCCCAGAAGATTAGTATTGAGCTAACTTGAATAATACCTTGCTCAAGCTCGATGTTTGCTGGACGAGTAACTTTAGTCCTTGTATTGGTAAAATAAATGATCTTGGTTTTTCCAGGATTTAGTGTTACTTGGTTATCTGTGCACCAATTTTCGACATTGCATATCACTCTGCTGACATTATCAGTTACGCTATTAAAATTTTATTGGATATCATTATGTTCATGTCATCAGCATACAGGAAAGAATCTACATCATCCTGCGACCCAGTCTCTAAATCCATATCTCCCAATACTGAAGGAAGGCCATCAATATACACTACAAATAACAAGGTAGCCAGAATTGAGCCCTGGAACACTCCTTCTTGAACTGGAGCCTTTGAGGATTCAACATGTTAGCCTGCACAGTCCAATACAACTATTTGCCTTCTGTTTTCCAAATAGCTCCTCATGAGCTTTAAAGGAACACCTTTCATGCCATACCTTTCGAGCTTATTAAGTGGTCTGTTGTGATCAACACGATCAAAAGCTTTCAAAAATCAACAAAAATTCCTATTGGAATTTCATTCCTTTCCAGGATTGATTGATTTTCCTCAATATTTCAAACAGGGCTGTTTCTGGTACTACGAGCTGGAATAAAACCGCGTTGCTTCTTAGATAGGATGTTAAATTTCTTAAAATTTTTTAGAGTCGGTTAGCAAGATTCTTTTCAAATATTTTTGAAAATCTTGTTACCAGAGTGATGGGTCTATAATTGGTCAAATTATCGGGATTTCCTTCTTTGAAGAGTGGCTTGACAAGTGGAATTTTTAAGGAATCAGGAAAAATACCACTCTTGAAAGAACAGTTAATAATATGACAGAGAGGTTTTAAAATCTATGCTATATGAGCTTTTATAATCGTGATTGGAATATTATCACGACCGCAACTGTAGAAAGAACTAATGCTTCTGTAACATCAAACAGACAGAACGAATTAGAAACTCGTTTGGTAGTTAGATGCAGATTTGCGATGTAATCTGACTTACACGATGATGGTGTGGTGAAGAAATTGTTGAATGCATCAGCCAATTCGTGCATGTTTTCGTAAGCATGTGAGATGGCAGGGTAAGTATTCTCTCGTGAGTTGGGACTTCCGATTCTGGCCTTGATGATCCTCCAGACCGCTCTAGATTTATTTTCTGCATTGTCAATTACATTTCTGTAGAAAGATTCTTTGTTATTTTCAAGGGCTTCATCATGGATAAGTTTGATTTCTTTATATTTGTTTATTAAATTTGGCTTATCTCTGGACATTATGAATGAAATATCTAATAATCTCTCTTTATCTTCAATCTCTCGAGTGGTTTTGCGTCTCTTCCTCTGACAGACATTAATTCTCTTGTAAGGAAAGGCTTTATCAAACAACAAATTCATTGAGTTGGAAAAAACGTTCCACATTTCATCAGGACAGTCAAAAATATTAGACCTGTTACATTTTTTCAGTTCTTCATCAAAAGTTTCATGAGTTCTGACATTAAAAACTCCATTTTTTGAAGAACACTTTTTCGGGGTGCCTTAACTTTATGAAATCTGAATTTCAAACCTGAGTGGTCCGCCAGATGCTCTTCAACAACTGTTGTCGTCCCTTCAACATTTGTTATGATATTGTCGATACATGTTGCAGAGTGCGGGGTAACACGAGTAGGAGATCTGGTGGAGACATCGAGATTACAAGTCTCTAGAATGGATAAAAATGTAAATGTCTCTGGTGATGGAGAAAGCATATCAATGTTGAAGTCGCCTGCTATCAAGAAGTTTGCTTTTTCGAATAGACATTGATCAAGTAGCTTACTCAACTGATCAAAAATACTTTGATATCACTAGTAGGCATGTAAGTCGGACGGTAGACACAGACAATGAGAACTCTGCTGAGTTCAATATCCAGTTGGGTAGCACAAGACTCAAAGGAACCTGGGACAGTGAATGCTCCAAGGTCAGCTCTGTGGCTGGAGTGTAGCCCATCTTCAACCAATATGGCACAGCCGCCATGGTGATCACTCTCTCTGCACTACGACGTTGTTAAAGAGAGCCCCACTGGGATGCAAGTCAGGAGTTCCTCTTTCGATTTCCAATGTTCCGTCAAGCATAGAATATTAACTTGATGCTTCTGAAAGGTGCTCTAGGTGTTCTAATTTCGTGAAGGAAGACTCAATAGATTGAAAATTCTGACTGAAGAGACAGATAGTTTTATTTTTTCTATAATAATAATAATAATAAGAGAGTTTATTAGTGAAAAGCCTTATAAACTCTGAAACAAACTGAGAGTTATCCTATTGATAACTGTGTCCAGCTTATTCAACTAAAATAACATTTGTAAATACCCATATACTGTATATAAATAAACGAAATAAAAACAACTTAAGTATCCCCTCTGTGTCGCTGTCAGTAATTTATGTCTTCATCGGTGCTATATCGTCTTCATCGGTAATACAATGTCCCAATCGGCAATATAATGTCCTAATCGTTAATACCTGCAAGTTATTTAATTTTCGTCTTCCAAGATTTGATGTGATCCCACCCCATGGAGTGAGTGCTGTAGGTATTCATTTATACACTCAAATTTACTCAATTCGAGTTTATTATCTTATGGATCCTAGATCGGTCTTCCTCAATTAGCCATAATTTTATTCCTTTCTTGAATTTTGTCTCATCTCGGGTTTCTCTCAGCGTCTTCGGCACAATGGAGTAAATTCTTGAAGCTATATATGCACAACATCTCTGGCCTATTGTCTTCATTGCTCTTGTTCTTTCATAAGTTTGTTGTTTTGCTCTAAAAGTGTATTTGTGTTCCTTCAACCTCACTGATATTTTATTCTGGTGAACCCTCAGGATAATTTGTTGGGCATATATCTGTCTGATATCTAATGATTTAGAAATCTCTGTAGATTTCAGAACTTGGGAAAGTAATTTTTTCCATACATTATTTTCAAGATACACTTCTGAACGATGTCCACACTCTTCTTGTGCACATCAAAAACACCTCCCCATCCTATTATTCCATATGATAGCTGTGATTGGACTAATGCAGCGTAAAGAATACGCATGTGTTTTACAGAACTTATTGATTTTCTAATATATCTGAATCTATATAGGATTCCTCTCAGTTTTCTTGTGAGGTAAGTCATGTGTTTATCCCATTTAAGATGTTGATCGATAATGATACCTAGATATTTTGTAGATTGCGTGGCTGGAATGTGCAATCTATCATTTATCTGTAGATCTCCCAATTTTGGCTGCCCTGTTTCATTTGAGGAAAATGTTATGTACTTGGTTTTCTCAGAGTTAACGGTGAGTTTATTCAATTGGAGCCACTTCGACAACGTACTCAAATCATCTGTTGCCCTCCGCTTCAGTTCCTCCCATGTTTCACCATCATACAGAGCTATTGTATCGTCTGCGAAGCCAATAACCTCACCTGTGCTGCTCAATTCGAACAAGCCATTTATATACAGATTGAACAAAAGAGGTCCCAATATCGTACCCTGTGGAACACCAAAAGTAAGTTTTTATGTTTACTGAATTTTTTCGTTCAAAGATACCATCTGAGTTCGATCAGATAGGTAACTCTGAATGAGGTCGAATATCTTTCTGCGGAATCCATAATTGGCATGCTTTTCAAGTAACTTTTCATGGCTCACTGTGTCGAAGGCTTTCGCTAAATCTAATACCACTGCCAAGGATGGAATATTCTTATCGATATTTCTATAAATGATATCTGTTACTTTTTTATCGCGTCTTCCGTTGACATTCCTTTGCGAAATCCGAATTGATTTTTTTGATAATAACTTTTGTCTGTTGATAAATGTATCCATGCGGACTTGGATCAGTTTTTCTATGATCTTCGCGATATTTGAAATTAGGTAATCGGTCTGTAATTATTCATCCGAGTTTTATCACCTCCCTTGAACACTGGCTTCACTAGTCCCTTTTTAAGTACATCTGAGAAATATGCTTTGTCGAAACAGTTGTTTATTATG
The DNA here is from genome assembly GCA_030674115.1 of Micraspis discolor. Taxonomy (NCBI): domain Eukaryota; kingdom Metazoa; phylum Arthropoda; class Insecta; order Coleoptera; family Coccinellidae; genus Micraspis; species Micraspis discolor. The sequence goes on from JARTUT010000899.1 coordinate 84,757, forward strand.
TAAGCAAGAGGGGCTGATATTTCCTCTTTTATTATCTTCAATGTTTCTGCTCGTATTCCATCATAACCAGCTGATTTTCGCGTTTTTAGAGTGTTTATGGTCCTCTCTATTTCGACTGCATCAGTTGGAAATAGGAAGAAGGTGCTGTCTCTTTGAATATTAACTTCTCTGAAATCTTCCGGTTCGGACAGTTTACTTGCATAAGTTTCACCCACTTCAATGAAGTATTCATTGAAAAGTTCGCATTTTTCCTGATCATCATCAATCATCATGTTATCTTTGTCACGGATGTATCCTATATTTGTTTCTATTTTTATGTTATTAGTGAGGTTTTTGACACAATCCCATAAAGCTTTCGATTCACTCTGATTTCTTTTTATACACTTCTGAAAATAATTCTGTTTAGCCGTATTTATAAGATTTCTTAAGTGTTTCTTATTTTCCGTGTATTCAGTTTTCAGTTTTATATTTTCTGGCTCCCTTTTCAATCTACTGTAAATTTTTTGTTTTTTATTTATTTCTTTCAAAATTGAAGGAGTTATCCACTCCTTTCTGATACGTTCCTCTTTTTTAATTTTAACTGTGGTTGTATTATCTTCTATATACCATTTCAAAGTTTCGATGAATTTTTCTGTTTTTTCATTTATGTTATGATAATCATAGATATCCTGCCAAGATTCATGTTTCAGTGAATTTTTCAACTTATTATAATCGATGTATTTTTTTGTATGGTTTTTTTTATTAGTTGTTTCCTTTATTTGCAGATTAGTGTACAGCAATGTTGGATAGTGATCCGTTATCAAGTTCTGCAGAATAATCCCATTCACAGTTGAATTCTCTGGAAGCATACCCTTAACAAAAAAATGATCTAGGCATGTTCGGCTCTCAGGACGTGTGTACTTATTAATTAGAGAAGTAAAACCAAACGAGCAGAAAATATTCTTGTATTCTTCGGTATTGTAGTCATTTGACAACAAATTAATATTCATGTCACCTGTGATAATATGTTTCTCACATTTCTTTTCCCTGTCGAGATAACCCTGCAATTCCTCGTTGAAATCCGTAATGTTACATTGCGGTGATCTATATAAAGCTGTAATTTTGAGTGACTTTCTTTGATATTGAATATCTATTTCCAGTGCTTTTATGTTTCCTAGATTAATAGTGGAATGATCAAAATTGATATTATTTTTCACGTACATAAGAGTTTCATCATTTTTATTGTATTTTCCCCGTTATATATTTGTTGGTATCCAGCTAACAAGAATAGTCTCGGATCCTCCAATTGAAAAGTTTCAGTCAACACGATAATGTCGAAATTAGCTGACGCATTCTGCAAAAATATTTCGAGCTCGCTGAAGTTCTTCTGCATGCTACGAATATTCATCTGTATAATTTTAAATTCTTTGTGTATACTCATGGAATCAAGGTCACTCATGTCTTCGATGACAATTGTATCATAATCTTCATTATGGAAATTTCTTATGAAGCAATCCATTTTAATTTCCTGTACATAATTTACACATACACACACGTTTATATTCCCACCCATATAAAAAAAAAAAAATGAAATTGCTGATTTATCCCTCTCCCCTTTTTTTTGCTTTGTCCTCTTCTCCTCCTTCCCTTTCTTTAATGCTTCATTTCACCACTATAGTTGGTCTTTTCTATCTGCCGCAGACTTGAGCCTTAGTTTCATACTACCTATGTTCTTATATGGAGACTTCTTTTTATTTGTAATCTTTTTTTTATGTGTTCCAGTGTGAAGAGTTGGTAATTTTATTTTATGTGTGACCTCTTTAGAGGTCGATGGTCCGGCACAAAATTCCAGTGAGCCCACAGAACGCTCAGTTGTTGGCGTATTTGGAGCGGTGTTCAATCCACTCTCCTCTTTTGAACAGTCCAAGTCCTCTAACCCGTATACACTACTTCCAATTACAAGTTTGTTTCCTTTTATGAATGACCTTTCAGTCGAGTCTGTTCTGGCTTTCTTCAATAATGACCTTAGTTTCTTATTTTCTATACGTTGTTGAGGTGTTAAATCATTCGCTATAGATATTGCCGTACCCTTGAGCTTCTTCACGTGTGCAAAAATGAGTTTTTGATGAAACAAATTCTATTTTAATAGGGCTATTTTCCTTATTGCCAAGACTGTAACAGTCACTAACCTCTGTTGACTCGATTCGTATACCCAACAGGCGGTTTATTTCCTTACGGACAATCTCAATATTTAACTCAGACCCAACTCGAAGACCGAAAATCAGCAGATATTTTTTTCTGTTCAAGCGGTCCGCTTCCTCTAATCTGCTCTTCAACTGCGCATTTTCCTCTTCCAGTAATTCGTTTTTATTTCTTAATGATTGTATCTCCGAAAGTAACCTATTTTCCGACGCGGAAATGCAATTTTTAACCTCACGGATTTCCTCTAAGAGTCTTCTAAGTGTGACCTCCTCCGTTACATTGTTCTGCATTATCAAGTTTTTCTTTTCTCTCAGTAATTGAAATAATAATGAGATGTATTTTTTTTTATCGGATCAGAAGTTCAAGAAGAGAACAAGAAGAAACAAAACAACCACAACATTGGATATCAGAACGCCAAACGTTAATTATTGTTGTCTCCTCAGCTATTTCTTCTCTACCTGTCGTTAGTTGCTTTGTGATGAAGGAAAAAGTGAACAAAGGACACACGTTTCACTCCACTGTGGCCGTTCAGGAGACTTTAACTTAAACAAATACAGGAAGGCCAGGGTTAAGTAAGGTATTCTAACAAAGGAGAAAAAGAGGAAAAACCGGTACAATCTGATTATCGTACAGTGTAAAGATTTATAAAGATTCTATCTCAACAACAATAAATAATAAATGAATGTTTGTTCAACTAGCAGCGATATTACGCTCCCTGAGCGCGAATCAACTTAAAATCAAGCAATATTCCTCCTTCAATTCAGTACAAGAACTGGTTATTCGAAGCGGTGTGTTGAGTACCGCGTCATTGAAGGAACACTATAAGCGGGGAAATGCACAGGCGCTGCGCGATTATGGGAGGAATGAAAACAACAACGGAATCAAAAAACCAGTAACGTGCTAATTGCCACGTCAAGAAATGATGGTGAGCATGAGACTCTACTCTTAATTTTCTCGGGGTGGGCTTGATTATCCCAGCAACAAAACTCCCCTCGGTTTTTGACAAATATAATGAGTACAATAAAAAGATACAATGTTAAATTACAAAATTGTGTCAAATGTCCAATCTCTCAAGTACAACACACATTAGGGACTTATCTTAACAGTTGTCGAGCCTCCAAGCGCATCCTCCAATTTTCCAGATATAAGGTGAATTCCCACGAAGATGTTCTATGCCAAGGGATCAGTGCATGTAGACGGTTTCTGCACGAATTCTCTATCGTATTCAGACAGCTACTTGATACGATGCAATTCTCATCTCAGTCGAAGAAGGTGACCATGCCACAAGCTCAAATTAACAGTGCTCAATCCAGTGAAAGGACGTAGCTCAACAGATTATGGTATAACTCATCTCAAGATCAAACTGTGATGTTCCTGGCTTCGTCATAAGATGCAATTTAACCCCAGGGAGGAGCTATATTAGAGTGAACAAGAGAGCATTAGAAAATACAAAGACATATATAACAGGGCTCCCTCTCGATTTCTTTTTAGACAAATATAAACTGAATTATTGTAAAATCACATCAGAGCAACAAATTAAACCGAGAAGGAGTTCTGTCCTGAAGTTAATCGAGCTAAAGTAAAAAAATAAAAACGTGCCCTCACATGAATAACCGAAAAACACCAAAATTCCAATTCCTGGGAGAAATATATCCACTTACCGAGAATGATCACGTACTTCTCGCAGATATTTAATTCAGAAAAGTTACACTTAGAAATTGATCGGTTTAATTTCTTCAGAATATGAACGTGGAAACAGAACGTGAACAGAAATCCCTGAAGATAACCGATAGAGGTTAGCTTCCGGAACACAGAAATAAGCATAGAGCACATACATCTTCTGTAATGCATGGTATCGCGAAATCGTTTCAAGTCAGGGGCGTACGAAAAAGGGGTGCAAGCCGTTGCACACACCTCCTCCCAGGAAAGAAAATTTTTCAGAATGAGAAATTTTCCAATTAAAAATCGAAATATAAGTCAAACTAAACAAATGTCATGAGATATGTGGTCACTGAGGGTGGCCAGATACCAAGATACGCCAAGGCAAGGAACTCGACGAGAGAGAACGTGGGCAAAAAGCTACGGCTTGATGCACGACCAACGACAGGTCACACTCTTCACGAGTCTAGCGGGATACATAGAGACACAAGTAGGTATAGATAATAGATAGAAAGGATAAAAACTAATGTCAAAATCGGGAAATGTCAAAATCAGATATATATATAGTTATCAACACGTCAGATGTTCAACGGTCACATTCCCAGGCCTATGGCGGATCCAAAACACCCCCTCCGTCACCAGGGTACCACAGCTTAATTTATTGGGCGCCAGCAAGCATAAGCTTACAGAGACAAAATCGAGATAAGGAATCATAGGAAAGATACATACGACAAGGCAAATCAAGATATGTACGATAAGGTAAGGTAAGATATATATACGATAAGGTAAGGTAAGATATGTACGATAGGGTAAGGTAAGATGTGCACGATACGGTAAGATATGTACCTCGCGGCAAGGCAAGATACATGCGATAAAATAAGGCAAGATACCGACGGTAAGACAAAGTAAGATATGTGATATAAGGTAAGGTAAGATATTCGCGGCAAGATAAGACAAGATATGTATGATAAGATCAGACAAGATATCTACGACAAAATAAGGTAAGCCTCAATTCTTTCAATCCGGTACATAAGAAAACGTCAGAGTGTCACTCGACGTCAAATTCAAAAACAACTCCAAAATACACCGGCGGTTACACCAAAGAGGGTTTATCAGCTGCATATCCGCAATGTACTCCAGACAGATTAACGGCCACACTCGCAAAGAAGATTCGTAACCTGCGAGATTTGAAGAAAATACAAGCACCAAAGGCCAAAAGGAACCTCCACAGGCTCAAACCAAACATGGCTAAACCACAAAAACACAAGATAATGCAAGCAACAACTGCCAATCGAAAAGGGGTGCACCAGAAAGAAAGAGTTTAAGGAGGCAAAAGGTCATAATCGTGCTACTCATGATCATCCCCGCCAGAGCTGGTGGACTCCCGACGAGTTAGGTCCTGCTTAAGATGTTTGACATGAAAGTTGCCCAACTTGTGTCCGTTCTGATCCTTCAGGCCATAGACCAATGGAGACACCACTTTATCAACAATACAGGGAACATACTTAGGAGCCAGTTTCGCAGAAAACTTGTTGGAGGCATCCGAAAGGACAAAGTTCTTTTTCCAAACCCTATCACCTACCGCAAAACGAACGTCACGCTTCCTCAGATTATATCGACATGCATTTTTCTTATATGCATCTAATAGTCTATGTTGGACAGTGTCGTAAATCTTCGGAAGTTCTCTGAGCTGCAGAGATGGATCCAAAAGCTTGTTCTCCACTTCAACCAGATTGCGAGCATTATCTGAAATCAATCCAAAAATGCGCCATCTGTAGGGACGTTTCTATGAAAACACAAGTAAGAAGGGGAATAACCAGTAACCTCATGTTTGGCCAACCTAATAGCCTGAGCAATCTGGTGAATATTTTGGTCCCAGGTGTTGTGATTCTCATTTATAAAGGATCTTGGCAGTTGTTATCGTTTTGTTTACTCGCTCAGTAGGATTTATTTGAGGAAAATACCTCGCATTGTACCATATCTTCTTTACTTTATACCTCTCGATCAAGCTCTTGAACTCCCTAGAAATAAACTGAACTCCATTGTCCACCACCACTATCTGAGGAAACCCAAAGATAAGGAAAACCTGATTCTCCAGAAAGCTGGCAACAGCCCTAGCGGTAGCTCTAGCCATAGGATGCACCAAGACAAATTTCGTAAACCAATCCGTGACCACGAGAACATACTGGTTCCCACTTTTTGACCTAGGATATGGACCTATTAAATCCGCAGATATCAGTTGAAAAGGATGATTGATGTTTCGGTAATTTCCCGTCAAACCAGCTTGCGGCAAATTATCAGACTTACAGGAAGCACACACCCACATCTACGAACGTAAGCTTTCACGGAGTTTCTCATCTTAGGCCAATAGTACAATTGAGACAATCTAGAGAGGGTCTTAAAAACACCAAAATGTCCAGCCAAGGGATCGTCATGATATTTCTTTAAAAGCTCCAATCTGTTCGCCGTCGGAACCACAATTTTCCATTCCGGAGAGTTATCCGAGAACCTGGACCTACACATAATATGCTTGTATAAAACACCCTCAGAGACCCTAAAATCAGGAAAGGACTCAGGGTTCCTTCCAACTCTGTCACACATGTCACGATACCAACTATCTGTTTTCAAGGTACCAAGATCAAGAACAGCCACCTCAGGGATTCGCGACAAGGAATCAGCAACGGTATTCAGGAGCCACTCCGATGGACTATCTTAAAACGATGGCAAGATAATCGAACCATCCACCTAGCAATTCTGGGAGAGGGATTTTTCATTGAGTGTAGCCACTGCAAGGAAGAGTGGTCTGTTATCACCGTGAACTCAGTTCCTCAATGTAAGGGCGAAATCGATCGATAGAAAGTAGAACGGCGAGAAGCTCCTTCTCCGTCGTGGTGTAGTTTCGCTGAGACTTTGACAAGGATTTGCTGAAATATGCTATAGGATGTTCAACACCATCGGTTTCCTGAAAGAGTACACTTCCCACACCAACATCTGAGGCATCACAAGCAAGAATAAAGCGCTTGGAGAAATCCGGACTGGCCAAAATGGGAGTCGTGGTGAGCAACTGCTTTATCTTTATGAAGGCAGTGTTAGCATCATCTGTCCATTGCACAGGTTGTCCCTTCCTACGACCCTTCAAAAGGTCCAAAATAGGAGAACAGACACTAGAAAAATCCTTCAGAAATCGCCTATAATATCCAATGAGACCAATTAATCGCCTAATCTGAGTGGTGTTAGTGGGGACAGGATATTCCAAAATGGATCTAACCTTATCAGGGTCCGTTCGTAGACCATGCTCATCCACCAAAAATCCCAGGAATTTGAGTGAGGGACGACAGAACTGACATTTTTCAAAGTTGACAGTAAGGTTGGCTTCTCTAAGACGGTTGGCAAGATCTTTCAACACTCTAACATGGGTCTCGAAATCAGGGGTGACAATAATTACATCATCCAGATAATAAAACACATACGGTTCCAGTGATGAACCTATGACCATGTCCATGAGACGACACATAGCCTGGGAGGCATTATTCAGACCAAAAGGAAGAACTTTAAAACAAAAGAGACCACGACCTTGAACAGCAAATGTAGTCTTCAACTTGGACTCATCATCAAGAGGAATTTGAAAGAAAGCAGACTTCAGATCCACTGAGGACAAAAAGGAGGCATTGCTTACCTTACTAATTATAGTTTCAATCAAAGGCATTGGATATGAATCAGGGAGGGTAACAGAATTCAGCCTTCTGCCATCAAAACAAACTCTATATGATCCATCCTTCTTATTCACCAACCAAAGAGGAGACGACCAAGGAGAAACAGTGGTAACAGGCTCAATGATATCGAGTTCTAGCATCTCGTCTATCTGTCTATTGAGGACAGACTGCATAGCAGGTGAGAGGGGATATTGACGCTGACGTATCGGAGATCCCTCCGTCTTAATGGAGTGTGTTAGAAGATGAGTTCTACCTATTTTATCCTTCGGTCCAAGTATTCGAAATTGATCAATGACTTCCTCCAAGTTACATCTCTGAGCCGGAGTCAAGGCATCAGCAGGTCTAATCACATGAACAGCAGATGAATTTAACACTGAAGAATTATAAGAGGAATCAGTGAAGTTCAGACTAAGGTTGAAAGTCTGAATAAAATCCATCCCAAGAATCATTTCCTGAGAAATGGAAGGAATAACTAACACCCTAAGAGCTCTCGAGACACCATCCAATTCAATACTCAGAGCAACATAACCCAGAGTACTCTGCAAAGTTCCATCAGCGGTGGTGACATGTAAGGAAACATCATAATTCAAAGGTAAATTCAACTTCTTCAGCAAAAACAACGACGGTGAACCAATAATCGACACATTACTACCGCTATCCAATAACGCTAAGATGCTTTCAGAAGAAACCTTCACTCTAAGATAAGGTCTATTATCATCAAAAACTCTCTCTATCAAGGACACACAGAATGAGTAAGAGGCTCTGGCTGGGAAGTTAAGGGATGTGTTTTCTCAGTTGAACAGAAGGCTTTGATTTTCAGCAACCAATCATTAAAATCCTCACGATCAAATGTACCTACAATGTTGTGCCGCTTGGACCTGGACTTCTGGCAGGATCTAAATGCGGAGTCACGCCCTCTGCCATAACGTGACCAGCATCTGCGTTTTTTGAACACTTAGGGCACCTCGATTTTATGAGATTTTTGGCTCCACAGCCATAACAAAATATATTCCGACGCCTCACGCATGATGAGTATTTATGTCCAGTCTTGTCGCAATTCCAGCATGTAATCAAGTTAACCTGAGAAACTTCACGAGACTTCACGGTGCTCAACCCAAGAGTACCCTCAACTCTTTTACACAAGGAGGTCAGATCAGACAGAGTATCAATATCTCTCAAAACCAATGCCCTCACATAGTCCGGTAGCAAATTCGATCTAATAATCCTAACCATCTCTAGCTCAGGAATTTTAACATTTAAACGATAAAATTGGGCTTCCATCGAGGATATAAAAACACCAATACTTTCCCGTGAACGCTGCTTTCTCGATTTGATTTCATCGAGTAGAACCTGATCATAATTTGTATGCAAAAAAGCATCCTTGAGCGCATCCACCATTTCCGACCACGTGCTGAAAGATTTTCTAACGAAGTGATTGTGCCACCAAGTCCAGGCATCTGACTCAAATAAATCTGAAGCCGAGGCAAATAAGTCCTCATCAGAACAGCCACGAGAGATCTTTAAAGTATCCAAAAGTTCGAGAAATGGCACGAGTGGCTCTTTTCAGAAAATTTTTGATGTTCCATTTATAAACAGGCACTTTACTACTAGATGATTGTACACAAGAGGAAGAGTGAGAAGTTAGAGTGACAGGATCCGAAAGAACGGAGGTAGCAGTTTTAGTCGAGAGCTTGTGGTCATGGAAATCTGCCTCTAAATCAATAATCTTAAGCCTAATGTCATGCTTTTGACTCTCCAAGGTATCGTCCTCAAGTGAAATGCGTTTCAAGCGACCAGCACAGTGAGATAACCTATCCTCAATTTTGGCCAAATCGGCAAGGCCAGACTTATGAGTTAATTTAGATATCTTCGATTCTAAATCGGAAATCGAAAGAGAAAGCTCATGAAAGTCATCCTCTACAGAAAAAATACTCCGATACTCAGAAGGACCTCCATCCCTCTCTGCTTGTGCCAAAAGACCTCTCAAAATCTTACGATTAAATTCAACGGTTCTCCTGTCATCCCTGCCCAAGCGTATCGCAACCTCATAAGCGAGTTCATGACTCTTTAAGGAGTCCGGATTCATGACTTCAAAAATTTTTTTAGATATAAGATAATAATTGGAGTTAAAAAGGCCCAAAATGATAACAGTTAAGGCACGTGATAACAGTAAACAGAAAGGTAGATAACATCAACACATGCAATAGCAAAATATATAAATGTAGATAACGAAATACTATGAGAGACTGGTTTTGTCGTTATAAGTGAGATTAATTTGTTGCCAGGTTCCTCGAGTCCCACGTTTGGGCGCCAATGTGTAACGTGCTAATTGCCACGTCAAGAAATGATGGTGAGCATGAGACTCTACTCTTAATTTTCTCAGGGTGGGCTTGATTATCCCAGCAACAAAACTCCCCTCGGTTTTTGACAAATATAATGAGTACAATAAAAAGATACAATGTTAAATTACAAAATTGTGTCAAATGTCCAATCTCTCAAGTACAACACACATTAGGGACTTATCTTAACAGTTGTCGAGCCTCCAAGCGCATCCTCCAATTTTCCAGATATAAGGTGAATTCCCACGAAGATGTTCTATGCCAAGGGATCAGTGCATGTAGACGGTTTCTGCACGAATTCTCTATCGTATTCAGACAGCTACTTGATACGATGCAATTCTCATCTCAGTCGAAGAAGGTGACCATGCCACAAGCTCAAATTAACAGTGCTTAATCCAGTGAAAGGACGTAGCTCAACAGCCTATGGTATAACTCATCTCAAGATCAAACTGTGATGTTCTTGGCTTCGTCATAAGATGCAATTTAACCCCCAGGGAGGAGCTATATTAGAGTGAACAAGAGAGCATTAGAAAATACAAAGACATATATAACAGGGCTCCCTCTCGATTTCTTTTAGACAAATATAAACTGAATTATTGTAAAATCACATCAGAGCAACAAATTAAACCGAGAAGGAGTTCTGTCCTGAAGTTAATCGAGCTAAGGTAAAAATAAAAACGTGCCCTCACATGAATAACCGAAAAACACCAAAATTCCAATTCTTGGGAGGAAATATATCCACTTACCGAGAATGATCACGTACTTCTCGCAGATATTTAATTCAGAGAAGTTACTCTTAGAAATTGATCGGTTTAATTTCTTCAGAATATGAACGTGGAAACAGAACGTGAACAGAAATCCCTGAAGATAACCGATAGAGGTTAGCTTCCGGAACACAGAAATAAGCATAGAGCTCATACATCTTCTGTAATGCATGGTATCGCGAAATCGTTTCAAGTCAGGGGCGTACGAAAAAGTGGGTGCAAGCCGTTGCACACTCGATGAAATTAATCGATCTTTAAGCTTTAAATCACAACTTAAACGAAGAGCAGAGATAAAGACGTCTTCACGTTAGAACGCACCAACAGGATCTCTCTCTATGTTTTCATAAGCGTATTTGGTGGCTTCCCGAAAAAAATTTGAGAATTGAAACTCCCTTATACAGGTATCACAACAGCTTGACAGTATTGACAGTATTATCGTAGGTTCCATTACTTTGAAAACCAGAAACGACACTGCACGATTATTTCCTCTTCAACAGTAAATTGAATGTATCAGTCGTAATAATTTAAAGTATCAAGTAATGTAATCCATCTTCTCGAATTCAAATATTGGTGGAGGATGGCTGGAGTGAATGTGAGGCTGAGTAGAGTAATATTGATCAGTTCTGTCACCACTTGATAAGCCAAAATTGGGCTTAGGTTGCTATCCATGGGACAGCCAGAAATTTGTGCAAAATATTGTCCTATGTATAGGTAATATTTCTTGACAATGCTTGAAAGATTGAAATAACCTAATTGCCGAGCCACCCAAATTTTGTCTCTAGATTTCACCAGATTACGGCAACTTGCCTTTTGCATTTGACTTATATAAAGGGTGTCTCACGTAAAATTTCGAATTTAAAAAGTCTATGAAAAAGAATGGCTTGATAGATTTCAATGATCAAACATTCATTTGAAAGCATATTTCATGACATTATTTGTGAAAAATTATGTCCACCACGGCTACCTTGGCAGTACCCCATTCCAACTGTCCAATTTTTCAGTACAGTTACGATTGTTTCCGGATTTATGGCAGCAATGGCAACTTTAATTTCATGTTTCAAGCCATCAATTGTGCTTGGCTTGTTGACGTAATAAACGTCTTTGACCGCTCCTCAAAGGTAATATAATATATAATAATAATATAATATAATAACGGTGCTAAATCGCAGCTTCTTGGAGGCCAATTTTCATCACCATTTTTGCCGATTATGCGATTCTCGGAGATGGGGCGCAATACATCGACCGTAGTATGGACTGTATGGCACGTAGCCCCGTCCTCTTGAAACCAAATATCGTCCAAATCATACTCTTTCATTTGATCGAAAAGCCAATCGGTTAACATAGCGCGGTAGGGCTCGCCGTTGACAGTTACGGCGGCTCCTTCATCATTTTCGAAGAAAAATGGGCCGATGATGCCGTTGGACCGAAATCCGCACCAAACAGTCACTCGTTGTGGATGCATCGTTTTTCCTCGATGACGTGCAGGTTTTCTGGCAGTTCACCACTTTGGAAATTTGTTTCCTGTTTCGTAAATTTCAGACTTATTACTAAATATGTGACACTTCTCTAATGACAGTTGACTTCTCCGATGTCAAATTATAATTAGTCCAAATTCGAAACGCTAGATGGGACACGCGTTACTCACGCAGAAACACGGGTAGAACTAATTGTCGACTCCGCAGTTTTCTGGATGACATTCATTAGATATGCATAATGAGTTGACATTTGATGATTTGATCAAACCATATCGATATTATTTTCTATTGCGATATAAGTGATATTAAATCATCAATTTTGGTGTGATTTTTACCTGAACAATTAACATGATCCCATGATCAGTGACCTGAAGAACTCAAATTGTTGTTATCAGAAATTTTGTAACTAAGAAACTTTATTTAATTATATAGATAGAATAATTTTGGCCGGCTAGCTGGAGAGCAGGTAAAATGATTTGATGCCTCGGCCCTAATCAATGAAAGTTCGAATTAAATTAAATTAAATAATAAATATTAAATAATAAATTAAATTAAAATAATCGTCATTTATTCCACTTTTTACAAATATCAATTATTTACAAATGTACAGTCAAAATTGAGTGGAATTGACAAGATGTTCGGTCATGTATGTTTCACAGGTAATCACCATCCCCTTCACTGAAACTTATCTTGTTTATCCTTGTATATTGAGATTCCAGGAAAATTATCTCCTCTGGTGGTTTTTCAGTTGAAGAAACGTTCGGTAATTATCTTCTCTGGTGGTTTTTCAGTTGAAGAAACGTTCGATAATTATCTTCTCTGTTGGTTTTTCAGTTGAAGAAACTTTCGATAATTATCTCTCTGGTGGTTTTTCAGTCAAAGAAACGTTCTGTAAGCCACTGCTGCAAGTTGGCAACAAGCTCTCAACTTCAATGGATTTTGTACTTGATAGGTCGACGACAAAATTCCATAGCCCGACGGGTTTGGCTGTGAAAATCGGGTTTATAAGTTTTGACTTGATAAAAATCTCTTAGTTTTCATCGTTCATTAAATGCATCATTTTACAAACGAAAATCTTTTAAAAGAAGAAAAATAACCACGTGTTCAGAAAAGAACCCAATGGCGCAGATAGTTCGACACTAAAAATTCAGAGAACTCTGGACACCGAGAAAAAAATTAAATAATTGAAATTGAATAATAAAGTTAAGTACAATATCAAAGTAAATGAAGGTGAGCTGGTCCACCAGATATTCTCAAATGGAAAAGTGAAAAATGGCGGTCCGACCAGAATTATACGACATCTTTTTGTCATCTACACAAAAAATAATTAAATGCATTAAATAAACATGACATTTAGGATCGAATAAACCCTGTCTTATCATAAATGAAAACTTACCGGAAAATTTCTTCCGCCAGGAAAAATTCGCATATAAAATCTACGAAAACACTTCAAACGTGTTATTTCAGCAGCTTCTCGACAGTGAAAAGACAAACAGGATCGAGAACATCGACCATGCGATATCGACCGATTGGGCGCGTTAAGTAGATCATTCCAATGACAAATGAAATGTGATGGAGCCTTGGCTTATTTAATATTAAAATAAGTTTAATCCAAATGCTTTTGCTATAAGAAGTCGAACGAATTAAGTGGACTGTATAAACGCGGAAATATGACCGTTCAATGCCCAAATATACTTACTTGATGTTTCTATCACTGTTCTTTGTGGGATTCTCGTACTCTTACAACCTTTATAAGGTAAAATAGGAAGGCTCTAAAAGGAAAGTAAGGAATAAAGATGTAAGATATTATTTATACCCACAGAAATCAGGAATTGAGAATAGATGTTGTCTCCTGCAAGCCCTCTTCCAGAGTTCCAAAACTTTTTCGCGTTGTAAGATCACACTAATCGTGATTTTACAAAAACTATTGTTTTTACTGGTTTTCACAGCGGAAATTTGAGATGCGGAATAAACAATATTTGTTTATACGAACGAAACGACGAGCGGGATTATTCGATAAAATCGACAACAAGACTCTCTGCTGCTAAAAACAATCGGGGATATCAACACATGCAAAATCGACGCATATGGTATTTGAATTGTGCGTGCATTACGTTGAAATATTAAACAATATATACAGGGCGCCAACATTCTCCCCCAACTTTGGGAAAATAATTATTTTTCCAAACAAAAATACAATTTGAAAAGTAACACCGCAAATTGCCAAAAACAGATTCAACCAAAAAAAAAAAAAAATGAGATAAAAACTAATTTGTTTCAAAAATTGTATCATTATTGAGAGGGTAGAGGACACAACTTTACAACCGGTCTTTTATAAACTCCAGTTTGAGTTTTAACTAAAACGACCCTAACCGTCCCATCCGATCCAGGAAAAGCCTGCGTAACTATTCCAATTGGCCATCTTAGAGGTACGTCACCACCATCCATGAGAACAACAATTGTTCCTATTTTAATTGGGGTGGAATCGATATTCCATTTAAGCCTACTCTGCAATTGATGAAGATATTCATTTTTCCACCTTGTCCAGTAGGACTGTACTATTCTATCCAATAGTTGTTTCCTATTCATTCTACCGAGATTTTCTTTCGAAACATCATATGATGGTACATGTTGTAACGTGGTCAAAGAAAAATGAGCTGGTGTTAACATTAGTGGATCATTCGGATCATCAGAAACATAACTACACAAGGGACGACTATTCAAAAGCGCTTCAATTTGTGTCAAGACTGTTATGAATTCTTCATAACAAAGTATTTGAGAACCAATTGCTTTGAAAAGATGAGTTTTCATACTCTTTACATTTATTTCCCATAGACCTCCCATATGAGGTGCTAATGGAGCATTGAGTTGCCAATCTATTCTTTCAGACAATAAATATTCTCTCAAAGATGCTTCATAATTTTCAGAAATGATGAATTGATGTAATTCATCTAAATATTTTTTAGCCCCAACAAAATTAGTACCCTGATCCGAATAAAACTTTCGAACAAATCCACGACGACTCAAAAATCTCTTCACGCAATCTAGAAATGTTGCTGTAGACAAATCCGAAGCCAATTCCAAATGTATATTTTTGTGGCTAGACAAACAAAAAAGACAAACATAAGCCTTTTTGTGTTTTTACTCCTCGATGTCTTGTTAATGTAATATTAAAAGGACCAGCATAGTCAACACCAGTATCAACAAATGGTTTAATTTGAATTTTAACTCTAGGAGACGGTAGATTGGCCATAAGTGGATAGTTAGGTTTGGGTTTCAACTTGAAACACAAGTTACACGCTCGAACGCGATGTCTTATCAAATTTCTAGCAGACAATATCCAGTATTTTTGTCTAAGCAAAGAATTCAAAAGAAATGGACCGGTATGTAAATTTTGCCTATGATAATAATCCACGAGAATTGTGACAAAATGATTTTTCTTTGGCAAAAGGAAAGGATGTTTATAATCGAAACCTATTTTTGCATTTCCTATTCGGCCACCCACTCTTATGCAACCGAATTCATCCAGAAATGGCGACAATTTTCTGAAAGTATGAGGTATAATTCTATTCAATTTCAATGCGTTCATAAGCTCCTTCAGATAAACTGTTTGTATTATTCTTATTATATAATTCTCAGAAATTTCTGAGATCTCTTGGAGTTATTTCTTTAGAAAGTTTTAATATGCGCAGAAAACGCAAAACGACAACCATACTACGCAGCAGTTTGCTGAACGATGAAAACCTCTGGAAATAAATATTCAAGGGGTTTTCAACGGATTCTGTTACAGAAACTAAGGCTATCATCTGCTGTTCTGGTAAATCACAGAACTCTAAAAACTTCAGTGACTTTAACGGCCATTCACTTGTATCTTTTTCAACCATAATGGACCAAACAACCATTCATTCCTATTTTTTACTAATTTTGAAGATATTGTACCACGTGAAACAATATCTGCGATATTTTGTTCGCCTGGAACAAAAACCAATTAGCGGGCGAAATATTATTTTGAATTTTCGAAACTCGATTCGCGATGAACGTTTTCCATCTATGAGGAGATTCCGACAACCAACCTAAAACAATCTGAGAATCAGTACAACCCATAACTTTATCGATTTTACATCGACATAAATAAACTGATTCAACATATTTCAATAATTTTGAAAGCAATAGAGCGGCGCATAACTCTAGTCGAGGTATAGATTCTATCTTTAGAGGGAGACTTTTGATTTGGAAGTGATCAAATTAATGTGAACTTTTTCATGAATGTTTACACGCAAGTAAACCACAGAACCATATGCATTCTGACTGGCATCGGAAAAACCTATCAGAGTGATTGGAAAATCAGGTTTGACATGTAGCCAACGTGGAAAAGTTACCTGTTTTAAAAGAGGTAATTCAATTTCAAACTGTAACCACTTATTGCGTAAATTGTGAGGGATTTCTTCATCCCAATCCAATTTTATTGACCATAGGTGTCTAATGAATAGTTTAGCGTACAAAACAACCGGACCTAGAAGGCCAAGTGGATCAAATATTTTACTAATTTGGGAAAGAATGGTTCGCTTAGTGGGAGCCTGATTTCCAATCGTTGATTCATCTATACTAAAAGAAAGAACATCTAGTTCAGCATGCCATTGAATACCTAAAACCTTAACATTATCCTTTTCAAATGGAAATGTTTTCTGAGAACGCTTGTCTTCCGGTATGAACTCCAGAAATTCAGAAGTATTCGTATGCCACTTTGTGATTTCAAAACCACCAGATTTGAACAAATTTGTTAGCTGAAGGTAAAGTTCTGTTGACTTACTTATGGAGTCTACACTAGTAGCCAAATCATCAACATACATGTCCTCAAGTATGGTTTTGAAGCTTGAGGATAATTATGAGCTTCATCCAATGCTAACTGTCTAACAATTCGTAAAGCAAGATAGGGTGAAGTCTTTACTCCAAATGTAACTGTAGTGAGCTCATAAACATCTATAGAATCATTCGATGAAAATCGCCACAAAATGCGCTGAAATCTTTGATCCTGTGGATCAAGACGAATTTGTCGATACATTTGACAAATATCGGCTATGATTGCAATTTTAAATATCCTAAAATTTAAAAACATTTTCACAATGTCAACTTGCAATTTCGGACCCGTATACAAGCAATCATTCAGAGACAATCCTGAAGGTACCGTCTTGAGACTCGCATCGAACATAATTCGAAGAGGAGTTGTTCTACTATCCATCTTAAAAACAGGGTGGTGCGGAATGAAATAACTATTAGAATGTTCAGAAAAATCCCTAGTTTTCCGATGAATCGTAAATGTCCCTGAATTAAGTAATCATGAATTGCAGCAGAATACATTTTTTCAAATCTACTGAAGCTTCCAATTTCTTTTCTAAATAATGAAATCTTTTAATTGCCAAATTCACTGAATCAGTCAAATTATCAGGAGAAATCTTAAAAGGTAAAGAAACTGTATATCGATCATCTTGTTCACTGCGAGAATAACACGACTTGAAATGATTTTCACATTCTATTTCTTCGGGACCGAACTTGTGAATTTCAGGAACTTCTTCTAATTTCAAAAAGTTTCTTACTAATTTTTCAATTTTTTCCATGTCATTTACTGCGCTAAAAGATATGCTATTAACTGTGTTTGAAGAATGAACTTTTAAAGCAGTTCCTCCCAGAACATATCCTAAAGTAGTGTCTAGAGCAGTTAAAGAGTCGGAGGTATCACCCATGATTTTATTACCTTTGAAAATGGAATTGAAAAGCGTTATTCCGAGAATTCCATCAATTTCACTAGACTTCGAAAATTTCGAATCTGCTAACGGAAGTTCCTTAATATGCTCTAGATTTCTCAATGAAATATTACTAGTAGGTAAGTTTATTAACAACTCATCAATAACCGAGGCATTCAATCTGTATTTGAATTGCGAATCAAATTTAGAACTGACCACTATATCCTGAATATAACCTCTAATTTGACTTTTTGTATTTCCAATACCAATTACCAACGAATCTCTCCTTACAAAAGGCAAACTCAAACGCTGACAACATTTAAATGTCAGGAAATTTTCTTGACTACCACTGTCTAACAAAACACGAATTATTACCTTTCGTTTCTCAGAAACATGTAAGAAAACTTCTGCAGTAGGCAACACTGTCGTTACATCTCGAATTATGGATTTTGAACACTAGTACAAGAAACACTCTTCGATTCTGTTGGTTCGACATAACTTTGACTTGAAGAAGTAAGGGTTGTGAATTCAACGTTAAAACAGATGAATCATTACGATTAAAATGCAATAAGGTATTATGGCGACCATTACAGGTATTACAATTGGTTTGTGATTTACAAGCAGATATGCGATGTCTAGGACTCAAGCAATTAAGGCACAACAATTTTTCTTTCACTAACTTAAAACGCTCCGTTGGAGTCATTTTCAAAAACTTAGAACATTTTTTAATTAAATGTGAATCAAGCGCACAAATGGGACAGGGGACTGAAACTGCGGTTTTTCCCGGAGATGTTGCCATAAACGAATGACTTTTCGATTTAGGAAACCTAGAATTTACCATTGAATTTGACGAACTATGATTGGCAGATTTAGAAGTTCTATCTAAAATTTTAGCTTGCTGTTTAATGAAAGTAATCAACTTTTCATATGTAGGTATTTCTCGGTCTTTTAAGGACATCTCAAATGTTTTCTGCGTGTTTGAATCTAATTTAGAAAGAGCGATAGATACTAAGAGAAAATCAGCCAAATCATTTATAGGCAGCTGTTTCAAAGCACCAACTGAAACATCGAATTTTTCAAAAATATTTCTAGATTATGAGCTGATTCAATATTCATTGATTTAAAATCGAGAATTGACTTCAAATATGTCATGGCGAGTAATCTTTCGTCCTGAAATTTATCGACCAAAATATTCCAAATTGTTTCATAATTTGCGGCGGCAGGTATTACACCAGAACACAAAGTTAAAGCGCGACCAGTAAGTTTACTCATAAGGTAATGTATCTTACAAGCATCATCCAATGAAGCATTATCATGTACACAACTTTTAAAAATTCTGATAAAAAATGGGCCAAGTTTTTGGATCACCTGAAAATTCAACTAAATCCATTTTAGGTAACCTAGGTTGTGCTTCTACCAATTTTTTCAAAGAAGTTGCATGCGAGGATGTTTCCTCTAACTTTTAGCGGCGGCCAGTATATGGCAATACAAGTTTTCGGCAGATTCAACTACTTGATAATTAGGAGTAAAGTTCGGTATAATTTCCATCGAAAGTAAATTGATGTCCTCTACCACTTGCGTAAGCATAATTCTACTATCTTCCAAAGAATTCAAACCAATTTTGAAATATTCTACTACCTTTGGCTTTCCCAAATCTTTTATGTAATCGTATTGTTTTTGAAATCTAGAAAATATAGCCAGTTTCTTAGCTTCCAAAACCTTCAACCTATTTTCCCCTTTTCACTCATCTTGTATGAAAGTATGAAAATGTATAACCTCTAAATTAACTACAACAGAAGGTGAAAATGTTGGGCCGAGCGTTTGCGCTGAAAGAATTACTACTCTAATTGAAAATATCAGCTGAACAACAAAAAAAAACTGATTAATTGATAAAGAGTATACTTGGGCTTGAAAATCTAAGAATTCGATTTAATTAATGTAAATTAGGTAAATATCCGGCCCGAAGGACCAAATGATGGAGCCTTGGCTTATTTAATATTAAAATAAGTTTAATCCAAATGCTTTTTGCTATAAGAAGTCGAACGAATTAAGTGGACTGTATAAACGCGGAAATATGACCGTTCAATGCCCAAATATACTTACTTGATGTTTCTATCACTGTTCTTTGTGGGATTCTCGTACTCTTACAACCTTTATAAGGTAAAATAGGAAGGCTCTAAAAGGAAAGTAAGGAATAAAGATGTAAGATATTATTTATACCCACAGAAATCAGGAATTGGAGAATAGATGTTGTCTCCTGCAAGCCCTCTTCCAGAGTTCCAAAACTTTTTCGCGTTGTAAGATCACACTAACCGTGATTTTACAAAAACTATTGTTTTTACTGGTTTTCACAGCGGAAATTTGAGATGCGGAATAAACAATATTTGTTTATACGAACGAAACGACGAGCGGGATTATTCGATAAAATCGACAACAAGACTCTCTGCTGCTAAAAACAATCGGGGATATCAACACATGCAAAATCGACGCATATGGTATTTGAATTGTGCGTGCATTACGTTGAAATATTAAACAATATATACAGGGCGCCAACAAAATGCTTACAGACAGTTTTAAAGCGGATTTCTGCGGTTAATTGAAATTGGTAAATCATGGTGTTACAATTTACATTCATGAAATTCAAATTTAAAAAGTCTATAAAAAAGAACGGCTCGATAGATTTCAATGAACAAACATTCTGTGGTGATTACTTCTTCCTTCACCGTCAAGGTGGCGCATCTGTGGCTTGATTACTACGCTACGGTCATGGTGGAGCTGCCAACCTCATACACGCTACGCTACGCCCTTGATGCAGAGATACACCACCAGGGTAGTTGACAACGGCAACGAATAGATGGCTCCCTGGAATAGATACTACTCGAAATGGAGTCCCCACCTGGAATATATAGTCGAGGACGCAAACTAAAAATCAGAACAGTCATAATATATTGCAGTTCTCAAATTTTATAGTGCATTGGGTTGTTTATCGCTATTATATATATAATCCATGTCTTCATCGTTTTATTTTCTTAACCAAGTAGGAGTAGGTAGATTGAGGCCTAGTTAGAAAACTATATTTTTCCGCTGACTAGGAGAAGGCAGGTTGAGACCTAGTCAGCGCATGTAGACTTTCATTGTTATTCTGGTTTAATCCGGAGTAGGCAGATTGAGGCTTGATTAAACGTCGGCATCGGACAAAACTGGTGACCCCGACGTGATGGGAACGGTTGTTTTTACGACGTGTCTTGGAAAAGCAGACGGTTGACGCTTGAGGTATACTCGCTCCCTCTCTGCAACTTCCAACGAAACTCTAGACGCCTTTTCCATTCCGTACAATATTCATGGTCTGCCGTGGTATTACGGATCTGCTTAGGTGGACATCGCCCGTCCGCACCATACCGTGTGGTGTAGCTCAGCTTGCGTGGCCATCACCCGGCTACACCTACTGACCTTGTAACACGCACTGGTTTCGTTTCTCCGTCACTGGTAAAGGAGTGTGTAGCGGCACTCTGTCAGCGACTGAGAAGTGTGTGGGGATCTCTTGGCGGCACTCTATATAACCACGCATAGCTTAATTCATAGTGCTTCGGTGGCCTAGAGGTTAGCGCTCAAGTTTCACACTGACTAGGTGCCGGGTTCAACTCCCGGCGGCTCCTCAAACTTCTAACCCCTGCGTCTATGGCATGGCGCACACAAGCCATACCGATGAGTCCAAATGTGTGCGCCAGGGACGAAACGCATAAGTAGGGAGTACGATCCTACAATTAATTTGAAAGCACAATTCATGACATTGTTTGTGAAAAATTATTTCGGTCAAATGTCCATCACGGCTCACTTGAATTTTACACATTCGAGTAGTTCATGGGATATATTGAGAAAATTAGGTGAAGCTACTCCCCTTGTCTCATCATCATCAAAAATTGATCCAAGTTCAATCGCTCGCCGCCTAATTAATGTTTCTGAATCAGTCAATATATATCCCAATCTAAAATAAGGACTATGAAGAAAAACTTACACATATTCAGGAGATCAGCTCCTACTTTAGAACATGTGTCACATCCATTCGATATAGATGAATTCAGGGCTGCAATCAAATCTACCAAAACTCGAAAGGCACTAGGTTTTGACGAAATTTATCCAGAATTCATCTGACATTTAGGAAAAAAAGGGCCTTGTCTTGGTTATTGTCTTTCTGTAACAATATTTTGAATTCAGGAAACTTTCCTTCCGAATCTCGTAAGGCGAAAGTAATAGGTATTTTGAAACGAGGAAAAAATCCTGGTGATCCTAGTAGTTATCGACTCTTCAGTTTATTGAGTGTTTCTTTCAAGATATTAGAAAGGCTAATTCTTTTAAGAATTGAATCTTCTATAGAAAATGCTCTACAAAATTTCCAGGGAGGCTTTAGGTTATATAGAAATTGTTCAGATCAGGTTCTCAGCCTTACAACTTTCAAAGAATCAGGCTTCGATGATAGGTTGAAAAGAGGAGCTGCTTTCATTGATTTATCTTCGGCATATGACACTGTGTGGAAAGATGGATTAATTTTCATACTCTAAACCCATCTGAAGTGTGGGAAAATGGTACGATTATTAGAAAGTATGTTATCTGACAGAATGTTTCGTGTTTTTATTGACAGAGTAGCAATTTCAAATTACTGAAAAACGGTCTACCTCCAGGATCTGTTTTAGCACCTTTACTTTTCAATTTATATCTAAGTGATTTACCCACGACATCATCTCAGAAATTTGTTTATGCTGACGACATTGCTATTGCTTACCAACATTCGGATTTCCATATTCTGGAAAACATACTGTCATCTGAGTTGGAAATTTTAAAGAATTAATTCATAGAGTGGCGATTATGTCCAAATCCCAACAAAACAGAGGTATCTTGTTTCCATCTGAATATTCATGAAAAATATAGGACATTAGCTGTAATTTTCAATGATTCTCCTATCCAAAATACTTAGGAGTTAAATTGAGATTCATCTCTCAATTACAAGGCTCATTTAAATGATCTGAGCCTAAAACTGAAAACTAGGAATAATATTGTTCAGAAATTAGCTGGATTATCTCTGAGTGCTGATGCTTCCACTCTTCGCACAGCAGCTCTATAGCGCTAGTTTTTTCTGCAGCTGAGTATTGTTGCTCTGTTTGGTTTGAATACATCCATGAGAATAATTACTGGCACCATACGATCTACACCGGTTCATTGGTTACCAGTTTTGTCCAACATTGTCCCTCCCCATATTCACAGACAAACTTCAGCTCTGAATTCTTGGAACAAATATCATTCTTTTCCCAATTTATTCCCAATTATTTCATATATTCCACAAAATAGAATTCCCAGATTAAAGTCACGTAAACCATTATGGCATAATGCGTTCTTCAATATGAACATAAGTGATAAAGAATTATGGAAGACTGAGTGGAACTCTTACGAAATGTTCAATAAGTATCTCGTTTCTGATCCTTCTGAAAAAGTTTCTGGTTTTGATATTCCAAGAAAAATTTGGACAGTTCTCAATCTTTTGAGAACAGGTAATGGTCGTATCAATAGCATGCTATTTAGATGGAACTCAGTTCCTAGCGCAAGTTGTTAATATGGAGAATCAGAAGAAACAATACCACATCTCATCAATAGTTTTCCCATACATAAATTTCAAGATGGTTTTAGGGCTATTCATGATGTTTCCGACTCTTTCTTGGAATGTGTTATAAATTTCAAACGAATATGATTCGTATTTGTGTTATTCCGTTCTTTTTCTGCATTTGTCTTTTTATTTCCAGATTCGATGTGAGCACCTTGAAGAAGTCTCTGTCTCCATCAATAGAAGACCACTCTTGAAGAAAGAAGTCCCTAAAATCTATTTCAGCTTATTTTTGTATTTTCACACTTAGACGGGGAGCCAGGGTTTTTTTACTGGGGTTTTTTCCCAAGGCTTTTATGCCATACGGCGAATTGTATGACACCCCGTCACTAACCCCTGATCTATATGCTTTATTGTTTGCTAACTAAATATTGTCAGCCAAAAGTTCAAAAGAATGTATATATATATATATTCATGAAGTAGACTAGTTTTAGAGTTTAATACAATGTCGAGTGCGTGCGATGTCAGTTGTTTCGATGAATTGAATTACTTATTGATTCCATCTTGGCGTCCGTTAGATGTACTACAAGAAGTGTCGGTTCGGTGCGGAGGAGGCCCTGGTTCTGCCTCCTACGCAATTTCATGTACTAGACCGAACACCCGCACATTCTATCACCCTTCCTGGTCGTTCCGTACACAGCAGGTCTAGTTTCTATAAAGGTCTACATGCATCGACTGTCTTGTGTTGAAAAGTGCAGTCAGTAAAGATAGAGGAAAAATTTAGAAGAGCAATGACATGATGTCAGGAGGTTTAGTATTATCCACTGACAAGTGGCGACGTTCATTATTTAAACAATTAAACAATAAGTACAGGAATTTGGACAAATTTAATTCAACGTTTCGAATCTTGTGTAATTCCTTATCTAGGCTTAAATATCAAATGTCTAAACATTTAGTAGGAATGAAAATACCGAGTTATGTTTTCGTTTATTTTTCACCATGTTGTTGGATTTTATATGAATTAAGCGTCAACTGTAAAAAGTTCGTAATCCAGAACAGTAACATTCACGAAGTTGAGTCCAAGTTCTTCAGCATGGACGTGAGCAGTGAGTGCTGTTTGTTGTGTCATGTTATATTTTTTCGTATCATTTGAAGGTTGTTTAATCCTTTCTTGTAGCACTGTTTTGTGTAGCCGATGTAGCATTTTGTCTAGTTTTGCATTCTATTTTATAAACTATTTCGGATCGATGCAAAATAGGTATTTTTTCCTTTTGGCCATTGTAAACGTTCTTTTTGTTATTCAGAATATTATGAAAGTTACAACACACTTGTCATCGTGGAAGATATTTACTATTTTTAATGATAATGGACGGTAAAATACAAGTTTGAAATATTAAATAACTGTGTATCGTTTTGTGATGTTAATGTCTTGGAGTTTGTTCATCGTGTCTGTACATTTAGCTCTATTGTAGATATTCACACAAGTTTTTCTAAAGTGAATTTTATTTTTTGATGGAAGGAGTTTGACACTTCCAGATTGTCACCAATTATATCTTCAGGTATTAACAGTAATGTATCATCGACATAGAGTTTTATTAGAGGAATTTGGTAACGAACATCTTAATCGCATATTCAAATAGTGCGAGCACAACTAAGTTGCATATATTGTTCGTGATTCAAGAAATAACATCCAATGACAAAAATTCGTAACCCTTTAGCACCATTGTTGATTTCAATTCTTTCAACCCACACTAACGAGTTTTTATACATTAAATGTTGAGGCCAATATCACGACTTTTCCATAGTCTTGATGACCAAATTAGAATATGTTTCTCTAGTTCCAGCATATAAAACTGTCTGATATTATACACTATGTGTGATGGAAACACCTCTTTGGATCTATATATTGTTTGCGACAGTCCTAGCAGGTCACACCATATATAACTTGTGATTTTTTTAGTATTAGACGTTGATGCTCTCAATATACTGAATATGTTTCCCTCCTGATAGCATGGTCTGTGTTTCATTTGCCAGTTGTATGGTTTTAATTTATTGCTCATCTTCTGTGATAGCTCATGTATATAATGCACTTGCATTCATCTTGTAGTCTCTGTTATCGTTTTCCTCTGTTGTGAAGTTTCTCCTTTGTTTAATCAGTTTTTTGATCAGAGATTCAGGGTAGTGATTATCAATCAAAAGATTTTTTTACTGCTGTCAATGTTTTCCCGAGATATTGGGATGATAATTTCAACGCTTTATATATCCAATGGATGCGCTCTTCTTTTGTGATGTGTTGTATTTTGTTATGCTCTGTGCCATTGGGTGAATGAATTCGCATTTTTCCTTGAGCTTGTCATCTCTAGGAAGTTTGGGCTGTTGTTTTCTTCTTCTTCAAGCGTAAATTGTGGTAATTCATGTACACTGTTGATTTGATTCAAATCGACTTTGTTGGCTCAATTTAGCAAAATAAAATAGTTAAATAATTCACAAAAACCGAGAAGAACCGCCGGAGCGAAGTTTAGTCATAAGGACTACTCTTACACTCAACTCCGCCAATTCTTCCATGGAAAATTACTATGAGAATAAAAACATTGAGTGCATATACAACAAAGAGCAAATAGGTCGATACAAAAATAAATACATCCTAGTTTCCTATATATAACAACAAATATCAATACTACGTACAAATTTATCCTCTAGCAAACAGAAAGGACCTAAGCTGAGACTTGAAAGTAAAAAACCACGCAAAATTCCCAACATCGATATCGAATGCATTCATTACTTTTGCAGCATTGAAAGAAAAACACCTACGAAACCCAGCCGTCCGATGAGCGGATGCAATTTTATCTATGAAATTTCAACACCCTATATCTTATCAACGGGGCCAAATTTGGAAAAATGTTATAGGAATAAAATGTTTCTTCTGACGTCAAGAATCTATGGTTCAAATTAACGCAGATTCACGCTGTATATTGCCTTCATATCGAGGTAGAACAGAGTTCACCGGGTCGGCTAGTGGATAAATAAACAAATTATTTTGAGGCCAAATTTCAGATACTCATAACTTTCGAAATATTCAACGGATTCAGTCCAATAACGCACTGGACCGAGATATTTGGATAATTAACCTATTTTGAAAATATGAATACTCTCTCGCAAGTCTTTTGGATAATAGCGAGTATACGACTCAAGTTTGACCACGAATTCCCTACCATGAAGCCAAACTCAATCGATAGAAATCATCTTCCGCTCGATATTCCAAAACTACAGTTATTGGGGCAAACGATAGCACGCTGTTCTCTATTAATATAGGAACAAGCGTGCAGAAACGCACTCAACCGCTGCATCGAGATGAAGAGCCTCACGTTGCCACGACTAGCAGAAAAAATGGAAAAACCGGGTGGTCAATGAACTAGCTTGAAGTAAATGGCTTGTAATTTTGCAGATCGAAATTGAGTAAGTCACAGCGCCGTGTTACAGTACAATAGACACGTCCTCACGCTCTGTGGTAGTTATAAAGACAGCAGATTTATCGTTCGCCATCGAGCTTTTTCAGAAAATCCCATTTTGTTGGTTGCGAGAGGATTGGCCTTGAAAGATCAATCTACTTCATCTAAAGATCTACAAAAACTTTATTATAAGATAGTGCAAAACTGAATGAATGGCATCAGATTGTAGGCTGCGACTGGAGTCCCAACTAGAGACCTATACTTTACTCATTTTTGCGCGCTTTCTATCCTTTTTACCTAAATATCTATAATTTTCGAAAATTGAACCAAAAATTGTTTCGATTTATTGAAAAATCCTTGGATAGACTTGAATATGTCAGGTTAACCACATACTCTCTATCTCCCAAATGAGATGAGCTAGAGTTTTCATATTTACTAAAAAGGTTTTAGTCGTCTGAATATACAGTTATTACACCGAATCCGAGCAACTGAAATTTGGTTCTTCAATAACTCCAAGAATATCCACATAATTCGTTGGAACATCTGTGTGGAAACTATACAAACCCTTTCTGGTCAACTGGCAGGCCATACCCCTCTGGGACTTTGATTTGTATCTAGGAGCTGGAAGGAAGCTATCGACTCACATAGCTTTAAGATAAGTCCCTAGTGTTCTTTTTATTTGGGAGATTGGACATTCCTTAAAATTGTTATTTGTGAATTGTATTTATACACTTCAATATATTTGTAAAAAAAGAGTAGTCTCATGCTCATCATTTAAAGTGGCACTTTGTCATGTTACAAGCTTGGAAAATACAGGTACTATATAGCAATATGCCTGTAATTGATAATTTAGGAACTTTTGCCGGACTTGAGGATGGGACTTATTCGTGAAACTTTCCAGATGTTCGGGAAAGTCCAAGATGTTATTATGAGGTTATACTGTATTACCAACGGCTGAAGAAACAGATCTTTATGGGATATCACAAGATTGACTGGGATACCATCTGGACCAACAGTAGACGCATTGTTCAGCTTTTCAGAAGCGGATATGATCATATCCTCAGAAATTTCATCAATCCTCAATACCAACATGATTGGAGCTAGAAAATCCCGCATTCGAAGTGTTGACATTCAGCTGACTGACTACCATCCACAATACCGCCGCTATATTCTCTTCACTACGAGCTGGATTTTGTCTATTTGGTCGAGTATTATCCAATAACGAATATTGAGTCTCAAACTTAGTGATGATGGAACAAATTGTCCGTTCGGTGATTATGTGGACTGTAAGTCGATCTAAGT
Source organism: Micraspis discolor (assembly GCA_030674115.1). NCBI lineage: Eukaryota > Metazoa > Arthropoda > Insecta > Coleoptera > Coccinellidae > Micraspis > Micraspis discolor. The sequence goes on from JARTUT010000899.1 coordinate 112,973, forward strand.
GTCCGATATACATTAATCGGAGAACACCCATTTTCGTATTAGAGATGAATAATTTGTGGACGCTGTGCCGGGCTTAGTCGTGCCATTATGAAATGGACGCATGTTACTAAATCCCCACCACAAAGAGTACCTCTAAATGACTCACCCTTTATTATTATCACACAGTTCCAGAGTATGAGAAAAGACTCTGGAAAAAAAGCACAAGAGGTCCTAATCTCAGGTCAGTGATTTTCTAAATTTTTTAATAATCAGTGCTTTTTATCCAAAGGAATCATTTTATTCTAAAAACCGAACCAAATAGTTGCTCTTTTCATTTCGTGCTCAAAATGACTTGCTTGCCGCACAGTCTGTACATCAACGTCGGGGTCAAACTCGAAGACGACGCAACACGCAAAAACTGCACATGGAAGATGGAAGATTTCATCAAAATAACATCCCTTTGTTAGAAACCCGCACATGCGCACAACTACTTCCTTTGTCTCCTCTGTCCGCACTCTATATATATGGAAAATCGAAGTTTAAACCGGCCCGTAGGGGCCATTCCTTAAATTTTAAACTGTCCCTGTGTCTGTCTCCACCAGATCCGCTTCCGGATGCAACGGGAGTCTCCAGGAAAAATTGATTAACGTTCCAAGGACTTTCCCGACTACGCTCGTAAAAACGTCTCTCTCTCTCGCTCGCGATGGTCCTTTTTCCTACGTTTTTTGTTCCGTTTTCGACGCTACGAATTTGAACAAAGGATTGTCCTGTAAAATGAAATTACCGGCTGGATAGAAGAGTGGGCGGATGCAGTAAAGTAGAGTTTTTACGACGTCGGGAGCTGTTTCATTCCTCCGAATGCTAAGGAATGGAGTTTTCTTATTGTCCGAACGTAAAGTCTGCACGGCATTGTTTTCGGCAGTCCGTCTTTTACTGAGGGGGCTCCAAGGGGTTGGGGGAGTTTGGAGCTCTGGTTAATTTGGCGAATTGCGTCTGTTGTTTACGGAAAGGGTGTAATAAGGGTTATTGGCTTTGTGGTGTTGGCGACGTGGCTGGGAATGCTATCTGACTTAATCGTTTCATTGTTGTTCCGTATGTGTGGGGTTTTCAGGAAATGTCGATTTATATCTAATAAAATTAATGAAGATAACGTGACTTTATAACCTGCAAAATGTCTGAAATAATAGTGTGTGCACTGGTCTAAATTTATTTCACAAATTTTGGAAAAACAATAATTTTTTTTTTTCGCTAGATTGCACTACATGGCTTACAGTGACCTCATAATAGGTTTGCTCTATTTCAGTGTCGTAATAAGTTCATTACAGTACTAAAAACAGTGCTGTAATGAACTAATTACAACATTGTATTTAGTTATATTATTCGTTTTGTGATTGACAACACTGACATCCTATCCTTTCGAATGTCAACACGGGTCTATTGTATGTCAATTGTCAGTATTATACCATTAGATTGTGAAAAGATTTTTGAGAGGAAAAATCTTATTTTCATTGAGAAAAATGTTGTTAGAGATTCGCTTTTCTCAAATTTTGAATCATCCTGCATGTCGAATATCAGAAAATTTTTTAAGGTCTGATCTATTGGTTAGGTAGTTTAATTTATGTAGGAACAAAAATTTTTTAGGATGCAAGGGCATTTTTCTCATTCAAGGATGAATACACATTCAAATAAATGGTTCAAATCCTATGATGAATACACATCGTAAAATAAATTCTACAGGATAGCTAGTGAGATGCAATTTATAATAATAATAATAATAATACTCTTTATTTGCAATCAAAATACAAATGGGGTCAATCAAAACAAATCCTGATACCAAGAATGAAGAGTGCTATAAGAAAATTATCATGTATAGAATATACATTTCTGCGAATAAAGCTTTCGTTAGTCAATGAGTAATGAGAAATAAATAGAATTGTTAATAACGTATCTAGTATCCTTAGATGGCCAATGTTTTCTTCTGTATGTGTGTTATTTATGTATTTCCAAAGTTGGTGTTGCAGGTTATTTCTAAATGGTTTATTCCGAAAGGAGTTTGCAGCTATAAAAATGTATAAAATTTCACATTGCCAATGAAAATTAAATTACTGACAATTTCTTTGAGTTTGTATATCTATCAAAATTTCAATAGGCTACTATACATATACATACACTCACCCATATTTATACGGGAAACTCCTGAACGTATTTTCATGATATTCAGCACTTATAAGTATTTCACGATGCTGATGAAATCTAAAATATTTTCAAGGCATGAGCACCTCCGGTTTTTCCGGAAATGACGTCAACTTCCGTTTTTCAAATTACAACACCATTTTTTTATTTCAGAAATAGATTCCTTAGAAAATTTCAAGTTATTTTGATGTTACATTTTTCAGTTTTGGTTGGAAAATTCTCTCTGAGCTGGAAAATTCGAAAAAAAAATCGAAAATAGAGCTCCGCTGAAACAAAAATAACTTCGAGGAATTTGGATGGAAAATTTTCATTTTTAGGAATTTTCAAGATGCAAGATTGATGTATCCACTTTAGAAATCGAAATCGCGATTCATAATACAGGGGGTGAAAAAATCGCTTTCAAAGTTAGGGATGACAAAATCGTGAAAAATCACATTTTTCACATAAGAACCCCATTTTTTTTTATGACAGATATTGAATCTAGGTTAAAAAATAATGTGAGTGTATGCATCACACCTTTGCCCTAAAGTGGATATTTTCTGAGTTATCCACAAAACACTGTTTTTCGTCGTGAATTTACAGCTATTTCTTTTCCCTTCACGCCAAAAAGATGAAATTTTCAGAAACTGTTACTTAAACCATGTTTTAGATTTTACTACCCTAATATGCAAGAGAAAAAAGCTACAGGTTGTTCCTAAACAGATGGCGAATTTGTATCGGAAACCTCTTTAATTCAATTAATCGGCCATGATAAATAAATTTAATATATACATATGATAAATATATATATATATATATAATATATAAACCATATAATAATAAAACATATACCATGTTTTACATTATTTTTTTTTAATGATAGATATTATTAATTAAATCAGCCAAATTATTCAGTAGCATTTTGTGTTTACTATTAATTTGGTGATAATTCGTATTAAGTTATAAAATAGATCACTATGCCTAATTTTATCAATGAAGATTATTTAAATCTCATTCTACTTCATGGAGAAGGTAATAAAGTTGTAGATAGAACGATTCGACTGTTCATTGAGAGGTTTCCTGACCGACCCAGACCAACGAGAGATACAATTAACAGAACCATGAAAAACTTGAGAAATGTCGGATCTTTCGTTAAGAAAACTATACACAGAGAAAAAAGTGTAGTAGAAGATGAGAACAACGAAATTACAGTTCTTGCATATTTTCGTGTGAATCCTCAAAATTCTCTCAAAGATGCCGAGATTGCTCTGCGATTATCTCAATCGAGTGTTTGGAGAATATTGAAAAAACATAAAATGCACGCATATAAATTCAATTGGGTACAGCATTTGAAAGAAACTTATTTCGTCAGGAGAACAGAGTTTTGCGAAGCTATGATGATTCGATATCAAGAGAATGAAAACTCTTTGGACTGTATAATTTGGACAGATGAATCTAAATTCACAAAGAATGCTTCTTTCAATAGGCATAACAGTCATTATTGGGATGAAGAGAACAACCACCACTTCAGACAATGGAACTTTCAAGAGACCTGGAGTTTCAATGTTTTTTGCGCCATCAAAAATAATGCAATTCTCGATGTTCACATTTATGATGGGACTTTAACTGGTAAGATAGAACACTACACATGTTTGCATTATTTAAAGAATATTGTTCCTTAGGAGATAGATATTTGACATATTGACTCAAATAATTGAGCCGCTAGTACAGAACCATAATGACTTTTGGTATCAACATAATCCACACAATTCACTCAATGTGTCAAATATCCTATACAGGCTATTTGAAGATCGATGGTTTGGCCACCACGTTCTTCCGATTTAACTCCTTCAGACTATTTTGTTTGGGATAGGATAAAAAATATTGTCTACTCAACTCCCCTGACTGATAAAGAGGACTGCATAGAACGAGTCAGAAATGCGTTCAGGTTTGTTTAGATTTTTAGATTCATAATTTTGAAACTCAATTTGGATTTTAAACACTTTTGCAGATCTCTTCCTCCCGATTAAATAAGAAGAGCAACGCACGAAGCATTCCTGAGACGTATAAATAAATGTCTAGAAATTAACGGTCAAAACTTTGAGCATCTTCTCTAGTTATAACTGCGAGAGTTTGCCATGGTTCTCCTAATAGTAACTTGAAGTCGGTTTCAAGAAGGGGTGAAAAATCTACAGCATGGTTCAAATAACCTGAAATTTTCATCTTTTTGGCGTGAAGGGAAAAGAAATGCTGTACCCTATTGAATTTATATGGGTGCATTTTATGTTTTTTTAATATTCTCCAAACACTCTATTGAGATAATCCCAGAGCAATCTCGGCATCTTCGAGAGAATTTTGAGGATTCATACGAAAATATGCAAGAACTGTAATTTCGTTGTTCTCATCTTCTACTACACTTTTTTCTCTGTGTATAGTTTTCTTAACGAAAGATCCGACATTTCTCAAGTTTTTCATGGTTCTGTTAATGGGATCTCTCGTTGGTCTGGGTCGGTCAGGAAACCTCTCAATGAACAGTCGAATCGTTCTATCTACAACTTTATTACATTCTCCATGAAGTAAAATGAGATTTAAATAATCTTCATTGGTAAAATTAGGCATAGTGATCGATTGTATAACTTAATACGAATTATCACCAAATTAATAGTAAACACAAAATGCTACTGAATAATTTGGCAGATGTAATTAATGATATCTATCATTCAAAAAAAGAGAATGTAAAAAATGGTAAGTTTTTGCATATGGTTCATAAGGAATTATTCATTTATCACTGGAGAGAAAACCGATGGCCGATACAAATTCTAATCCAAATTCGCCATCTATTTAGGAACAACCTGTAACTTTTTTCTCTTGCATATCAGGGTAGTAAAATCTAAAACATGGTTTAAGTAACAGTTCCTGAAAATTTCATCTTTTTCGCGTGAAGGGAAAAGAAATAGCTGAAAATTCAAGACGAAAAACATTTTTTGTGAATAACCCAGAAAATATCCACTTAAGGGCAAGGGAGTGATGCATACACTCACATTATTTTATTACGTAGATTCAATATCTGCCATAAAAAATGGGGTTCTGATTTGAAAAAAATTGATTTTTCACGATTTTGTAATCCCTAACTTTGAAAGCGATTTTTTCACCCCCTGTATCATGAATCGCGATTTCGATTTCTAAAGTGGATACATCAATCTTACATCTTAGAAACTCCCAAAAATGAAAATTTTTCATCCAAAAACCTCGAAGTTATTCTTATTTCAGCGGAGCTCTATTTTCCATTTTTTTTTCGAATTTTTCCGCCCAGAGAGAATTTTTCAACAAAAACTGAAAAATGTTACATCAAAATAACTTGAAATTTCTGCAATAAAAAAATGGTGTTGTAATTTGAAAAACGGAAGTTGACGTCATTTCCGGAAAAACCGGAGGTGCTCATGCCTTGAAAATATTTTAGAATTCATCAGCATCGTGAAATACTTATAAGTGCTGAATTTCAAGAAAATACGTTTAGTAGTTTCATGGGTGAGGTTCCTCGTGAAAGACCCTGTAGTTACTGTACCTGTACATAAATAACCCTCCATTGTAGAGATGTGTCCAATATTTTATAACTGAACGAGGATAATTATTCAGTTTTAGGATATGTTTTATTATCTTCAAAACTTCTTGAAAGGTGTGGTCACTGAAATTTATAGACCTTTATATAAGATACTTTAAATGTGAAAGTGCAACATGAGTGATAATTAAAAATGCACGCAGAAAATTTTGGTTTTCTGCACCAGTTTGTAATCAATGAGTCAATCCAAATATGGTAAAAAATTATCGTCCTCCATTTCAAGAGTGAATGTTATCACATCACATTTGTCGGTCGGAATTATTGAAAACGTGATTTAGGTGGCGTAAAGAGTGAAAAGAGTTATAAAACTTATGGAGTACCCCAAGGTGATGTGCTGGTGCCCATATTGTTTAACATTTTTTTAAGTTCACTGCTACGTTTGCAGTTGCAAGGCGAAATAATTTGCTATGCGGACGATGCAGCAATGTTTTATTGCTCTGGTTCGTGGTTTGACCTCAAGAACAAGGCAGAACAGGATCTGAATCAGATACGGTAGTGGTTCAAATATAACAAATTAACGTTGCCAAGACAAAATATTTGACATTTAGCTCCTTCTGCTCTCGTATTCCCAGGTTGGGACCTTTGAGAGTTGGCAATGAAGTGGAGATCGAAGAAGCTTATCATATGAAGTACCTTGTAATAGTCATAGATCGTCACCTAAAATGGGATCTTCAAGTGGACAATGTAGTACGTACGGTACAATTCATGCTTGGCCGTTTCAGGAAGATGGCGGAGATTTCTGATTTTGGGCAGATGAAGATTCTCTATCATGCGTTAATTGAGCCCCATTTATCATACGGCATTCCGGGTTGGGGAGGAGCATATGATTGTCACCTCCACAGGTTGAAAATATTACAAAAATCATTGTTGAAAATAATCTTGAGGAAAAGTAGAAGGTGCAGCAGTGAATCGACTTATAAAGAAGCGGCGGTTATGGATCTAGCTCAACTTTATGGATTCAAGACTCTGATGGATATTGATAAAAACAGGAAAGATAAAATACATCCTACTCACATGTATGACACGAGAAATATGGTATACGTCCCAATACTATTAGAGCGGAAAAGACAATTGGCCAACGAAGCAATCAATGTTTTTGTTTAAACACAAACTAAAAAAGTGGATAAAAGACGCCGCAAGATCACTACTTTACAACGTTATAAACTCAAAATAAGGATAGAAAAAATATCTGATGACATATACTACTTACTTGAATATTGACAACCTACCAAGTGACTCAAGGCAAACAAATGAAAATGTGAGATAATATCCTACTGAGTTGGAAAGGAGGCAGACTGAGACTGAAATAATACTGTGTAGCTACTTACCTGTACACTAGGGTTGATGTAAAGTTCTGAAATATTTGTCACTAAACTCACAGAAAACCTATCAATTTGGTGTTCTCTATTTTTTTTTGTATATTTACACCATTATGTTCTATTAATTTTTGTAATGATTCATGTATTTTCCAAATTTTTATGATGAATATACAGGGTGGCAATTTGAAAACGAAACAGACGAGATTACAGACGAAGTAATAATAATTTCGATAGAAATGCTCGGACAGGTTGATTTTTGTTTCGAGGGGGACAACTTAAGATGTAGGTTACGGACGCATAGCGCTTCATCCCTTGCTGCTACAACCCCCACCCCCAACTTTTGAATAGGGAAGATGGGGTGAGTGATACCTCAATTCGAAGGAGTTTTAATACTGATTTCAGCACAGTAATTGTTTTTTCATTTTGTGCATTAGTTCTCGAAATATTCATGAGTTTGTTAATTTTATCACTTAAATTAATTTTTTGGAAATAATTGACATTTCGTGCTTCCGAAACACCAAAATTTCCGTAGTTGTATTTGAAATTGCCAAACATCTACCACTGGGCAAATGAAGTCATACCATACGTGTTAATGCTACTAGGGTCAGATGTTCGACTAGCTGTTTCATTCCCTGAAATCATTCTCCAACTGTACGGTTAAGAACGATTTGAAGTATTGATCTAAGAAATACGACTTTTCAAAGTAAAGTGCATTATTTATCAAAAACTCTCATCAATTAATGAAATATTCAAATTGTTCACCATTAGCTTCCGTTCAATGAAATAAGTTTTGTTCGAAACGATGGCGCACATTTTGCAGCATTTCTGGAGTGATTTGACGACATTCTTTCACTATACGTCTTCTTAAATCTATCGAATCGGGCTGTGTAGAGTAAATTTTACTCTTCAAGTGGCCCCAAAGAAAGAAATCTAGTGGTGACAGATCTGGCGATCTGGCTGGCCATTCAGTGGGACTCCTTCTTCCAATCCACTGATTTGGAAATCTTTGATCCAGATATTCTCGAACTGGTAAGGCGTAGTGTGGAGGAGCTCCATCCTGCTGAAACACAATCTGATCTTCCACATAATTTCCAGCATTGTTTTCAATAATTTCCATCAAAATTGGATGAATGTGATTTTCCAATAAGTCCAAATACATATCTCCAGTAAGATTACCAGGTAAAAAGAACGGGCAGACAATGTTGTGACCAAATATTCCAGCCCAAACATTGAGTTTTTCTGGTTGTTGAGTATAAGCTTCGTGGAACAATCTCGGATTAGCATCGGCTCAATAACGACAATTGTGTCGATTTACTGTACCGTTTCGAAAGAACGAACACTCATCGGAGAAACAAACATTGTACAGATAATTGGGATTAGCAGTTACTCGTTTACTCATTGTATCACAAAATTTTTTGAGGATGGAATTTATGATGCTTTAAAATATTTGCAAATCGAGTTCGTGTAAAACCAGATTCATGTGATAGCTGCCTCGTACTCGTGATTGGATTCAGAGCAATCTGTCCAAGAACAGCTACTTCAGCTGCTTCATTTCATTCCATGTTTCGTTTTTTATTAGCCACGGACCCGGTTTCTTGAAACTTTGACACTAATTCCAAAACATACTTCCCATTAATATGTTAATCTAAATGTCGTTGATTGAAGAATTCTGCAGTTCTATTCGCACATTGATTGTTTGCAAAAAAAGTGAAATTATTTCCACCCGCTCTACAATTGAATAAACCATGTCGAACAATGAATTAGAACACATACAAGTCTTGATTCGAAACTAAGAATAATTCACATGTCAAAGAAGCAGTGAGCCAACTCAATGATCTGTTCGTAATAAATAAAAAATTATCAATTCTCATTTTTTTGAAAAAGATTTGATATTCTTACCTGGTAATCTGATTAGAAATATGTACGTATTTGGAGATTTCTATCGATCAAGTGTTACCGCATGTTATTGGAAATATTGCAAATTATATCGAAGATAATTTAGATTGAGTTTCAGCAAGATTGAGCTCCTTCGCAATACGCTTTGTTTGTTCGACATCTTGATTAAAGATGTCTATGTCTGTGAATTGGAGGAAGGAAGCCACAATCATGGTTGTCTTGAAGCTCAAAGTGTCGATTTTTCACAAAAAAAACACTACAAGTGCCATGAAAACACCATCTCATTTTTAAATACTTTGTTAAGAATATTTCGAGAACTAATGTATAAAATGAAAAAACAAATACTGTGCTGAAATTAGTATAAAGATACCTTTCCAATGAGGTATCACTCACCCCATCTTCCCTATTCAAAATTTGGGGGTGAGGGTTGTAGTCCGTAACCTACATCTTAAGTTGTCCCCCTCGAAACAGAAATCAACCTGTCCGAGTATTTCTATCGAAAAAATTTATTTCGTCTGTAATCTCGTCTGTTTCATTTTCAAATGGCCACCCTGTATTAATATTATAACATCCACATAGTTTTTGAAAAAAAATTCAACCTTTTTTTCACACTCCTGAATGAATTCTGTCATAATCGAATCAATGGAAGGCTCGTTGGATAGCCCATTGCTATGCCAGATTTTTTTCTTATTTGAGAAATTAGTTTGATCATTGATTGAGACAATTGCTCTACAGTAAGTTCTTCAATCCATAAAAAACCTTTGGAACAAATGCGCGAAAGCTTTTGACTTCAAGTCAGTGCATTTCCTCTTTCTTATTTTCCATTTTCCGGGAAAATAAGAGAACTACCTTGAAATCTCGAAGTTATTTCAGTGGTTGGAACTCAAAGTTTCGGAAAGTGTTGGGCTGGCCAATTTTGTGAAATATTCAGAAAACTACAACGAATGCAAAAAAATGATCATCACAAATTAGAATAAAATGAAATAAAGCTGAGTCAATTCCACACGTAGTGATTGAAGCATTGCCTTTAAGATTCCACAGAGGTTGCAAAGTATTTCAGGAAGTACGAGTTCGTTCAGATTTTTTATTACACATAGAAACTGGTCGGTCAAAATGTGAACATGCTTTCGATATACGCCCAATGCAAGATGCACATCTTTCATTAGAGGAAGAGGAAAATGTAGCTTCGCCACGTTTTGGTAGCTCACGAGCACTATTAGTTGTGTGGGCCATTAGCATAAGGCGTGCACTATACTTAGAATGAGGACTTACCTACGCCATGACATAACCCTACAATCGAAGCAGGACCAGATCGAGTATAAGTATGAGTGTGAGATTCGGCTGCAGAATCACTAATAATATCGCGTAGTTAATCAGATTTCCTTTGTTACATATACAGTGCGCATCACAATTATGGAAATATTCCATTATCACAGAAGAAAATTATTTGACAAGAAAATCCTGGAACAGGTCAATTTTTGTTTCACTTTTACCAAACGCCTATGCATTTTTGAAGGACCTTGTGTCACTAGTATCAATCCTCTCAATTTGTTGAATAGGAAAATTGGTTAATGTGGTACTTTCTCGACAAGGTCTTTATATTTTATTCAGGCAGGCAGATTTTACAAGAAGAAAGTATTTTTTTTTAATAAGTTGGATCAACGAAGTTTTCTTCAACAGGATGGGGTTGAAAGGATTTCACTAACCTCTCGAGGAACAACTTCACTGAAGATGAGATGAAAACGTTAAACATTGGACACAAGTTTGCACTAATACCCAAGACTGAATTATTATGAAACAGCTTCAGATACAGAAATACAAATCAGAAGTAACCCTAAATTTTACAACATAACGGAGGCTGTCGCAAATACATTGAAGAATTTTAAAGATGAAAAGGTACAGTTATAGAACCAATAACAAATTTAAATCAATAAAAAATAAAAAAATTCCAATTAGAAGCATAAAAAAAGAAAGTATATATCAACCTCATTGTTACCAAGACAGAGTAGAATTTACGCAAATAAAGAAGTTCATTAGCCCAGAGTTCAGAAAGCAAACAGTAAAGAAAGCCAAAGATATACTAGCAGTTAATAACTATCCTCTGAAACTAATAGATAAGGTATTCAAACAAAAAACATAACACAAAAAAAAAACGAAAAACTAGAAGAACCGAAATTGAAACCCAAACATACGTATCCTTACGATATATACAGGTCTTATCAGAAACACTGAATACATCAATGAGATATTATGGAATAAATGTAGCATATAAGAACGTAGGCTGAAGGACCAAAGGCCGATGGCCATTAAAGTACTCTTCTCTTTTAAGAACGTAAATAGTTCGAAATAACGAGGATGAAATATTGATCCTTGGAGATTTCAATGCGAGAATTTGTGATGAAGTTATACCTGGTATCAAGAATCCATTTAACGATTTAACGAGGAGAATATGAATGAGAGCGGTGATCAAATGGTACAATTGTGCATGCAGAATGAACTAAGGATCAATAACACCTTCTACCCACATAAACCACAACATAAGTACACCTTCGAAAATACACTAGAGCATAGGTCAATAATAAACTACGTGGTCTCAAATGAAAATATCCATCCGACAAGGATACAGGACGTACGATCACTAGCTTCCGCCAATGCTGGAACGAACCACCATCTTGTATTGGCAAAAATACGAACAGATGTGCAACCACCTCATAGGAAATCCACCGAGACAAGAAGTATATACAATATAGAATCTCTTTCCGACGTCTTAACTAAAGAGCTGTATCGGCTAAGGCTCCGAAGATCAATAGTTGCGAACAAGATCAAAGACTTCGACGACGTCGAAATGGCGTGGGCAAAATTAAGAATTAATATACTTGAAGCAGCAGAGGAGGCATTTGAAAAAAGAACTATAAAGAAAGGGAGAAAACCAAATACGAAACCCTGGTTTAAACAAGAAGTTAAGATGCTAGCCGAAGAGAAGAGAAAATCGTACCTACAATATAGATCTAATACGGTGACATATGATGACTATAAATCTGTGAGGAATAGGGTCAACGAAAATATTTGGAAAATCAAAAGGGATCATGGGGAAAAGTTTTCAAATGGAGCATGATGTTTACGGGGGACAAAGGAGAATATGGAGTCTACTCAGGAATAGGAAAAAGCCAATAGATGAGTACATACAAAATAGTAAAATCACTCTGAAAGAATGGGAGAGGTATTTCGAAAACCTTTACGATTCAACAACACCGAGCACATCACCACAGAATTTACACCAAGATGACGAGAGACAAACCCAGGGGTGGATCATTTCATTGGAGAAAATACACCAAACGGTCACTAGACTGAAAAACAAAAAAGCCTAAGGCATTGATGAAATATCGAACGAGATGATCAAGAATGGAGGGAACACGTTACTCGAAGAACTGCAGACATTTTTCAATAAAATACTGGACACCAATAGTGTACCATCAGAATGGAAAGAGAGCATTATAATACTGGTCTTCAACAGGGGAGAAAAAAGTGACTCACAATATTATCGAGGTATCAGCTTGATGAGCACAGTGCAAAAACTCTTCACTAAAATTCTAGCGCAAGAGGTGATGTCGTTTGGGATTTCTGAGGAACAGCAGGGGTTCAGAGCAAACAGGTCTGCTATAGATGCTATATTTGTGATTCGACAGATTACGGAAAAGGCTATAGAGTTCCATAAGACAGCCTTTATGTGCTTCATTGATCTCACCCATGCATTTGATAGGGTAAGATTGCGAGATGTAGAAAGGTTATTGAAGAAAAGAAAGATTCACCCCAACATAATAGAAATCGAGAACCTGAACACCGATAATTTTACATATGTGAGAGTTGAGATTAAATTGAGCAATAGAATTCCTGTGATATCCGGTATCAGACAGGGAGAAAGCCTCAGCCCAATCTTGTTCAGCATCATAATGGATGAGATAATAAACGAAGTGAAGAAGGCTGGAAGGCGATATCGATTGGGAAACAAAGAAATAAAAATCGTATGTTATGCCGATGACGCAGTGATCATATCAGAAGACGAAGATAACTTGCAAGGGCTCCTGTATAAGTTTCAACAAACAGCCGAAGCTTTCAACATGCAATTATCTGTGAAGAAAACAAAATCTTTTACAGTATCTAGAGAACCAAGATGTAAACTCGCGATATACGATCAAAGTGTAGAACAACTGATGTCGTTCAAATATCTAGGCGCGAAAAAAAAAAGTAATAGGAATTTGAAGAACGAAGTGAAAGCCCAAACAACAAAGGCATCATTAATATCGGGGTACTTGCGAGATGTATTCTGGCGGAATAAATATATGAGCACCAGGAGCAAAGTCAGAATATACAAGACCTGTGTGAGACCGGTGATGACATACGCGATAGAGACCAGAGCAGAGAACACCGTAACTAAGCGTCTTCTAAGAACAACTGAAATGAGAGCGCTGAGATCTATGGCGGGATACACATTACTTCACTGCAAAAGAAACGAAGAAATTAGAGAGATATGTGACATCCAGGATGTGGTGAGATGGGTAAGAAAACGGCGAAGGGCATGGAGAGACCATGTGGATAGAATGTCGGATGACCGCTTGGCAAAGATCGCAAGGGGAGAAAAACCAAATACATCCCGACTATCAGGACGACTACCTACAAGATGGTATGAAAGCTGGGGTTCGTCATCTCAGCAGCAGCTAGAAAACGATTGTTGAAAACACAGGACTATTCCTAACTTACGATGAAGAAGAAGAAGAATTAATTGTATGGATTGCCCTGAAGTATGTAAAGGACAACCAACACAATATATAAAGGAACGAATTATTATTGTATTCCTTGAGAAAGGCGTCAGCAGAAACATGTGTTGGACAAGATAAAATAAAAATATTTATTCAACCATTTTCTTTTTACTGGTCGAATAGTTGCGTTATACTCAAGAAATCTTAAAGAAAATTTGATGAAATTCATAAACATAAAACGCTCAAGTTTTTTCATTGGAAATATACATATATAAAAATATGTGATGAAAATACAATGTCCAAACTTATCAGCAAACTCACGAATATCTTGAAAAATTCAGAGTCAACAATTCATGAATACCAAATCTCTTCACAAACTGAAAGAAAGGAATCCACAGCTACATGATCTCTACAGCCTGATCAAATTACATAAACCATATAAAATTATTAGAGTTACAACATTTGCTATTGACACCCCAGGTCTTAAAATTTCAAAATTCATAAATGAACCCTTCGTCAGTAAGTTGGATTTTAGGTTAACCTTTTCAGTTGAAAATCAGTAGAAATTATAAGTAGCGTAATTTCAATTAGTCTGGATTCCCATAAAAATTTTATCTTAATCTCGTTCGATATTGTTGACTTGTACATCAAAGTTCCTGTAGCAGAATCCCTTTCTCTCCTCATAGAACCTATCAATAAATATCGTAGAAATACGTAGGAAACATAATCAACCATTCTTGTTTGACCACTGAACAAAACTATTTTCAATTCAATAACCAAGTCTATTGCATGGAAAATGGCCTTTCAATCGGATTGCCAGCCAGCGGTTTATGTGCTGATATTTACGTTTAATATATTGAAGAAAATATAATTATTTTGTGTATACGGGTGGGAACTTGAAAATTCAAGTTTTAATAAAATTTACTTTTTAAGAAGCAATTCTTATTCTGTCAATTTCCTAGGTCTCAATATCACGTCGAAATAAGACTGGTCTTTTTCCTTCAATATATTTATAGGAAAATCACTCAGACAGATACGATCATACCATTTTATTCGTTCCATGCTCCCCCAATAAAAAAAAAACTGATTTCTATTTAACAGACTGCTCAATATCCCATTTTGGGAATATTATAATAAAGAGCTCACAATCAGTTATCTATTCGGTGTAAATACCTCATAGCCCAGATAATTTTATAGATGATGTTCTTACTTCTATAAAGAGAAAGAACGTTATCCCAATGCCGATTTTGGGTTTTTTTCGATATATTTTCGGACGCTCTCCATGAGTTATGCCGGTTGAAGGACTGTGAGGTGATAATTGCGGGAGATTTTAATGTAGATTTTAGAGGGGATAGCACGGAAAGAAGTAGATTACTAGACCTCATAGACTCATTCGGATTACGGATCACAACTACTGAACCATCGAGAACTACTAAGACAACGTCGACATGTATTGACAATATAATGACAAGCTTAAGTGGAAATGATGCCTCAACCGAAACAGAGGAGCTACATTTCTCGGATCACAAGACACAAATATTCACTTATACGTATGAAAGTAAGAGTCAAAAACGACAGGAATACATTTATAAGCGAAATATGGGAAAGAAATGTATTCAAAAATTGAGAAGAGAGTTAGAGGAATTTGACTGGGACAGTTTGTTGTCGGGCAAATCAGCGCAAGATGCCTACACATCTTTTCATGACAGTCTTGTTGCAGTGGTAGAATCTTCTTGTCCTATACAAAAGAAGCTGGTGAGAAAATATAAAACTCAAAATTCGATTCCGCCAGAACTGAAAAATGCAAAAAATGAACTAGATATTTTGGCTCTACAGGCGATGCTAAGGAGAGAAGACGCTACCTACGAACTATATAAAAGAAGAAAAAAGCAATTTTTTGACGAGCTTGAAAATTATAAAAGAAAACGATGGAAAACATGATAGCTAAGACAGAAAATAAAACAAAGATTATGTGGAAAATTATAAATGAAAGTGTGAAGTCGAAGAAGAGTCAGAATTTTGGAAGTCGATTAGAGGTAGAGAGTATCAGTGAATATTTCTCGAAGATTGGCGAGGAGATGTTGAGGGACTTGCCGTCATCAGATGAGCCTGCAGGCCACTATCTGAGAGCATCAGCGGTCAGATCTAGTGGTTCATTTTTCTTCAACCCTATAACATCTCAAGAAGTGGTTGATATTATTAACTCCCTGAAGCATAAGACGACTATGGATGTATACGGGATACCTACATGCCTGATAAAGCAACTGGCCTCACAGATTAGCGATCCATTACGGGTGGTGCTCAATAAATGTGTCGTTGAGGGTGAATTTCTGACAGAATGAAACAAGCAAAGATTGTTCCTGTGTTCAGGGAAAGTGTCCAAACAGTTGCGAAAATTATAGACCCATCGCAATTCTTCCTGTTTTATCGAAGATTTTTGAGAGGTGCATTAAAGACCGATTGCAGGGATATTTTGAACACAACAACTTGTTTACAGCAAAGCAGCACGGGTTTCGAGACAAAAGGTCTGTTGCAACAGCATTGAAGGAGATCATAGATCAGGTAGTGGATGCCTCAGAAAATCACCAGTTATGTAAGCTCATTTGCTGCGATCTTACCAAAGCATTTGATCTTGTGGACCACACTATATTGTTGAGTAAACTGCATCACTACGGCATAAGAGGTGTGACATTGAACCTGATGGAGAGCTATTTGAGGGCTAGAACACAAAAGGTCTATTGGGGAAAACAGTGGTCGACTGGTGCTAGTGTGAGAATGGGAGTGCCTCAGGGGTCCATTTTGGGGCCTCTTCTGTTCCTCATTTTCATAAATGACTTGGGACTGCTTGATGTACTGATGTTTGCTGATGACAGCTCTTTCCTATTGCGCGGTGACTCACAACTGTCACTGGAGCTTGAATTGGACAGACGGATGAATGAGATAAAGGCGTGGTTCGTGGCGAATCATTTAGTCATGAATACCGAAAAACTCAACAGATATCGTTTTCCAAGTCGGATCGTGCAGACACATTGAGATTCCTTGGGGTGCTTCTTGATTCAAGACTCAGCTGGGGGGAACATATAGAGGGGCTCAGAAAGAAGCTTAACGGAGCAATATTTGCCATAAGGCATATGAAAAAGAACTCTACCCACTCATCAGCCAGGATCGCCTATTTTTCGTTTTTCCATAGCTCGGCTTCCTACGCAGTTATGTTTTGGGGCAATTCCTCGCACGCAAATGAAGTGTTTCTGCTGCAGAAGAGGGCTGTTCGGGCGCTTACGGGCGCGGGGTCTAGAGAAAGTTGTAGGGTTTTTTTTGTTGCGGAGAGGATACTCACCTTACCGGGCTTGTACATACTAACTTGTCTGGACTATGTTCACAGACGGATCGAGAACTTTCAGGTCAGCTCATCCGGTTACAACACTAGATATAAAGACGACCTGTGTACCCGCTTCCATCGACTATCTGGAAATACTATCTATATTGATGTCTGGGGACCTAGGTTGTACAATAAGTTGCAGCGCGAGATCCGAGCACTACCCAAGAAGGTATTCACCAGAACAGTTAAGAGGTTCCTGATCGAACGATGTTTCTATACCGTAGAAGAATATCTCAACTCTGACGTGAAGATTGATTGTTTCCATCGGCCCAAATTTTGTTTGTTCTGATGTGACTATACGTTTGTTTTATATTTAATCTGTGTATTGATTTATCATTTAATTGACGAATTCTGCAATCGTAATTGTATGAATTAAAATCTGTATTTTGTGACCTACACTGTACTGAAATATACTATACTATACTATACTATCACCAAATGTAACTGTAATGTGGAGCTTTTTGCCAATTTTGAACTAATAGAAACATGTGTTTGGGTGTGTGGCAAGGAGGCTATTCAATTCAAACAAATATTTCTAAAAACTTCTATATATTTCAAGGCTTATTGGCCTTTTCATCAGGACGGTTTATGTTAGTTGTGTAAATATACTGCAAAAAAAAACCTCACGGAATTGTACAAATCTCATCAGTTATTTATGGTATTGTTTTAGATGAAGTTGGAGACTCGGCGCGTTTAACATTGAAAAAGAGTTTGGTTTTCGACATTTTATTCAAAACGCCATTTTTTACTCATGAAGGGAGTAAGATCGGGAGATCGTGGGGAAAAAAACAGTGAAGAACGGCGTCCGATCCACCGATTACCAAACATTGCATTCACTTCTTCCGACACCTGGTGCGAACTCTGTGCCGGAGCCCCATCCAATTGATAATATGCGGTAGTCGACATACTCAACGGCAGTTCATCCAAAAACTCAGAAACAAAATTTCTCAGGATTTCCAAAAAGTTTTCTGTATTCAAATTTTCTTCATAAATGTAGTATCGCACTTTATTGTTCATCAAAAGAGCAAACACATTGAAACTAAATTTGTTTTGGGGGTTTCTTTGTCTTTTTCTATGAGGATTTTCACTTCTCCAAATGTGACAATTCTTCCTATTAAATAGTCCTTCATTATTGAATTTTGCTTCGTCTGTCCAAATGATCTTTTCCAAAAAATTTTCATCATTTTCAAGTGTTTCTAATACTCCTCTACAAAAATTTTACCCTTTTTGTAGTCACCTGGTTCTAATGCTTGAACTTTCTCATATTTGTAGTCA
This sequence comes from Micraspis discolor, assembly GCA_030674115.1. NCBI lineage: Eukaryota > Metazoa > Arthropoda > Insecta > Coleoptera > Coccinellidae > Micraspis > Micraspis discolor. The sequence continues at coordinate 131,369 of JARTUT010000899.1, forward strand.
TGCATGTTGTGTTTTTTCAAAATTCGGTGCACTGAATTGCTGTCTGAATCGATTTCATGAGCTGGACTCCGAATAGATGCATTTTCATTCGCTTCGAAATAAGTCAAAACACTAATTTCATTTTCCTCATCATCAACTGCCCTTCTTTTGTATTCTTTAGGGGCTCTTGCACATCCAAACCTTTGAAAGTTTGAAACATATATTCTAAAGATCTTCTCCGTCATGGAAGGTAAATGGGGATACTTCTTGTTGAAGGCCCGGCAGGTTCTACTAATAATTATGTCACATTCACCATGTATATAAAATATATCCAGAATTTCGTAATTAGAATAACGGCTCAGCTTGTTAAATCGAGAAATGAAGATAACGAATAACAATAACACCTGACACTTGTGAATTATTAACAGATAATTTATCTTCTATGGGTGCAGAGTGTTCCCATGGTTTCGAAAGAATATTCATTGAATTTTTTTAGATGCAATCAATTTGACTCTACGTACACCATAAACCTAGAAAATCTAAAATAACTCAGAAATTATTGTATTTAGGAGCATAATCATGTAAGAAAACTATCATTATTTTTGACCGCAGAATCCAAAACAATTATAAAAAATAGGGTTCTAATTTGAAAAACAGAAGTAATGGCCAATTTATGATCACAATTTTCAACACAAAATTTAAAACACCCTGTGATGATATTTTTGAAATCCAAAAGATACATGATCTTTTCACATCCTTCCTCCTCGATGTTACAAAATCGGTTTACGCTCAGGATATTTAGAATGAGAATAATAAACATATTACTGACTGAACATATTTGACCTTTTTCAATTTTTTTTGGATATTTTGTAAACTATTCGATTTAATACAATGGTTGTATTGAATGCTCGATCATACTAGGAATGGAATACAAAAATGTTTTCGTCGAATATATTTTCAGTCCTTGTATAACCGGAAGTTTTGGACTTCGAAAATATTTTAGTTCTGTAGTGAACTTCGAACAATATCTTAATCCCAATTTTCAGATTTCAAATATGTCTAGTTCTTCTGAAACGTCTAATAGGCACTCGAACTTGAGACACCCTGTATATATATTAATAAGCGTAGTTCGTACCTAACCTAGAAATACGAGAATATTCAGGAAAAATGCTATAGTTCTGTAATTTTGGTGCTTCTGGTTTATGTTTGGAGACCGAGTTATGAATTTAATGTAAGAAAGATTATAATATTTCTATTTTCAGTTGGTCTGATGATGTCGCGACGTAGAAATCAATTGCCAATAGAATAACTGCTTTTTATATTGTGTTCTTGTCAAAATACCCTCTATACAGGGTGAGTCTTTGACCACTGCGTTAATTTTAACCATAGATTCTTGACGTCAAAAGAAACATTTTCTTCCTATAACATTTTTCCAAATTTGGCCCCGTTTAAAAGATATAGGGTGTTGAAATTTCAAAAAAATTGCATTTTCACCTGTAATATTCAAACGACAATATCAATTGAAATGATCTCTTGTAGAAGGTTTTTGATAACAGTCATGCATGTTTTGGCATCAATAGATTTATTCCATTTCTTGTGGGTTTCTCGCTACTACTCTACAGATTGGTTAAATTGCATGAAAAACAAATATTGCTTGAACTAAAGGTCCGTATCTCGTACTTCCTGGAATCATTAGTCTTTTTTGCATATAAAATCATTCATCATCTTTCCTCCTAAATTGCACCATTCTTGAGATATTTGAAGTTGAAAGGAATTAAATCGATATCATTTTGTCCAAATTTTCTGACTTTCCCAAATCCAACTCTGTGCTGAAATGATTCAATAACAAGATTTGTTCAATGTTGCCATATTTTATGTCTATATTAAATATTTCTTCAAAAGGTTGGGGAAATCTCTTCTCTCTATGGTTCCACCACTAAAAACTAATAGATGAAATTAACCACTGAACAATTTTTGTCTTACATTCACCACAAAATCTAAATTGCCATTTGCTGTATTCATTGTTAGTGATGTCTAGCACCTTCTTTAATATTTAATCCAGAATAATATTCCATAATAAATAAAGAAAAAGTTTTCCATCGCTCTTCGGTATATTTTGACCGTTGAAATAGGTAAAGTATTTTCTGTCAGGACCTGTTAAATTGAAGACTTGTCTTTATGAAGAGCTGGTTTTTTATAGCTTCAGGCTTTCAGGGTTCATCAAATTATATCTATTCTAACATAGGAATATGCTGCAAATTGAGCTCATATGAGTTTTAAAAACTTCGAACCCAGACTCCTAGATTTGTTTTATACCTTTATTATCTTTATTTCATACACCGATTCAACCTTGTTCATAAACTTAAGAGATAATAGAATTTGACTTAGTTTGTGTTAGTTGTGTTGTGTTATGATGCATGGTTAATTAAAATTCAATCAACATTGAAACTGGAAGATATAAGCTCATAAACAAGAAAGATTAGAAGAATGCAATTTCTGACCATAATCATTTCATACTGAATTGAATAATTTAAAACTATCGATATTATCCTAAAAATCTTTCCATTTTTTTTTTTTTTTGAAGATACAAATAACTTTTGACAGTTTCAAACAGAATCAAAACAACAAGTAACCACAGAATACTTTTTATTTGGAACTACCCACCACAGAGACGTTATAATATTTTAATGTGATAATAATTCATTCTAATTATCCTGAGGAAAATTATAACTAAAGATCAATAATAGTTACAGATATTATCTTTCATTTAAAAAAACATTGCATATATTAATTTTTTTCTCTCATGGGGTTCGGTGATAAATTAATATTCTATGGTAAGGTATTAAAATTTGACATAATCTATGAATAACCATTATTCAATATTTATGTTCTTGTTTACGTTATTTACTCTGATTATAAAAATCAGTAATTATAGTCTAAACAGAATAGATTCATATTAATGATTTAACAAAAAATTTTTTATCAAAGAACACCTAGTTGATTTTCCAAAATCAAATTTAGGTATTTCTTCAAGAAAGTATAATTGCACACCTAAATCTGGAAATACTTGTAATCTATCCAGGTAAATTGTTATTGGGATTCAGTACAGAAAATACCTGTTCACTGGTCTCTGTCAAGGAGAAGAAACTTCAGGAATATCAGTGTTTGGAAAATCATAGATGATTTTTTCTGGCTTTGAGTGAAAAAGAAAGCACAGTGACAACCTCTTGCATTGGAAGTTTCATAGAAATGATGGTTATCATGATTTGGAAATTTTAAGAAGAAAATTACAAATGTATGATGATAACACCCAATAATTCTGAGGTTTTTTTGGAATTTCTCACTAGAAAGGGATCTCAAGAACCTATGGTTAAAATTAACGAAGTGGTCAAAGACTATATGGAGATGAACACTCATGGAGAAATTCGTCTATAAAGTTTTGTCAACTGGACTCACACAGTATCCAACCTTACCTACTCCATTTCAATACGGTGCTGTTTCGTTCAAATATTGCACGACGATATATTGTCTCTAGCGTTTTCTTAGATCTCACGACTGGACCAACAATGTCATGAGAACATTGAGGTTGGTGTAGAAATATGACCACTAATCATCATAACAATCTCAAGACCTTATGCACTTCCTGGGTTTCTTTTCACTATGCCTATAAAGTGCAATTGCGCTCTATCGATGATGATGTACAGACCGGCTGTGAAATATCGTTTACTTTCGAAATTTCAGTAAACAGCGAGGATTCCCATAACGTTCATGATTTACTGCTTTCGCTTAAACGGAGTGAAGATTGTATCATCGCATGCAATATCGTTAATATTTTTCTGAAAATGAATGAAGACAAGTTAGAACAAATTATCTTTAGGTATGAAGATTGTTATAAGTTGAATGCCAGTGCGCATGCACTTATTGTATCCATCTTCACAGGTATTCGTAATTAAAATAAAGATCAGTCTAAATGAATCGTTTCTTAATTGATGACATATAACATGGCGCAGTCTAGTTTTGTTACAAATCAGTATGAAATCGTAGTAAAATACAATATCAGCAAAGTAATAAATCAAATAAAGTACTAAATTAAGTGAAATTACTGTGACATTATAATGGAAGGCAACAAACCTATACCTCCCATGGATTTCAATGGAAATCTTGCAGTAAATTGGACAACGTGGATTCAATCCTTCGAAATCTACTGCATAGCTTCAGAAGTTTTTCAAAATTATGAAAAAATTCAATGTGCTCAATTACTACATCTTATGGGAAAAGAAGCAATAAAGATTTACAACACATTCAAATTTAAAAAATCGGAAGAAAAAAATATTGAAGTATTAAAAAATAAATTCAATGAGTACTTCATACCAAAAAAGAACGTAAATTATGAACATTACAAATTTATGACATACCGACAGAATCTCGAAACAATTGAATAATTCGTCATGGAGTTGAAAAGCAACGCAAATCAATGTGAATTTGGAATAATAACCGAACAATTAATAAAATTAATGCTCATAGTAGGAATAAAGGATAATTCTACAAGAGAAAAATTATTACAAAAGGAAGATTTTAGTTTGGAGAAGACCATTGATGTTTGTATTTTGACAGAAACTTCTAGAACGCAGCTCAAGGAGATGACAAGGTCAAAAGATGAAAATGTTGATCTTCTTATCGCCGTAATCTAGAAAGCTCTAGAGAATTTGTTGATCGACCATTTGTTAGTAAAACGTATAAGGCCGGTCGTACATTAGAAACGGAATTTCTCCAGACAGTCTGGAGGGTCTGAACGCGTCTGGCTGGGTCTGGAGGAAAAAAAAACAAAGAAAATGTACTTTCCTCCTACATTGGAGGCAGTGTTCGATCTGGTCTGGACTGCTCTGAAGAGAATCAAATCGGGACGAGTTGGCTGGCCAGACCAAATACGCTTCCAATGTAGGACTGGCATAACGCTCGAAACAAGGTAATTAACAATTGCACCAGATGTAGTCTGTCTCATAAAATTAATCAATGCCCTGCATTTGGAAAACTTTGTCAACATTGCAATAAATTAGGTCACTTCAAAAATTGTTGTAAAAGTGTTCACAAAAAGCAAATTAATATGTTGAATACTTTTAACTTACATTCAATAGAGGATTTAGAAAATCTCCATCAACTTCATGTAAATTTAAAAATTGAAAATATCAAGGCTAAATTTAAAATTGACACAGGTGCAAATGTAAACATTATGACACTTCAAACTTTCAAAATATTGAATATTTCATTTCAAGATAAGGAGAAGCCTGACAATGATCTAGTTTCTTTCACTAAAAATAAATTAGAAATTCTAGGTTATGTTTATTTGAAAATAGAATTCAATAATGAAATGTTTACCAAAAAATTTTACATAGATAAGCATAATAATGGTAATATAATTTCTCTACAGACAAGTCTCAATTTAAAATTAATTTTCATCAATAATGAACTGAAGGAAATAAATTCTTTGGAAACTCAAAATAATTATCAACATTTACTAAAAAAATATTTCAATTTATTCAATGGAATTGGTAAATTAGAAAATTGTAATATCAGATAGTGCCCCTCAATTCAAAAGTCGAGAATTCGATCAGTTTTCTAAAACTTGGAATTTTATTACAAAAACTTCATCCCCTTATCATCAGCAATCCACCGGACAGTCAGAAAGAACTATACAAACAATAAAAAATATTTTAAAGAAATTTCTAGACAGTAATGATGATTTTCATATGTCTTTAATAGTTTTTAGAAATACTCCTATTTATAAATGCTTCACTCCTGCACAAATCTGAATGAGAAGAAATTTAAGAGATAATTTACCAATTCATGAAGATAGATTGCAACCTAAGTTAATTAACAAGCAACTGTATCACAAAAAATTAGAAACTGATAGAATTAAGAGTACACGTTATTATAATCGAACTTGCTCAAAAAATAATGATAAAAAATTTTATATTGGAGAAACAGTTAGATATCAAGAGCAACTAAAACGTATTTGGTACGTAGGTAAAATTATAGAAAAGTTAAGTAACAGAACATATAAAATTCAGGAAGAAAATGGTAAACATATTGTCAGAAATGTAATTTTTATTAGATCCACTCCTGAAAAATATACTTCTTATACTCAATCAAATTTTGTATATGATCCTCATGAGAATTTTTTAGATATAGATTTAGGTAATGAAAGAAATATTGTAAATAAAAATTATGAAAAGGATGTTAAATCTGAAAAATCTTATGTAAATATAGATTTAAGTGAAAGTGAAAGTGATGCTGATTATACAGGGTGCTCGGCACATGGACCGTCAAATTTTTTTGGGGTGTTGGTAGGGTCATTTGCTACCTTTTCAGTCTTGGAACCTGGGTCCTTAGTATTACAGTTACGGAGGTATGATTTTTATTAGGTTTTTTAAATTACCCAAAATGTACCCTTCGAAGCCCCATAACTTTTTGCGTATGCTTTTACATGCTTTTTTTATTGTATTAAGTCTACATGAGTGTGTATTTGAAAAAAAATGTATTTATTGTTACAGATAACACCACAAAATTAACACGTGGGCCTTTTATTAAAAAAAAATTATGAAAGTATGAAAACATCTCCACTCCTATTGAAATTTAAAAAAAAAGTTACAGCTATTACAAACTTAGTTTTATTTTGAAATGTTCTTTGGTTGATAACGTTGCTAACCATATGCTATTTACGAAAGTCAATAAAAAAATAATACTGCAAATAAGGTTTTAGTCAGAAGAGTGAAGAAAGTCGCACCTAAATAAAAGTACGGATTTCGACACAACACAGCGAACAAGGAAATTTTACCTGCCCGTTTTAGACGCGTGTGAATTATTATTACTATTTCTGTCCTTAGGTTGGATTGGGTTAGTCGCTGCTGACTTGACCCTACCGTCATTCGAGATTTAACTGTCTGTGCCGGGAGGTAAAATTTCCTTGTTCGCTGTGTTGTGTCGAAATCCGTACTTTTATTTAGGTGCGACTTTCTTCACTCTTCTGACTAAAACCTTATTTGCAGTATTATTTTTATTATTGACTTATGTAAATAGCATATGGTTAGCAACGTTATAAACCAAAGAACATTTTAAAATAAAACTAAGTTTGTAATAGCTGTAACTTTTTTTTAAATTTCAATAGGAGTGGAGATGTTTTCATACTTTCATAATTTTTTTTTTAATAAAAGGCCCACGTGTTAATGTTGTGGTGTTATCTGTAACAATAAATACATTTATTTTAAACACACACTCATATAGTCTTAATACACTAAAAAAAATGCATTTAAAAGCACACGCAAAAAAAGTTATGGGGCTTCGAAGGGTACATTTTGGGTAATTTAGAAAAACCAAATAAAAAAATCATACCTCCGTAACCGTAATACTAAGGACCCAGGTTCCAAGACTGAAAAGGTAGCAAATGACCCTACCAACGCCCCAAAAAAATTTGACGGTCCATGTGCCGAACACCCTGTAGAACTCGACATGGACGAAAAGTAAAAGAACTTGAAAGATATGTTGCAAAACTGTTTAAATGAAGAGGGAGATGTTATAAGTATAAGTTGAATGCCAGTGCGCATGCACTTATTGTATCCATCTTCACATGTATTCGTAATTTAAATAAATATCAGTTTAAATGAATAGTTTTTTAATTGATGACATATAACAATTAGGGCTTCACCCATTGTATAACAGGTGTTCGCGAGCTTCTTTAGTAGAACATCCTGCTCTTGTTTTGCCCCAATGTTTACATTACAATATTCGAACATAGAGCCTAACATGGTGTCAATCGATTGGGTTCAACTTCCTGATGATGAATACAAGCTCAAACTTCAGTAGGTCAGTCTAGTCATCTGTTTGTTCATTATCTTCCGAAAGAGATAAGCCATAGTTTTTGTATCTTCAAAATGGGTCAACTATCCAAATTAATCGGTCAAGTTAAATACTGGGCCAAATCCGTCCAATGGTTCAGAAAATATAAGCATCTGAAATTTGGTTTCCTTCATAACTCCCAGAAAATCTAACGTATCTAGTTGTGTTTAAGATAAAATGTGAAGAAGATTGAAACAAATCGATATGCTAAAACAATTCAAAAAAATTATCGAAATAATATTTTTCAATACTTCATACCAAATAAGACATTTATCTTATTTGAACAAAATATTGTGCATCTGTCGAAGTTATGGATATTTTACATATTCTCAAATTTCATTGTCATAGCAGAAGATACAATCATTTTTCTATCTACTGAAGGAAAAGCAATCACATTAGTTGAAGTTAATTGAGTTCTAGTAACACAGTGTTTCTGAGTAGGGAAAAAAGGTTCAGGAACAAGCGCAAAAAAGCTCCTGACCTCACGTCAGTGTTTGTCTGTTATTTCTTTGCAGTTTTGTTCGCCGCAACAAATCAGTTATTAGCAGTATGCCCAAATCTCCTTATTTCTCGGATACTTCGGTAAAACTGGTATAAATCGATTTGTTTGGTTTGCGTGAGAATGGAATGAGGTAGAGAGCTGAAATTTTAAGGGTTGTTTTGAAGAATCAATATATCGGCAGAGCTGGCCGAATCCTTTCAGAGTGTTAAGAAAATCTTTCTTCTTATTTCATATACAGAAAAGAAGATTTTATAATGCTGCAGTGCCATATAATGAATACATTTATATCATTTTTGCGCTTTTCTTCTAGTTAGCGTCCTAGCGCTTAGGCAAAATGTCTGTCATTTTGGAAGATCCAGCCGAAAATGGTCTCAATTTATTGAATTCGTCTGATTGAGAATCAAGACTCAAATTCAGTTTGCAGGTTGAGATGTATACTTTCCATCTTCCCAAAGAGATCAGCTACAGTTTTGACATCAGCGGAACATAATTGTCCCAATATATCGGTCAATTCATTTTTAGACCAAATTCGTCGAATGGAGTCATGATAATCTGAGATTCGGTTTTGTCCATAATTCCCCATAATTCCTAGACTATCCACTGGTTCAAGATATAAATTAAAAGATATTTCAATGAGATTGAAAATTTCTTTGAACGCAACAATATTAAAATTGTTAAAATTTTTTATACTTTATACCTCATAAGATCCGTCAGATTCAAACAATAATTTGTGCATATGCGATACTGATGAATTTTGAGAACGTGATATTCTTCATGATTTTATGTTTGTAGAGAGATTATTTGGGCTATTTTCATTATCTCTTTGGTTTGTATGAACCGACGTTTCGGCAAGCATTCGCCTGCCATCTTCAATGTGTTGTTGTTAGTCTTGGGAAGGACCGGCTATTGCCAAACTTGAATCAATTTCAAGCGAAAGACCAAGGGTGACCGCAGATGACCGGTCATCTCTGATTATTGTTGGTCATGACGGAACGCATTCAAGCTGCTTTGGTCATAATCCGTGATGTCATGAATTAGCCCTTTGTTGGAGTGGTTGGAGTGCTTATAAACATAAAAATAGTAAACAATAGCAAACCTTGAGTTATTTGAAACTTGAAAAACAATTATTGTTAGATCCGAGAAAATGTCCAATTTTCAATCATTCATTGAAAAAAATAATCAATTATCAAAATTATCACAACAAGAAATTAATGAAATGAATGAAAATTCAGTTAAAAACGTACTTTGAGATTCATTCTAAAATAATTCAGTCATTATTGAGTTCACAGATTCAAAGGAAAACTAATTATTAAATTGTGTATAGAAAGAATTCAATGAAAATAGTTGGGAACCATAGACCATAAGTTTCCTTCTGATTTCGAATAACGAGAAAATAGTCCTTTTGTCACAAAAAAAAACATAGCAATGGTGAAGTGAAGTTCTTAGAAAATTGAAATAGCTTGGGAATCAATAATGATGAAGTCATTCAGAATATTCAGAAGAAATAAATGAGCAGATGAAAATTGCATCAGTCAGGAATTGAAGGTATATTTGTATAGAATAATTAAAACAAGATTCATTGAAATTGAAGTAATTGAGAGAATGTTCAACTTCATTTGACTTTTAGGATAACTCTGAATTGATTGAGAAGAAGAAACAGTGATCTCAAATGATGTAAATGTCATTTGTGTGAAACAATAAAGAGGATAATGATTTAGAAACCACAGTAATCATCCTAAGATATATGGATCATCAAACAACATTCAACGGGAATTAACCCCTCTTACTGAAATTATTGAAAAATAAAACAATTTCTTAATTATCAAGACTCTGGAAACTGAAAGCTCATTGAAATAAAACCTAAACTCATGAAGAGTTTATTTAATTAAAATCAAGTATGTTCCAGAAAAAGAGGATTAAACTGACCAATTTCGAAAATTATATATCCTTTATCCGATTCCAAAATAATAGAAGATATTTTTACCACTGGCTGTTATTGTGTATTCAAGCGATAATCTATGGTCATTCGTCTTGGTCATCGAAGGTATGATCAAGGGTTGAACAGCAATGACCAGTAATGACCGCTAGAAAGACCAAAATAAAGTGTCGCTTGAAATTGATTTTGGTCTGTTTCGACTTTTACGCACCATACTTATATCGATTTCCGTGTTGGGATTCGAACGCAGATTATTTTTGGTTGCAATTTCACAATTCCAGTTGTTTGAATTTCATTTTATTATTTATTTTATTAAGACTTATTCAAACATATCAGAGCATGCACTTGACCCCCACTTTCCCTGTCAAGTGCAGGCGCCGAAAGTAAACACATTTTTAACGAATCCCAAAACTCTCTCTGTCAAGTTAAGACATATAAAAGTTGTTCGCTCACAAAATAAAATTCATCGAATAAATATAAGAAGATCTCGTCCATCTCTCTCAAGTCTGCAGTTTATTGTAACTGAGAAGAAAGAATAAACTTTCAAAAGTAAATACGCTTTTATGTGCGGAAACGAAAATCCGTAACACCAGTCACTCTAATCACTAGTCTACAGAAGCAGGTAACCATTATACATTTCAGGTTACATATGAAGTTATATTCCCCAATCTGTTTGCGCAGCTTGTTGCAACATTCTCTCAGTGCACACGTCCATGCTGCAGGACATGGATTTAACTTCGACAATGTCAAAATTTTGGATTTCGAACCTATTTACATTAGACGCTTAATTAGTGAAATGATTCATATAAGATCCAATAATACAGTGAACTTCAGAGAAGATATCCAACATCTGAGTTTAATTTATGATAGTTTATTCTGTGCAATAATTCTTCAGGGGCACAATGAGGTCAACAATGAGTAGTGATGGAAAGAACTAAAGGAGTTTTCAGAACCCTAATGTGTATATTTATTCGACTATTAAGTACATCCACCATAATTTTAGATTTAGTCTGATGATTTCAAAACTAATTTTGCTACCTTTTAGTTTCACTTAATATAAGTATTAATATATATATGTATATTTTTCTAACAGAAGTCCCGGTACATGCGACAGGCTACCTGAGACCCGTATGATCCAGATGGTTTTTGCGTGTATATATGTGGAAAACCTTTTAAGGAAATATAACTCCTCAGGCAACTTTAGAGGGGAAAAATTTTTTTTCATTAAGTGATATACTTGATTCGCGTTTTGAAACCCGACATCTAAACCGACTTTTCATTCCCACGTATACACCGGGATGTTCTCCAAACCTTTTCAGTCCCTGCGGTGTTGTCGGATCGTTGGGACTGACCGCGTCGGTTAGTTATACCGCAAAATAACTCTAATTGCATATCTTATATTGAGAAGTGACTGACGAGGATCTTTTACTTATTTCAGTAGAAGGTCACATGAAATGTATCCACTGAATTCTCCCAAAATCTATCGCTTCTAACAACTTATACAATCCCAATAGAGAGAACCGTCGTATAGAAGATTGCTTTATTTATTTCTTCGAACCGGACCGATAACCAAATAACTCATCTTCACTGGTATTTAAATCTTCAACAAAATCATCATTGAAGTTCATAAAAATCGGGTACAATTGCTCATCGTCAGACAGTATGTAAGAAATTTGCCGCAAAAGTTTTTTCGAGAACAACTGACATATTAATCATATTTGAAAAACTATTATAATAGAAATTTCAATCTATCTCTAAAGGTTTTTGTTAAGGAAAATTTTCAATATTTTACGACATAATAGTAATATAAAACTTTTTTCATTATTGAAAAACAAAAATTATGAGTAATATTTTTTACAATTTTGGGCTCAATATTTGGAACACACTGTGATGTGTTTGAATATTTCAGTATTTGAGAAATATTTGCCGTTTTTCAGTTTGTTTCCGATATTTTGTAAAAAAATTAGACGAATGCCGATATTGAACTAGATCTTTAGGATATCATTTACGAAGAGAAAACATCAAAGAGATAACTTCTTTAAATTACTCATTTTTTTTACCTGGAAAACTAGAAGTATTCGGACTTCAAGAAAATTCATCAGGTGTTAAAGTTTTTTAATGTTCAATGTTTCAAATAATTTAAGTTCTTCAGAAGTGCTTTATAGGCACTCGGAATGTCCTATTCCAAAGCTGTATCGGAAAAAATTGTTTCATTGGGATAAAATTAAATGACCTTATTTATATCTTCATAAAACCAATCGATTGAAAATATTTTTGACTCGCTAGTCGAAAAGTTTATCTATTTTGGTAGAACAATAACTTGCTGTTCTACTTGGAACAACCAAGCAAAAGTTTTAAACCCAAATCTCATTGATATCCTGAAAACAAATGCAATAACCCTCGTAATTCATTTAGGATTCATCAGGAAGATCGCATCAAACCGTTTGAAATTTGCATTTCTATGGGGATATCTCACATTACCGAGACCAAGAAAGTTGTCATAAATGTGAAATTGTATTAAAAGACAGAAATGGTTTAACATCTCATAATGATACCGTTGGTTTTTGTGACCAGCATGTTGCGATATATTGAATTTTAAAACTCTGCGTTACAGGCTAGAGTGCTGACCCTTGGACCCTGAGCAGGTAGATGATTAACAAGGGATAAACAGAGTTCGGTTTCACCCGTATTTATTCAAAATTTGAAAAATCATATTACGGAAACTATTCGTTTGTCAAAGTCGAAAACGGTATTGGTGTATACACCTGATGAAATTGCAACAAATTTTTTATTTGGAAAATTTTATTTTGTTACTTCGAAACTATTCTACCGATTTATCCGAATAACGAACCCAGCTTAGATATTTATAACCCAAATCTACTCTGAAAATTTCAGCTCTAGCTCTATCGTATTCACGGAAGTATTTGATATTCAAGATTGACGGAGTCTATCGTCCTAGAGGATGTGATAATAATTATCTTTATCAGCGACTGAATTATCCAAGTTTAAGTCTAAGAATAACTTTTAGGATCAGTTATGGTTCTGTACAAAATCTTTAATAATAAAATCGACTGTGCCGAAATTCTCAGCAAATTAAATTTCCACCTACCATGTTTCAATTCGAGAAATGCTTCAGTTTTTAAATGTGAAAGAGCTAGAACGAATATCCTGCGTAAGGTTCCAATAAATTTAATGTGTAATAATTATATTATAGTAGCTGTACCTGTTGTGATATTTTTTCGTGCTCTCAACAAACTTTTATGAAAATTGCACTTGAACATCTGTCCGATTCAAAGTAAAATTTTGATTTTGTGTAATATATGTATGTAGGTGGTTATGGAGCAGTTATTCTTAATAGTAACATTTATATCCCTGTATAGTGACTTGTCCTGTAAATGGATTTTCTGTTGGACAATAAAGCTATTATTATTATTATTAGAAATTTGGTTTTCAATATTAAAACCAGATTAAATTATGTGGGAAAAAAGTGATAAGAATCAGTATTTACTGAAAAAAAATTGTAATTAAGATTTGAAGATGACGAATGAGGAAACCATTCAATTTTTAAAATCAATTCACCTTTAAATCTTAAATTCAGTAAACAAGAGAGGCAGGAAATTTTGTGCGCTTGTTTCTAGTTGAACAGCGAGCTATCGTTTGTTCAAATGCCTGTAACTTTCGAATCTCGATAGATTGTCCATTGTCCAAATATCTGGGCAAAAAACGTCGTTGGAATTTCGCTTCCCCAACATTTCCTAACATACTAACATATCCACCAGATAAACTTGTAACTAGGAAGATGTTCGGATAGCGTTTAAACAAAGAACTTTGCCAAATTTCATAGAAACCGTTCCTAAATACTTGATATCTCGTAAGATATTCATCAGCATTAAGATTAAGCACGCTGATGCTCATGAACTCTCGTCAGTGCTTTTCTAAATTTCTTAAGATCCATCCAATATTCTTGTACATTTCTTAATTAAAATTTTGTCTAGATTCATTTCATTTCGGTGAACATAAAAAAATTCGGAAAAAGACGAATTCAGATAAATATCGAAAATTTTCCGTAACCAGTCCCTATAAAGGGTGATTCAAATTTCCATGACTCTTATGAATATGATTCGTAAGTCAGTTGTTATCCAAAGAATGATCATAAAATTTTTATGCGAAAAATTTTTCAGGTAGTTTTCTTCTAACGACGAGCTATTGTAACCCATTTTATGACTTTCAACTCTACTCGTTTGAAGAATGAAATATCAGTGAGATGAGATCATATTTTCGGTCCGCTTGGAAGAAATGAATAAACTATCTTCTGGAGGACGATCCCCTATATCGGGTTTGCATAAGTTGTAGAAGAATGAGAATTTCGGGTTTATACACAAGGCACAGCGTTGCCAGATTTAGGGATTGGAGACGTTGATCGAGTATACCGTTTACATACAGCATGACGAGGTCGCCGGAAGCGCCCTCGCACTGGCCGTTCCCCGAAGTATTTCTGTATAAAATATGATGTTTCACCGACTTTTCGGACCCGGCTCAAAATTCATATCTAACACCCCCTGACCCCCCTGATTATGATTCCATTGAAAAACGTTGTCAGACCCGGAGCCGGGTCTGACAACGTCACTTTTGGACCGAAAAGTCGGTAGAGTATACCGATTTGGGTCTGTGTAGGCGGTCAAATAAATCTATATATATATATATTCTTTTGAACTTTTGGCTGACAATATTTAATTAGCAAACAATAAAGCATATAGATCAGGGGTTAGTGACGGGGTGTCATACAATTCGGCGTATGACATAAAACCCTGGCTCCCCATCTAAGTGTGAAAATACAAAAATAAGCTGAAATATATTTCAGGGACTTCTTTCTTCAAGAGTGATCTTCTATTGGTGGAGACAGAGACTTCTTCAAGGTGTTCACATTGAATCTGGAAATAAAAAGACAAAAGCAGAAAAAAGAACTGAATAACAAAAATACCTATCATATTCGTTTGAAATTTATAACCCATTCCAAGAAAGAGTTGGAAACATCATGAATAGCCCTAAAACCATCTTGAAATTTATATATGGGACAACTATCGATGAGATGAGGTATTGTTTCTTCTGCTTCTCCACATTCACAACTTGCACTAGGAACTGAGTTCCATTTAAATAGCATGCCATTGGTACGACCATGACCTGTTCTCAAACGATTAAGAACTGTCCAAATTTTTCTTGGAAGATCAAAACCAGGAACTTTTTCAGAAGGATCAGAAACGAGATATTTATTGAACATTTCGTAAGAGTTCCACTCAGTCTTCCATAATTCTTTATCACTTATGTTCATATTGAAGAACGTATTATGCCATAATGGTTTACGTGACTTCAATCTGGGAATTCTATTTTGTGGAAAATATGAAATAATTGGGAATAAATTGGGAAAAGAATGATATTTATTCCAAGAATTCAGAGCTGCAGTCTGTCTGCGAATATGGGGAGGGACAATATTAGACAATACTGGTAACCAATGAACCGGTGTAGATCTAATGGTGCCAGTAATTATTCTCATGGATGTATTCAATTGTGCATCTATTTTTTGTGTATGTGCACTATTAAACCAAACAGAGCAACAATACTCAGCTGCAGAAAAGACTAGGGCTAGAGATGCTGTACGAAGAGTGGAAGCATCAGCACTCCAAGAGGATCCAGCTAATTTCTGAACAATATTATTCCTAGTTTTTAGTTTTAGGCTCAGATCATTTAAATGAGCCTTGTAATTGAGAGATGAATCTAATTTAACTCCTAAGTATTTTGGATAGAAATTATGTTCGATAGGAGAATCATTAAAGTTATAAGTATTAATCAAAATTCTGTACGGGAAAATTGAATATTATCATGTTGCATTTTGTGCCGGTGGACGATTTTTTTTGTTCTTCACTGTCGTATTGACAACACATTGCATATTAAAACGTCTGAGTTGAATTTAGTCATAATTTGAGATTTTGATACCCCTTTACATGACAACATACAAAATTCTACTAAATTGAAGAAACGCTATCAAAAATAAATACAAAGTGAGGAACAAATTGACTCTTCAGGTGTTCCATTTATACCTAGTAATTATTTGACTTTTTAGCCTTGAAAAAGAATCACAAAAGATTAGAAACGTTGGCGATGTGTTAAATTTTTGATTACATTAAATTTGTCCAAAATCCTGCAATAATTATTTAATTATTGATATCGTGGACGTCACCAATAATCAATTCCTGTAATATTGTACCAACACCGGAGATTTATTTTGTATAAAAAAAGAGTTCATAGCACACTATCATCCATCGTCCTTCAATTTGTTTTTTACCTAACAAACTGTCGTCTTTAATTATTTTATACGTAGCATACTTTGAGTTACCAGTCACCATGTAAACAGAAATGCAATATCAACATTTTCATTATCGTTTATTATTTCAAATTATTCAGGTCCTCCAAAAAAATCTTATTTCTTCTTAGCTCCCCTGTAACTGAAAGCAGACTTCCCCAGCGATTCCATGAAAAGTTTCTTCGTGTATAATGACAGCGGATTTAACACCATGGACACGTGGCGGAGGCGAATGCAAGGATCAGGAAGCAAACAGGAAGAAGTTCACGACAAGGGCAGACAAGAATATCGATCCACTCCCGGACCTTCCTCACTTTGCCCCACTGTCGAAAGGCGCCGCTGTTGAAGATATACGCATATCCGGAAAGCCTGCTGCTTCTGGTGGTTCCTTCGATGTCTTGACACAGGGACGGAGAGGAGAATATTTGATTGTTGAGTTTTGGCGCTGTCGACCACAGTACAACAATGTCAAGAAGTGAAACGTCCTGACTAATTTTTGGCATCTTCGTCCGCCAGTTTACAGGTTTTGCAAGGAATGGAATGTTGGCGGGAATTTCAGATGTTGCATAATACCCTTCAACTTCTGAATTATTGAAGCACCTTCAATTTACTATAGTAGACATAGTAATTCATGATCGATTCTCGTATTATCAATAGTAAACTTTGAATGTGCCTCAATAAATCAACTAAATTAATGAGTTTTAATGATGCAGAATGAAAATGCAATTTTTACGTGATTTGTGTACTGTTAGTTGAACAGACGTTCGGGGTACGAGATACTCAGAACGAACTGAACCTCGCCCTTTATAACTGCTGAAATAGGTGTTTATATTGTTTTTAACTGAATAAAAGTCCTTTATTATTATTATTATTATTATACAGGGTGAGTCTTTGACCACAGCGTTAATTTCAACCATAAATTCTTGAAGCAAAAAAAAATTTATTCCATACCATTTTTTTGATTTGGCCCCGTTATAAATATACAGGGTGTTGAAATTTCATAAAAGAATGCGTTCTATCGTTCAACCGACAATATAATTTGTAATGGTCTCTTGTTGAATACTGTTGATGACAGTCATACATATTTTAGTATCAACAAATTTATTCCATTTCCCTGCTTTTCTCTCTATTACTCCACATATGGGTTAAATTGCATGAAGAACAAATATCACCTGAACTTGTACATTCTGAAATCTTTTATCATTTCAGCAGATAAAATCATTTCATCTCATCAAGAAATCAAACGGATAAAATTTTGTTCAAATTTTCTTATTTCCCCAAATCAATCTCTGATTTATTTATTTATTTAAAATATACAATGTTCTACAGGTTAAACCCAACTATAGAACAAGGTAAACAGGAACAAAAAACTAATTCTAAATATACAAAATAAGACATGTAATACAAAGTCAGACAAAATAGTATGACTTTATATCTGAGATGCTACAATAAGAAATATCCAAGTTAGGACAAACAGAATTACAAGTATGACACAAAGAGGAGAATATTTCAAAGTGTTAGTTCTCGGTGTCGGCATGTAAAATATGTTGTCCGCTCTGAAAGCAGGTCTTGGAACTAGAAAATTGATATAACTGAATATACTAGAATCTTTAACCATACCATTGATCAACTTGGGCATGAACACAACACACTGACAGTCCCGCCGACATTTCAGACTCTTCATGCCGTGTCTACTCAAAAGTATATCTTGAGGAAAACCAGTGGGCGGATACACATTATCCTTTCTATATGATAGAAGCTTGAGGAAAGTCGTTGCACCGACTCAATCCCAACAATATGGTTTTGGTGGTAAGGGGACCATACTAAAGCTGCATATTCCAGCTTGGACCTGACATATGCGTAAAAAAGAATCTTCAATGTGGCTATATCCGAAGGAGAAATGCGCGCAATAAATCCGTACTTCCCTTTTGCAGCAGACAGAGTGGCATCAATATGTGGTGCAAACGAAAGTTTTGGGTCAAAAATCACTCCCAAATCCGTCAACAATGCCGGAAGCTCAAGCGAGTTACCATCCACAGTATAGTTGTGTAGCGGCACTCTGTCAGCGGCAGGGGAGTGTGTAGGGATCTCTTGGCGGCACTCTATAGCCACGCATAGCTTAATTCACAGCGCGCCGGTGGCCTAAAGGTAAGCGCTCAAGTTTCACACCGACTAGGTACTAGGTGCCCGGGTTCAATTCCCGGCGGCTCCCTCAAACTTCTAAAAACCCCTGCGTCTATGGCATGGCGCACACAATCCATACTGATGAGCCAAATGTGTGCGCCAGGGACGAAACGCATAAGTAGGGATAACACTTTCGATCCTACATTGGTGACCCCGACGTGATGGGAACGGTTGTCTTTACGACGTGTCTTGGAAAAGCAGACGGTTGACGATTGAGGTATACTCGCTCCCTCTCTGCAACTTCCAACGAAACTCTAGAAGCCTTTCCCATTCCGTACAATATTCATGGTCTGCCGTGGTTTGCGCATCTGCTTAGGTGGACATCACCCGTCTGTACCATACCGTGTGGTGTAGCTCAGCTCGGTTGGCCATCACCCGGCTACACCTACTGACCATGTAACACGCATTGGTTTCGTTCCTCCGTCACTGGTAAGGGAGTGTGTAGTGGCAGTCTGTCAGCGACAGGGAAGTGTGTAGGGATCTCTTGGCGGCACTCTATAGCCACGCATAGCTTAATTCACAGCGCGCCGGTCGCCTAGAGGTAAGCGCTCAAGTTTCACACCGACTGGGTACTAGGTGCCCGGGTTCAATTCCCGGCGGCTCCCTCAAACTTTTAAACCCCTGCGTCTATGGCATGGCGCACACAAGCCATACTGATGAGTCCAAATGTGTGCGCCAGGGACGAAACGCATAAGTAGGGATAATACTTTCGATCCTACAGTTGAAAGGAATTACATTTTTGTTATGTGTAAAAGACATGACATTACACTTCTTGACATTCAGATTCAATTGGTTTCTTTCGCACTATTCAACAAAGAGCAGCAAATTGATGGAAAGCCGCTGGCAATCGAAGGCATGCCTCACCTTCAAGGTACATCTTGAAATCATCGGCAAATACCAGGCAGTTAACATCCACCACATCAGCCAAATCATTGATGAAAATTATGAAGAGCAGTGGTCCAAGGTTACTGCCCTGCGGCACTCCCGAAGTACTCGAAAATACCACAGATCGCACACCGTTGAACTCAACATATTGCCGCCGGTCAGACAAGTAGGACTTAAAAAGGTTTATGAGATTGGAGCAAAAGCCAAATTGGGACAACTTCGTCAACAAAATTCCATGGTCCATTGAATCGAACGCTTTTGAAAAATCAGTGTTCAGGACATCGGCTTGGGATCTTCTCTCAATTATCTCAGAAACGAACTGTGCTTTGCTAAGGAGGTTGGTATCTGTTGAACGGCCTTTGACAAAACCATACAGAAAAGGTTTTATTCGATTACAGACTAGAGGATATAACCGAGTGTAAAGGAGGATCTCAAATATTTTGCTGGAATTACAGATTATTGATATCGGTCGGAAATTAGAAATATCAAATTTACTCCATGTTGACATACTTTATGTCTTGTCGATTAGAATATTATTTTTCAAAAGGTTTGAGAAATCTCTTCTGACTATGGATATCACCACTAAATACTATTGATGAAAGTAATCACTGAAAAATTTTTGGCCTACGTACACCTCAAAATCAAATTGTCATTTGCTAAATTGTCTAGCAACTTTTTCAATATCTGACCTAGAATAATATTCCACAATAATTAGAGAAAAAGATTTCTATCTATCACAAAGGTACAAGGTGCCCATAAAGGGTATCGTGTATTTGTTTTCGCGCAATATTCGAAACGAGCCGTCTAAATGGAGGTGGGAGGGGTTCGTGGCATCCGCCACTTTGTGGAGTTTTAGTCACGATAAAACAGTACTCAGGTACGCATCGCACATTTTGCGTACGAGCGTATTATCGTAATGGTTATTCAATAGTGACTGTTCAACGTCTCTATCGTGAGGAATATCGTACACGCCAAGCGCCAAGCGACGATAATATTAGGAAATGGATCAGGATATTCGAGAATACAGGTGCGACAGTAAAAATTCAAAATTCTGGTAGTTCTCGTTTAGTTCGCAATGAAGGAACAATTGAAGCGTCGGTTCGCCAAAAAGTTGAAGCGTCGGTTCGCCAAAATCTTCCAAATTTCAAAGAAAGACTTCAATTGGTTCAAGAATTGTAGGATGCGGACAATGCTAATCGGCTGCATTTTGTGAACGGAATGCTGCAGCGATTTAACTACTTTAACAACATACTGTTTAGTTATGAAACAAATTTTCAAGGCTAATACCACTAGAGGTGAGAATTTTTTGAGAACACTCTTGTTTTTTGGAAATTATGCGTTTAAATTTCACGAAACAAAGTTATCCTTAAAATACCACGAGCCGAAGGCGAGTGGGTACTTCCACTTCATCCGAATGATGAAGTAGATAGAGATGTTGTTTCTTGGAGGACATTTTTTTCATTCCTTATGGCTGTGATTATTTTTTTGTGATGTTGTTGGTCCAGTTGGAGATACGGTTTCACTGACGCTGCAGAAGAATGGCCTATTATCTTTCATCAGCTGTTCCTCGCCAATCCCTACTTTGGCTAATTGGCTGACAGCAGTAGCTCGATGCGAGTGGTTGGTTATCTTCGACTTGGTTGTGTTGATACAAATGAGTTCTGCCGATTCTTTTGTCCATTTAGCTATCGTATTGGGACCGACTAAGGAGTTTTTGAACCATATTTCCAATTCTTATTTGGAGTAAGGAATAGTCTTTTAGTGGTTATGTTTGCAGTTCTTTTGGATACAAGTAGCTTATATAACCTCACCGGGCAAATATCTTCTTCAATATTGGGAGTCAGCCATTTCATTTCCGCACATTTTTGGGCACCACCTTGTCTTGTTTTAGAAAATATCGGATTGTAGGCAATTCGGCCCGTGGGATTACCATAGTTTTCAATTTCGAATTGGAAATGTGAAGTTAGGCATGATGAACCCTTTCCTCTGCGCCAAGCAAGCTCCAATGCAGCAACAAAATAAAATTTTCTGTTCAAACCGTCTGGATTATCTTCTTTACATAAGTTGACCATTTTTTTGTGTTGCTCCAAAGACAGCGCCTTGCACTAACCTTTGTTTTCTCAGGGTCCACTTGCAAAATATGCCTCTTTGCATTTCGTGCATCCCGCGACGTTTCAAAAGCCACGTCTGTGAATGGATCGAACCTAACGCCCCATTCGGAATAGAATTTTTCCTGCAGCTGTTTGGCAGTATTATTCCAGAAGGTTTTTACGACACTTTCCTTGTAGTCTGATCCATATATTTTCTTCATATTGAAAGCCCAGTCTAACATAATATTATTGAGGTCTGACAAACTTGTTTTTTCATTTACAAGGTATTCCCGGGCAGCACAGAATTTTTCCAATTGTTTCCAAATGTAGGATCTTGTCTTCATTGTTTTAAGCAGCACACTTTCCTTCACACTTTCCTCAATTGAAGTAATATTACAATTCCCAAAACGTTCCATTTTCATCTACTTTATGGTAAAATACGAAAATAAACTGACAGAACTGCCAAATGTGCTGTAGAAGTTATCGCTAACAACTGCTTGTTTATCGTAACCATGACGGCCGCTACTTCCACCAACGGCCAAAGCTATCCGGACGTATTGATATTCCTATGCAAATTAGGCATTTGATAAAAACAAATTTCTAAAAGTGAAAACACTGTGAGGTTGAGTGTTTTCAGATACAGTTCTATTGGTCCGTTTTCAAAAATTGAGCGATTTCATTGGACGATGTAGTATAGTGTTGAATGATCACTTGAATGATCATGTTAATAGGCAGAATTGTCGCTATTGGGTAGTGGAGAGTCCGCAGAAAATGATCCCGATTTAATTCCACATTTTGTGGCAGATGAATCATTCAAGTTACTGTAAACAACACAAATAGCGGTATTATCTCAAAACGTTCTGACTACGTATAACCTCAAAAATGTCAAGCTTTACGACAAAGCTATCAGTTGGCAGATTGCAACACTAGGGTTGTCCGATTCCGAAATATAAAATTATTATCTTATATCTGCAGACTATTGATTGTGATTTTTCTCTCTCTGTATATGTATGTGAAAAGAAAAGACATTATATCGCAATCAAAGTGTGTATGTCAAAAATTATTTTCAATGAAGCATCTGGTATCAAATATAAATTGTAATTATTGATCGTCATCCAAAAACAATAACAATTTCATAACTCCAGAAGCATCCATAATTTCAGCTACTCACTCTCGTTCAAGTCGTCGACGCGAACACATGTGCAGCAGTAATTTATATTTCTTAAACGTTTTGACGAGAAAATTACTGCAAATTACCGTGAACGCCGCGGACTTTAAGCTCTTCTTCAATACAGAAATGTCTCAATCTTGCGGCATTTCTACTCACAATTCTACAGTAGAAGAAGAGGTAGAAGAAGTTCAAACTCCTGCAGAAGTCAATAGAGAAAGAAAGAGTAAATGAAGGACAGCTGCTACGGGGAAAACACTAAGAAGAAAAACGACAATAGATCCCCAGAAATTAAACCAAACAACTTCAATTACCGATAAATATTCAATAATGAATACACAGAAAGAAAATAAACAAACAACATCTGCCCAGCATACAACAACAAATTCAACATTGAATAACTCGTGTTAGCAATTAAAATCTATGTTCATCGAGCAACGGTGTACACAATCTGGCAACACCGCTAACGCTCGGGGTACCTGCTAGCCTGCCACCATTTTAGTTCCTCTTTGTTAACAGTACAGTACAGTACAGTCCACGAGCTCTACCAAGACAGAGCACAGTTTGTATTATCCATTTCTACAATGATAATTCATTAAAGTTTTAAAGTAAATTAAAGTGTTTAAATTGACAAGTTTAAACGAGCAGACAGCTCAACCATTTGAAGTATAAACGAGCAGACAGCTCAACCATTTTGGTCAATCGAACCGGATTGAATCCAGAGAAAAGGCAGAAAATCGATTCCCGATCGATAAACAAGAAGACAGTAAGCGACATACGGCACAGAAGAAGATTCCAAGTCATCAGCGACGACTGAAAAAGACGGAAGAACTAGAGTGGCGTAAGCAACCCGGCAAACAAGGCAGAGTGAGTGATTCCTATCCTTTTTCCAAAAATTGAGTATAGAATAAAATTAGAATTTCATTATGTTGGATTTAGCGGAATTAAGATTTAAACGTGGCATTTGTAAAGCGTCACTCACGAGATTGATAAATTACGCGGGTAATATAGATCACGACGCAGTTAACGGGAAAGAAATAATTCAGTTGAAATTGAGGTTAGAAGCCATCAGTAAAACGTTTACTCAGTTTGAAGAAATTCAAAACAACGTAGAATATTTAATGCGTGACGACGAAAACACGACCGTGGAGGATTTAACTATTGAAGAAAACGAAAGAACAAAATTTGAAGGAAATTATTTTGAAATAGTTGCCATTATTCAAGAAGTCATCAATAATTATGAACAGGAATTTTTTGGTCTAGAAGAAAAAGTAGTTAAACGTTCAGAAAGTATAAAAAACGTTAGTTCTAGTTATGTAAAGTTACCGGCATTGAAGTTACCAAATTTTGGCGGATTATATGAAAAATGGCTCGAATTCAGAGATTTATATTTATCTTTAGTTCACGACAACACACAATTAGACGAAATTCAAAAATTTTATTATCTGAAATCTTGCTTGAGTGGAGAAGCCGCTCAAAAAATAGAATCAATTCCGATTACAAGTGCAAATTATTCAGTAGCTTTTTCTATACTGAGGGAGGCTTACGAGAATAAAAGAATAATTATAGAGACTTACGTAAACAATTTATTCAAAATTCAAGGACTGACAAGAGAAAACGGTCCAGATTTAAAAAATCTTTACGATTCATTTACAAAAAATCTTCGTTCTTTAAAAAATCTTGGTCAACCAGTAGAAAAATGGGATACACTCCTAATTCATGTCATAGTATCCAAATTTGATAATAGAACCAGGCGAGACTGGGAAGGTTACAAGATTAAAGGTGAGTTACCCACAATGGAAGAAATCAGCGAATTTCTGAAAGAAAAATATTTGTTATTAGAGAAGTTGGAAATGCGCACAGAAAAGAAATATGAAAACAGTAAAGGTTCAAGGGATAAAAAGAGTAAATGCGTTCACAGTGCAAAAAAAAAGTTTGCTTGCTATTTTTGCAAAAACGATCATTCAATTTTTGAATGTGACAAATTCTTAAGTCTTAGCATTGATGATAGAATTAAAAGGGTAAAAGAGCTCAAGCTATGCGCAAATTGTTTAAATCCTAATCATAGCACTAATTATTGCACAAAAGCAACTTGCAGAAAATGTAAAGGCCATCACAACACAATAATACATAAGGAAAAGGTAAAATTATGCACACGCAATTACATAGCGAAAGTGAACATGACACTTCCATGAAAAAGTTTGTGATAACTTGGCAGAAGTCAATATTGATGATAATGGTATTGCTCTTAAGTCTGTTTCAACGGCATCAAACGCAGCTACGGCGAGCAGCAGGGTAGTTTCGTTACTATCAACCGCTTTAGTCAATGTAAAGATAAATACAATCAATTAATCAAGGCACGCATGTTACTTGATCTAGGTTCTCAAAGTAATTTTATTACCGAAAGGTTAGCTAAGCGACTAGGCTTGGATAAGTGCGCAGTAGAATACAGCATAGCAGGTATTGGCAATAATTTCAGTACGTGTGCTAAGTACAAAATGTCAGTAAGCATAAATTCGTTGGTAAGTGAGTATTCTGAAACTATTTCTTGTTTAATATTACCAAAAATCACTCAATATTTACCAAATTATGACTTCAGTTCTACGATGTTAAATATCCCGGAAGATAAAGTATTAGCAGATCCAAGTTTCAATAAGAGCCAAGAAATCGATATTCTTTGCGGAGTAGGAATATTTTATAAATTGCTGCTTATGGAACAGGTAAATTTGACTAGTAGCCTTATATTGCAAAACAGTAAACTCGGTTGGATATTGGGCGGAGAAATTAGACATTTTGGATTAAAAAATTGTAATCGCGTATTTAGTAATTTAGCCATCGATAAAATTGAGTCAAACAAATTCTTAAGCGAGAGTTTAGAGAAATTTTGGCCAGTTGAAAATTGTTCAAGTCCCGAAATCAAAGATGAGTTTTGTGAAAATCATTTCATCTCAAACCTTTCAAGAGCTCAAGACAATAAATTCATAGTTAAAATTCCATTCAAAAATGATTCAGTTAAGTTAGGACGATCAAAGGAAATGGCATTGAAAAGATTTCATTATCTTGAACGGAAATTATCAAAAGATGTTAAATTAAGGCAACAGTATGTAGATTTCATTGATGAATATAAACGACTAGGACATCTAAGGGAAGTAGAGTTAGATGTAAATGAATTAGAAGATGACGGAACAGTTTATTATGTCCCTCATCATCCTGTGTTAAAGGAAAGCGATACTACACCTTGTAGGGTTGTGTTCGATTTCTCAGCTAAGACAGACAATAACGTTTCTTTAAATGACATACAAGTAGCAGGACCTACCATACAGTGTGAATTAATTGACATACCTTTAAGATTTAGATTACCTTATCATGTACTTACAGCTGACATATCTAAAATGTACAGACAGGTTTGGATTCATCCAAGTCAGACCAGATTCAAAGAATATTCTGGCGAAAATCGGAAAATAAAAAATTAAGGTGCTATGAGTTACTAACGGTTACATACGGAAGTAAGTCAGCCAGTTTTTAGCAACAAGAGCTTTGCAACAGATAGCTCATGAAAATGTTGACACCTATCCTGAAGCTTCTAAAGCAATTCGAGAAAATTTTTATGTAGACGATTATTTAGACAGCAGAAACAATCAATCTGACATTATTAAGCTTCAATCAACGGTTACGCAGTTGTTGATGGAGTCAGGTTTCCAATTGAGAAAGTGGTTAACTAACTCTCCAAATCTCATTGAATACTTTAATATTGATAAGGAAGTTAAGTCTATCATACTAAACCTTAGCGAAAATCAAAATAGTAAGGCTTTGGGCGTATATTGGAATTCATCCTCTGACACAATAGAATATAACACAAGTTTAGGTGAATTAGAAGAGAATAAAAACATAACTAAAAGATCCATTCTTTCAACAATAAGTCAATTGTTCGACCCTATGGGCCTTGTTAGTCCCGTAGTGATGAAGGCCAAATTCATTCTTCAATTAGTTTGGAAGGAAAAGGGCGACTGGGATGACCCAGTATCCGATAATCTAAGAAAAAATTGGTTAGAGTTTGTAGTTGGTCTACAGGAGCTCAAAAATATCAGAATCCCAAGACATACTCTTTTACGAGATGCTCAATACTTAGAAAAACATTTATTCGTGGATGCATCTGAAAAAGGTTATGGCGCATGCCTATATGTAAAATGTCAAACTTCTAGCGAATTCAGATGTAGTCTTATTTGTTCAAAGAGTAAGGTAGCACCCATTAAGAATTTAACATTGCCCAGATTGGAACTATGCGCAGCACTCTTAGGATCGAAACTATTAACTAAAGTCAAGTGCGCAATGAAAATAAATTTTCAAAAAACCTTTTGTTGGACAGATTCACTTGTCACCTATCATTGGATAAGGGGTTCTCCAGATAAATGGAAAACCTTCGTGGCAAACAGAGTGTCAAAGATACAATCGACAACCGATATTAAAGATTGGCATCATGTAAGATCAAAGGAAAATCCTGCTGATCTGATATCTAGAGGAGCTACTGTAAGCGACCTTACAAAATCAATATTTTGGTTTGAAGGGCCGCACTGGCTAAGGGGTAATGGTGATGAATATCCTTTAGGTGGAAATATCGATATATTGACTGAGATACCTGAAGTTAAGACAATTTCAAATATTGCCATGGAAAATTCTGATAGTATATTTGAACGATTTTCTAATTTAAAAAAATTATAAAATTATGGCATATTCTTTGCGATTCATAAATAACGCAAGTAACAGAGGTAATAAAAGATTTGGCTATTTAGACGTATTAGAGATAGGAGACGCTTTTAATGTTTTGATAAAGTTAGCCCAGGCTAGAGCATTTAGCCAAGAGATTGCGGATTTAAAAGATCAAAAATACATTAGAGGTTCTAGTTCAATTTCGGGTTTAAATCCTTTTCTCGACACTAATAATATATTACGAGTTGGAGGTAGAATCTTGAACGCGGAGTTTGACTATGACAAAAAGCATCAATTATTTTGCCAAAGAATCATTTATTAACTCTATACATAATGCGCGATGAGCACAAAACACTGCTCCACTGCGGACCACAGCAATTATTGTTCGCCATAAGAGAGAGATTTTGGCCTCTCGGAGGTAGGAATATTGCGCGTAAAATTGTTCATGAATGCATGGTTTGTTTTAAGGCAAAACCAAAGACATGCGAATACATTATGGGTAACTTACCTTCAGAACGGCTTTCCCAGGCATTTCCTTTTTCATACGTAGGTTGCGATTACGCTGGTCCTTTTTGTTGAAAGACAGTAAAGCTCGTAAGCCAGGTATAGTAAAAGCGTGGATATGCATATTTGTCTGCATGCCTACAAAGGCAGTTCATATTGAGTTAGTATCTGAGTTAACTACACAAGCCTTTATTGCGTGTTTGAGAAGATTTACTGCTCGAAGAGGAAAACCGAAAACCATTTTTTCAGACAATGGTACGCAATTCGTAGGTTCTAACAATGAACTTCTCAGTTTTTTTTGAAGAAAACACTGAGAAAATTACTAAACATTTTACCGATGAAGGGATAATTTGGAAATTCATTCCACCAAGAGCACCAAACTTTGGAGGAATATGGGAAGCGTGCGTTAAGAGTACTAAGCATCATTTGAAGCGTATTATAGGCCTCAATCAGCTGCGTTTTGAAGATTTTACTACGGTCTTGTGTCAGATAGAATCTATACTCAATTCGCGACCACTTACCCCTCTTTCTTCCAGTCCTAATGATTTATCCCCACTCACACCTGCACATTTTCTAATTGGACGGCCTCTCACAAGCTTACCCCAAGGCAGTTATATAGATATTCCAGATGGTCGACTAAAACTATATCAGCAGAGGCAAAAGATGGTGCAATTATTCTGGAAACGATGGAGCATTGAGTACGTCAACGGCCTTCAAGTGAGGCTAAAATGGAAAAACAACGGCCCCAATCTGGTCAGCAAGGGAGCCTTGGTTATAATAAAGGAAGACAACTTACCTCCTCTGGCATGGAAGATGGGTAGAATAGAATCGCTCCACGCTGGTGCTGATGGCGTTATTCGAGTGGTCTCAGTGCGCTGCAGTGATGGTAGTGTTTTTTAAAGAGCGATAACTAAAATATGTATACTTCCTATTGAGAACGATGTGAATAATGTCTGAATAGTGTTTATTTATTATTTTTGTTGTTGAAATGTAGTCATTTCAAGGCCGGCAGTATGTTAGCAATTAAAATCTATGTTCATCGAGCAACGGTGTACACAATCTGGCAACACCGCTAACGCTCAGGGTACCTGCTAGCCTGCCACCATTTTAGTTCCTCTTTGTTAACAGTACAGTACAGTACAGTCCACGAGCTCTACCAAGACAGAGCACAGTTTGTATTATCCATTTCTACAATGATAATTCATTAAAGTTTTAAAGTAAATTAAAGTGTTTAAATTGACAAGTTTAAACGAGCAGACAGCTCAACCATTTGAAGTATAAACGAGCAGACAGCTCAACCAAAACTAAAACTTATCCCACATTCTCAAATCGAATAACAATAAAACAACATTGAAACAAGCTCTCACTGAGCTTAAAAATTAAATGAAAATTAGTAGTTACAGGGAAACATATTCGCAGAAGATAATACACAACAAAAGAGAACCTCAACAGACATACTCAGTGGTTATAGCAAATATGGAAACGAGCATTAGTGGTGAAGATGTTAGTAAACATCTACAAACTCTCAATATTAAACATAGGTATTGCAAAAGAATAATTTCGAGATCTCTTGGAAAACCAACAAGACTGGTTAGAATTAAAACAGGTGAAATTGAAGCATTTGGGACCCTCTTAAACAATGGATTTCTCTTTATGAATCAGCACTACTTGGCATATCCCAGCCATCTTTCCGTCCCCATTGCAATTCCATGCAACAACAAATGTTTACAATTCCACCACAAAACTGAATGTTGTAAGAATTCGCCAAAATGCTCTAAATGCCAAGGTCCACACAAAATGTCCCAATGCAAATCTAATAATGCTCCAAAATGCTTGTCATGTGGTGCTGAGGATTATTTAGCATGGTCAATTAAATGCCCAAAACACCCTTGAAAACCCACTCATTATAAGCCGCTCAACAGAAGAACCAGAGAAATAGAAGAAATCCACAAAAAACTAGTCGTATCCATGCACCAGTGACAATACATGATGAAATAATGAATACTTAAAATCGTAAAATAAATGATCCAAAGAACACTGAATGGAATGAAATTATATTCAAATTAAAAAAGAGGTTTATCAGTCAATTCAGAATAGATACAACAATTGGGTTTTCAGATAATAGATTTTATATACTTATGTTTGATTTGGAGAACCCTGAAGAACCATCCCCAAGAAAACCAATCAACAACGAAGTCAACAGGCAAATTCACATCGACAATTAGGATCCTCTACAATAAGATTAACAGTTATATACCAAAAAAACATCTTGTGAATAACTTTATTGAAGAAAATAACGTCACATGTGCCATATTTGTTGAGTCAAAAATCAACCTGTCACACTACGTTGATTATCGAAACTGGACAACAATAAAAAAAATAGGCTATAAAGAGCAAAATACCAGAGGAGAAAGTATAGTACAGTGCCATCCATCCTTGAAATGTACAAAAGAAAAACACACTTTTCAATTCCGTTCAAAAATGAAAAATTGCATTTCTTTCTTGTGTACTTCCATCCATGGTGTCCTATTGATGAGACAGTTTTCACGAAGGCTGCCCTGTATACAGGGTGTTCGGCACATGGACCGTCAAATTTTTTTGGGGCGTTGGTAGGGTCATTTGCTACCATTTCAGTCTTGGAATCTGGGTCCTTAGTATTACGGTTACGGAGGTATGATTTTTTTATTAGGTTTTTCTAAATTACCCAAAATGTACCCTTCGAAGCCCCATAACTTTTTTTGCGTGGGCTTTTACATCCATTTTTTTATTGTATTAAGTCTACATGAGTGTGTGAGTTACATATTAGAATTTGTTACAGTTCAGATTTCTCAAAAAGAAAATCGTGACGTCAATCAAATTTGAATTGTAACTGAACAAAAAAAAATAAGTATATAAAACTATCCTTGGTGTTATGGATAACTATGCCCTTCAGTCGGAGAGTGGGGTGGGTTGCAAATAAGATAAATAGACAAGAATTAATTTTACAATAAGGTGGGCGCCACGTAATTTATTGAATTTATAAACAATTTTTGTATGATCTAACCTTGGTTCTAATTACGAAATATCCAAGTAGTAATGAGATGTATGATATTAAATAAATATTAACTTAAATATAATCTAAATAAATCGATACTGTTAAATTATCAGCCTATTCGATACCCAAGAGATTGCCACGGTTGTAACGTTACAAGCGCTTCACAAGATCTAAATTTGATCCCCAAAAATATACATTCTGCCCAATTACATTATCTTGTACAAACATAAATTTTGAGTAAGATTGAACATTAATTCCAAATCATCGATGATATTTACTCGAGACGAACGTAGTTCTTGCCTGAATGTTGTTTCCAGCGTAAAGTGTATTACAAAGTCAGAAAAAAAATGGTAAGGTCTGACCTGAATTATGTAAGATCTTCCTTATCCTGAAGAGCACCTGGTCGAATCCAATAAGATCTCAGAAAATCGAAAGTGGTAGAAAATCACACATGCACGTGCAAAAGGAATGAATCTCTCTCCACAGGAAAATACCAGCTAATTCAATGTAGAGAATTAATAAAAACGTAACCAGGAAGTTAGTGGCCTCCTGTAAACAGAACCTAACATGAGATAAATCGTTCAGAACACATATATAATTCTCGAGAAAATCTATTTTTCAACTACTTACAAGTTGTTGTGGAAGCCTGAAGTTCACGTTGGTTTTTCGTGTCAGAATCCGATAAATCGAATGTAATAAAGAAGTAAGGTAAGACAAGAAGGTAGATACAACTTTATTACAATATAATGACACTCAGCCTGTGTAATTATTTTAATCCGTAATAACGAAATCAATCAGATAAATTCTTTCTAATTCACAAGCCAACAACGATGAAGATTAATTAAATAATAATCATGAAAATATCTCGACCTCGCAATGGTTCACACATCCCCTACACATATGTTTTCTATACGCAGTATCGAAGAAATACGCTTTTTATCCAGGTACATTATGTTATTTTATTGTATCGTTCGATAAATACTCTCGCAGAAGGAAAATGAAATTAAACAATATCGAGATTATGTGAATCTACAGGAGGCAGTGGCGGCGACGCGCTGCGAATGAAGGATTTTCGAAATATTCCGTAACAGTCCCCCCTTCCATCGATAGGAAGTGAACTTTTGAAGAAAGGCACGACCGACAACCACTGTTCGAATCAGAAATCGGTAAAAGAAAACAAGGACAAAAATATATTAGAACCCATAACTGAGTAAATGCTCAACTCGATCTAAATGGCAAGATAAAAGAAAGACCACCTCACATGAAACTAAACGCATTCGTCTGGAGAAATTGTGGGCTTCAGATCCTGTACATGCCACACTCCTTTGAAGTTACCTTTGGCGTCTTTCAGCTCATAAGTCCACGAACCCAACTTTTTGGCTACTATGAATGGTCCAACATAACGAGGAGCCAACTTCGAACAGAATGCATCCGAAGCGTTAGACAATGCCTTATTTTTATGGAGTACCAAATCACCCTCGTTGAAATGCACTGATCTGCGACGTAAGTTGTAATGTTTCCGATTCTTTGCTTGCGCCGATATCAGACGTTGACGAACATCTTCGAAGACTTTAGCAAACCCTAACTTTCTATCTTCATCTCTTACAGGTTTATTTTGCGATTGAATAGGATGATCATATTCATCACCTTTGACATGATGTTCTCGGCCAAAATTTATATAATATGGACTATATCCGGTAACCTCACTTCTCGCCGTTCTAATCGCGCAACCGACAGCAGCAATGTTATCTGCCCATTTGCGGTGGTTATCTTTCAGATAACAAGTAATCATTGTCTTAACTGTTTGGTTTGTACGCTCTGTAGGATCCGCTCTAGGATAGTAAGATGGCGTAAACAAAATTTTAGTGCGATATCTTGTACACAGCTCTCGGAACGCATTGCTTCGCATTTGGACACCATTATCACAAATCAAAATTTGGGGAACACCATATACTAAAAATAGTTGTTCCTCGACGAACCTGCATAGTGACTTAGCAGTAGCCGTACGCATAGGTGATAATAGCACATACTTGCTGAAGTAGTCGGTAATAACTAGCAAATATTTAAAATTCTGAGATGATGCTGGAAGTGGTCCTATAAAATCTAGGCTGACCATCTGCCACGGCTCTTTCACATCTGGTCTATGACTCATCAATCCCGCGGGTGATCTCAATTCGGGTTTGCAGGCAGCACAAACTTTACATTGTCTTATATATCTTATGACATCAGCTTTCATCTTAGGCCAATAAAATCTTTTTCTGAGCCTCCAGAAGGTCTTGAACACTCCAAGATGACCCGAGGTAACATCATCATGACATGATCTCAACAAGGCTTCACGATGATCTTTCGGAATTACGATCTTCCAATTATCTGATTCCTGAGACAAAAATGGCTCAGACACTGCAACATACTTAAGCAAAACGCCATTCTCGACTCTCCATTTGGAAAACTTATCAGGAGATAACTCCAGATCACGAAGCATGTTCTGATACCATCGATCAGAACTCGTGGAATAATTTGGAAAGAGGCCGTCTCAACAGCACTGAGGTCACCCTGCACAGACCGTGACAACAAATCAGGTACAATGTGATCTTTGCCCTTCCTATGAACAATCTCGAAACTATACGGCATCAGTCGCAAGCTCCATCGTGCCAATCGTCCTTGTGGATCTTTAAGGTTTTGCAACCAAAGAAGACTGTGATGATCCGTGATGACTCTGAAAGAGGTTCCCTCCAAATAATGTCTAAGCTTCTCAACTGCCCAAATTACAGCTAAGCACTCTCTTTCTGTGGTGGAAAAATTTCTCTCTTGACGAGTTAGTGACCGGGAGAGATATGATATCACCTTTTCCTCACCATCAGGTCCTTCCTGAGTCAAGACAGCTCCAATGCCGTATCCAGAGGCATCTGTCTGTACTGTAAATGTTTTATCGTAATCTGGACACGATAATATGGGAGACGTAGACAAACTTTCTTTAAGTTCCTGAAAAGACCGTTCACACTCATTTGACCAAGACCAAGTAACGTTCTTCTTCGTCAAGTTCGTAAGTGGTGCCATAAGTGAAGAGAAATGCGGTATGAATCGACGATACCAAGAAGCTGTGCCAATCAATCTTCTGATCTCAGCCACCGAATTAGGACGAGGTATATCGAGTATGGCTTGTACCTTCTCTGGATCAGCTCGTAGTCCACTCGCGTCGACTATGTAACCTAAGTATCTGAGTTCCGGCATGCAAAATCTACATTTTTCCCGCGACACAACCAAACCAGCATCTATGAGTCGATCGAAGACCATACTCAATGTTTTTAAATGTGTTTCGAAGTCTTGGGAAACAACAATTATATCATCTAGATAGACCATAACCGAAGGTTGAAGGTCTGCTCCCAAAATTGAATCTATTATTCGTTGCCAAGTAGCAGGAGAGTTGGTAAGCCCGAACGGCAAACGACGAAACTGAAATAAACCTCTGCCAGGAACCGTAAACGCAGTATACTCCCGAGAGTTCTCAGCGATAGGGATCTGGAAAAAAGCACTTTTTATGTCAAGACCCGAAATAAACCTAGCGTCTCGTAAACGATCTAAAATCGCAGAAATGTACGGTATCGGATACGCATCCTTTTTAGTCACAGCGTTCAACTGTCGATAATCTACAACAAATCTAAAGGAACCATCACGTTTCGGAACTAAACATACCGGAGATGACCAAGGGCTTTTGGAAGGTTCTATGATTCCATTCCTTGACATTGACTCCAAATGTTCATCAATAATCTTCTGCTTGGCTGGAGATACGGGATACCATCTCTGTTTGATTGGTTTAGTATTGGGTAGTAATTCTATTTCATGTTCTGGAACTTTAGCACAACCAATTTCATCACCCATAAGGCGAAATTTTTCGTCAATCAAGGTCTGTAGAGATTTTGACTGCAGCTCGCTCAAGTGTGATTTGCTCTCTATAGTACACAGCTGCGACAATTCAATTGGTCCATCGGAAAAATGCCAAACATCTTCATTTAATTTGGGAACTATACCCATTTTTCGCCAAAAATCAACTCCCAATATCAACCGATGCGGTAATGAAGGAACCACAAGTATATCAATCCAACGCATTTTATTTTTCAACGTAATAGGCGTTTTTATATAGCCAGGACTTGAACAGATTTCACCATTGGCAACTCTACATGACGAATTATCAGGAGTTAACTTCAAACCAAGACGCTGCAATATGTCATAGCCTGACTGTCCAACAACGGTACGCACAGCCCCAGAATCCAGAAGTCCGGTTATCGAATAACCTAATATATTCACGGTAAGATATGGCCTTTCATCATTAGGAGCATGAGATATAATGAAATCGAGAAGGATTTTATTTTCGAAGGTATTATCAGATGAGGTCGGTTCTGTGGATGCGGAAGCGCTATCGCGACCATTTAGGGCCTCCGCTGTCCGTTTCCCGAAACAGAGCAATGTGGACAAGTTTTGACCGTCACATCCATTTTCCCACAACGGTAGCACAACAATTTCCTTGGTTCGGAGCAGAACCGACGTGAATGTCCCGACTTCTGACAGTTCCAACAAATTATCATATTACTCGAGTTAAAACGTTCACCCTCACTAGAAGTTGAAACTTCAGATACAAAATTTGCGGAATCATGAACACCATTAGAGGTAGATGGTGTCGCCGAAGCTATGAACGCCAAGTCCGGTTCAACATATCCATGCCGTCTCCTCGATGGAGGAACATAATTATCAGCTCTGAATTTCTTCGTCTCCAACTTGAGACAAGCATCTTCTAACTGCTGTATCGATGTAACAGTAGGTAACTGTGTTGAGTAAAACGGAGACAAGTTACGAGTCAGAATACCCAACTTAATATTTTCGTCTACCTCGCCATAACGTCTGAACATGGAATTCATACAAGTTAAATAATCTACGATAGATTCCGATTGATCTTGAGTTCTGTTCATTATATCTTTAAGTAATCTTGGACGATAATCCGGTGGTTCATAATGTTTGACTAACAACGCCGACAAACCGTTCCAATCGCTAAAACGTTCACGATTAGATCTATACCACATTAGTGCCTTATCAGAAAATAAATCTATGGCCGAATCAAATAACTTAGAGTGAGCAACATTTCTGGCTTTTCGCATCTCCTCAACGCACTCCAAAAAATTATGAACCGACATACCTTTCGGATCACCAGTAAATTTTAAATTCCACTTTTGTATATTACAAGAAGAGTTAAGAAAACCAAAATTGTCTCTGGTACTTGTTCTCAACAAAGCCAGATCAGCACGCTTCTGCGCATCTACATCATTCGAAGAATCAGAACCGGATCCATCATCACTGTCGATAACATCCGCCGGATACTCAGTTATCTGACCCGACTCAACAGCTGCGAGTGCATTACTAACTTCAATTTTCAACTTATCCAATCTCTCCGACAACATATCATCGAGCACATTCGAAGAAATTCTAATTAATCTATTGCTTATGTGAGTTAAGCGCGTAAAAGCCAACTCATTATTAAACTCAGGTTTTCCGAAATCATCTTGAACCAAAACGAATTTGTCTGTGCAAATTTTCAACTCCTGTGACGCGTCAAGCACCATTTCTGGGTATGAAAATGACCGATTTCCCTTCTCCAACCTCAACAAAGGACGCAAGCATGAACGCATATCAACGACAGTTTGTTCCGGAGTTGTTTTAAACCCTCTAACCGATAACTCATACTGAAGCTCATCCTTCCTAAGCCTATTGAGATTGAAACGCAATGACATATTGAAGATTGCAAAAAAAAATTAACTCCAATTTCAAAGTGTTCTCCGGAATAAATACAAAAACTAAATGAATTCAATATTCCACTAAAAAAAACAACCGTTACTGAGATACTTATGCAGATACTTATGCGCACGCCACTGTCTCCTCAATAACGAAGTAACGAATCAACAATATCACGGTAAAAATCGACTACAGAATACAACTCTATCAGCGGCAAAGATAATATGAAATTATTCAAAAAAAATTATACAAAAAAAAATATTAGGAAATAGGTACACACGGTATCAACCAACAACCATCCATCAAATTCAGGAAACTTAATAAAGCAATATTAATAGTTAAATAAGTGCAGACTTTCTCACACAATATACTCTCGACCAGTACGCCAATGGATTCAATCAAAATCTTATCTGACGCTTGATTCAGAAATGATTCAAAATAAAAATCAAAATGCAAATGGAAACAACAAAAAATGAGTCAGGCAGGCTCCACGTTTAAGGCGCCAATTGTTACAGTTCAGATTTCTCAAAAAGAAAATCGTGACGTCAATCAAATTTGAATTGTAACTGAACAAAAAAAAATAAGTATATAAAACTATCCTTGGTGTTATGGATAACTATGCCCTTCAGTCGGAGAGTGGGGTGGGTTGCAAATAAGATAAATAGACAAGAATTAATTTTACAATAAGGTGGGCGCCACGTAATTTATTGAATTTATAAACAATTTTTGTATGATCTAACCTTGGTTTTAATTACGAAATATCCAAGTAGTAATGAGATGTATGATATTAAATAAATATTAACTTAAATATAATCTAAATAAATCGATACTGTTAAATTATCAGCCTACTCGATACCCAAGAGATTGCCACGGTTGTAACGTTACAAGCGCTTCACAAGATCTAAATTTGATCCCCAAAAATATACATTCTGCCCAATTACATTATCTTGTACAAACATAAATTTTGAGTAAGATTGAACATTAATTCCAAATCATCGATGATATTTACTCGAGACGAACGTAGTTCTTGCCTGAATGGTGTTTCCAGCGTAAAGTGTATTACAAAGTCAGAAAAAAAAAAAATGGTAAGGTCTGACCTGAATTATGTAAGATCTTCCTTATCCTGAAGAGCACCTGGTCGAATCCAATAAGAACTCAGAAAATCGAAAGTGGTAGAAAATCCACAAATGCACGTGCAAAAGGAATGAATCCTCTCTACAGGAAAATACCAGCTAATTCAATGTAGAGAATTAATAAAAACGTAACCAGGAAGTTAGTGGCCTCCTGTAAACAGAACCTAACATGAGATAAATCGTTCAGAACACATATATAATTCTCGAGAAAATCTATTTTTCAACTACTTACAAGTTGTTGTGGAAGCCTGAAGTTCACGTTGGTTTTTCGTGTCAGAATCCGATAAATCGAATGTAATAAAGAAGTAAGGTAAGACAAGAAGGTAGATACAACTTTATTACAATATAATGACACTCAGCCTGTGTAATTATTTTAATCCGTAATAACGAAATCAATCAGATAAATTCTTTCTAATTCACAAGCCAACAACGATGAAGATTAATTAAATAATAATCATGAAAATATCTCGACCTCGCAATGGTTCACACATCCCCTACACATATGTTTTCTATACGCAGTATCGAAGAAATACGCTTTTTATCCAGGTACATTATGTTATTTTATTGTATCGTTCGATAAATACTCTCGCAGAAGGAAAATGAAATTAAACAATATCGAGATTATGTGAATCTACAGGAGGCAGTGGCGGCGACGCGCTGCGAATGAAGGATTTTCGAAATATTCCGTCCATGTAGCAGTTGACGATCAAATACTTCAAGCCTTTGAAGAAGATCCAACTACAAGCATTCGTGTCGTTGCTCAAAGACTCAACTTAACGATTTGGAAAGTTTGGTCAGTACTTCGGGATAAAAATCAACACGCTTTTCATTACACCCCGGTACAAGGTAAATAAACTTTTTTATTGATAAATTTGTCCTTTTGACTGCGAAAAAATTGTCACAGACTAATGAATTTTATTAATTGTTACAGGTCTTCATGAAGGCGATCCTGCCAGACGGTTGGAATTCTGTAGATTTTTGCTGCACACAGATGTCGATGACAACTTGTTTCTAAAACGAATTTTGTAGACAGACGAATCATGTTTTAACCGAGAAGAAATAACAAATCTGCACATTATTATAGGAGATTTGAACGCTAGTACAACTGCGAAGAAAAGACAGTAAGAGAACTTATTGAGAGGTGGACAGTTCAGTAAAGCTTACAAAGAACCAACATTTTTAATTAATGGTGGATCTGATAGTACACCTGACTTGATGCTCTATACTACAAACATAAAAGGAAATATATCTAAAATATCCCCCTGTATATAATAAAATTGATAAAATATAAGAGAAAATTATACAGGGAATACTACCAGAATGAAGATGAAATTTTCAAAAGAGACATAAACAGATACAATGAGATATCCAGAATAAGATACAACGGTATAGAGAAAGTAAGTGGATTGAGACATGCAATAGAATAAATTTATAGAACGGGAGAAAATTTTATCAAGAAGTGAATAAACTCTCTAAGTATAGATATCATCAGGAAAAACCATCTTTAGTAATGAATAATATAGAGTATAAGACAAATGAAGAGAAAGTTGAGGTATTTGCTAATTACTACAAGAACATGTTCAATTTCAATGAAGATAACAACTATGATAACTTATGAGAAGCACAAAAATAAACGCTTGGTATGATCGATACCTTCATGATTACAACGGCCCAGGAAGAATTTACACAATAGACGAAACACTTCATAATAGCAAAAATAGCTATCCTAGAAAGGATAATATTCCATGACTAAAAATAAAAAATTGAGTGAAGGACACATAAACTGTTTATTTTCAGCAATATGGAAAACAAGTCTCATAATAAATGTGCCGAAGACAAAAACAAATAAGAATAAAATTGAAAATTATAGGTCCATCACTATGCTACCAGTTTTAGCAAAATTGTATAAAAAAATAATAAAAAAACTTCTATTAACACATATAGAAAGTTGTATTCCAAAATTTCAATTTGGTTTTCAGAAAAAAAGCTCCACTACGCACCCTTTAACAATATTGGTGTCTAATACACAAAACGCAGCCTTGAAGAATTATAAAACTACGACACTGAGTTTGGATATACAGAAAGCTTTTGATAGCATATGACATAGAGGGTTACTTTATAAATTATACAGAAAAAAATTCACCCTGCAACTTATAAGAATATGCCAGCCATTCCTGACTAATAGATTGCTTGCTGTCAAAATTGGGTCATGTACGTCTGGGTATTTCCAACCAGAACAAGGAACACCTCAAAGTCCACTCTCAACACTACATTTCAACTTTTTCTACCATGATATGGTAAATATAGCTCACCCAAATACATACAATATGCAGACGATACAATAATTATAGCTCACGAGAAATCAATTAAAGGGTGCATCAAAAATATGCAAAAACTAACCGACAAAATATGTCTATGGTTCCAAGAATGGAGAATGAAGTTCAATGCAAGCAAATCCCGTCTCATGATCTTTCATCATAGAATAACCCCAACATAATCATCTATATATATTAGCGGAGTTAACATCGGACCAACACGCTCAATTAAATACCTGGGAGTACAAATTGATAATAAACTTAACTTTAACTTGCAGACGAAGACAGTTAAAAACAAAACAATCTCTAGGGCCAAATATTTTGCCAAACTGATACAAAAAATCCAATTTAGAAAGCACTGACGTGAGGTCAGATTGCTTTGGCGCTCTTGTTGAGCTACTTGCGAGTAAATATTCAAACCTTAACAAATCTATAAGCTCTCTGATCGGGTGAACAATAGTCTTTTTCCGTACTATGGGACAATGTGATGCAAATATGAAAGCCTAAGAATAAACAAACCTTTAACTCAATTTGAAAATAACTACTCATAATTTTCACCAAATTTTGTTCTATGCTTCTCCTAAAAACTTACGTCATTGCTTTTCTGAGTTTTGACAACGCCATCAAATTCTTCCTCTATGATAGAAAATTTTTTGATTGATATTACGTCTGTGATTTTCTGAATTTTGACAACGTCATCGACATCGAATTCTACCTCTATGAATTCTATGAAAATTTTGATTGATATTACGCCAACTGACATTGATATCTAAGTCCGCAAGTTGTCAAACGAATATTGATCTGTGATGGCAAATCTTTCAATGACAAAGCTCGGACTTCATGACATTTCTATTTTTCTCTTGAGTAAATGAAAAAAATGATCATATCTTCAGAAGGGGGAAAGCTACGACAATGAAATTTGAGAATGAGTAAGATATCGGTAACCTCAATATATATACGGATTTTTATTTAAATCTAAATGAAGTCTTAGGAGATATTGAGTATTGAAAATTTTTTAAAAATTTTCTAGCGCGACGATTTCTGCGAAATTTTGCAAGCCGTTTCGTTTCAGCCTGCCTCAATAACATTCCAAGTATCAACTTGATCGGATGGATATTCTAGTAGTTATTGAGGAAACAAAATTTCAGATGCTCATAACTACTGAACCATCCGACGGATTTGGCCCAATAACGAACTTGACCGAGATATTTGGACAATTAACCTATTCTGAAAATATGAAAACTCTAGCTGATTCCTTTTGGATGCTAGAGAGGATACGGCCAGCCGGCCGGCCGGACAGACTCAACTTTCGCCACGAATTCTTCATCAAGGAGTCGAACCCAATCGATTGAGACCATTTTCGGCTCGATATTCCAAAATTACAGACATTCGGGCAAAATGATAGGCACTCTGTTCGGGTGAACAAGAGCGCCAAAAAGCAAGGAATTAATTTGAAAAGTGCCGCCAAGATTTATAAAACTATTTGTAGACCCCTTCTGGAATATGCACAATAATTGAACTATATTATATGATTTCTGTAAATTATAGGCTGAAGGACCAAAGGTCGATGGCCATTAAAGTACTCTCTCTCTCTCTCTCCTCGGCTGTTGAACCCCAACCATTATAAAAATGGTTTCCATTTTTTCCTACCATTTTCGGGTTCCATTATTGGCACCAATGATTGTAGCATTGCAATGTGAAATTTTTTTTTGCTATGGATCATTTTAAAATTACCGCCATCTTTTACAGATTTATCTTCTTAATACAGATGCAGTTTCGGGCCATCTACTGTCTCAAAACTATCAATTACTGCTAAAAAATAGTCGCTTTTCGGTAATGACAATACAAGACAGTTTTGCATCTTTATTCTTTGTAATCTATAGGTTCAACGATTACAAGCGCGCAAAAGGGGTTGTTTACTTGTTTGATTTCCGAAAGAAAGCAAGATGACTCCCCTTAGGTAACTGACCAGATAGCTAATGCCGCATATATAAAGTTAATCATTGATCAAATTCAGTGTGAAATCACATTCTGCTTCGTCACTTCTCTGGTCAAAGGCATCCATTGACGCATCAGAGGCGCTACACATGAGTCAGTGATTTGCGAGCAAGTCGGGATAGGGAAAAAAAGGATCATTAAGCAAGGTATTGAAGCGTGAAACGGCCTTTCCATACGAATGCGGAAGTGCTAAACAGAAGGAATTGTTCGGAAAAACGATTGTTTGCTGATTGAATTTTCATTTCGTCGTCTTGTAGTATATTTGAGAGTTTACGTTTCATCATGAATAATTTTGAAGATGTTATCAGTAATTTTTGAGAGAAATTTATGGTGATTATTCCGAGTGTCCGCTGGAAATGTATACCAAGTTGTTTTGCCACCATTTTGATAAACAGTTATCTTTACATCTTCATATTTAGCATATTTGACATCTTCATATTTGGCAGTCGTTAGGTAAAGACGCGGAAAATTCTATATAAAAATTTTTGGATTTTGGATCAACGTAATTATATGTTGAAACATAAACCCTTATGGTATAATTCGTTCTACAACATGATCACGAGCGATAAAGAACTATGGCAGACTGAATGAAACTCTTATGATATGTTAATAAAGATTTCATTTCTGAACCTTCGAAAAAGTTCCTGTTTTTGATCTTCCTAGAAAAGTCAGGACAGTTCTGAATCGCTAGAGAACGAGTCATGTACGTACCAACAGCATGTTTTTCAGATGGAATATAGTTCCAAATGCAAATGAATTTGAAGGAGCTTAGGAAACCTCCCCCCATTATTGAAGGGCAAATCATTTCTTATACTCCACTGATGAATGGCATTGATATCAGCTTGAACTTTGGCACAATAAATTACATCTCAATCTTACGATAAAACTTCAGGTCATCAGCAAAGAGTAGGCATTTACAGTACCTCAGGTACTCTGGCAAATCATTGATAAATATCAAAAACAGTAAGGGACCCAAGTTTGAGCCCTGAGGTACTCTCGAATTAGCATGGAACTTCCCTGAACAGTTACCACTGTGTTTCACTCTGAATCTACTGCCTGCGAAAAATCTGAAAACGCCACCACCTGCTCTAAATTCACAGATCTTCCTAAAGAGAATGTCGTGATTGTCACTGTCAAATGCCGTCCGGAAGACGCTGTAAATTATATCGGCTTAGGAATTTTCCATTATACTGGAAACCTCATGACAAAACTCTAGTAAGTTTGTCGCAGAGGATTTTTTTGGGGTGAAGCCGTGCTGTTCATCTCATATTTTGTTCTGAACATCCATCCACAACTTGGTGCAGATAACTTGCTCAAACAACTTGGCAGCTGCGTATAGAACTGATACAGGTCTACAGTATTTTATTTCTACTTTCTTCCCAGACTTATGGATGGGCTTTACCAAAACTTCTTTCCACAAGGTTGGGAACGTATTCAGCGCTAAATTGAAAATGTAAATTAAAGACGTCTGAAGCTACTCAGCACATCCCTTTATGATATAAGGTGGAACTCTGTCAATATCTGCTGATAATTTTGGTTTCAAATCTTTCATTGCCATAAAAAAGTCCCCCACAGTCACCTCCGCCAAAACAAAACCAGATAGTCCATCCATTAGTAGACCAGTACGATACGTTGCAACTTCGACTCTGAAGACATTCTCAAAATATTCACCGAAACATTGTGCAATCTCTGATTTCGGAATGCTCCTACCGTCCAATTCAAACTGTGAAACGGATAATATAATATGATGAATTCAATTTTTTACTCAATATGTCTATG
Source organism: Micraspis discolor (assembly GCA_030674115.1). NCBI lineage: Eukaryota > Metazoa > Arthropoda > Insecta > Coleoptera > Coccinellidae > Micraspis > Micraspis discolor. Next base: position 175,615 of record JARTUT010000899.1, read on the forward strand.
TGATGAGCCCATCTGAGATATTCGTCAATGTATACACTTCAAAACTTTATACACTGATCAACAATTGCTAGGGATCACTTATGAACTTCTCTTCATTTGTATTTTTTTTTCAAATTATCTCTTGAATATGTACATTATATGTTTTCTAAGGAAAGATTAAGAAGTTTTGAGTTGATTACATCAAATTTTTCCTCACTTCATCGGCTCTTGTTCACAACATCGATTATTATCTGTAGGCTGTTACAGTTGGAGTGAAAAGCAATGTGGTAATTATTATTAAATTTGTTTTTTTCTCTCGTTCAAACACATAAGGTGACAATAATTGAAGAAATGAGAAGAATATCAGTTTATCAGTCATGCCGAGATGACGTTTGGCTCTTGTGCAACTGGACCAAATCATACTGTTGATACAGGAAGGTTTGTCCCAGCGAGAAGTGTCCCGGCGATTGAATGTTTCGCAAAGTGTCGTGAGTCGGGTTTGGAATAGGTTCATCCAAAACGACTCAGTAGCTTATGTTCATGGGGAAGGTCGGCAGCGCAATACAACAGCTGCCCAAGATCGTCTTTTGATCCTCAATGCTAAGGGAAATCCCACTTACCCGGCGTCGTGACTCAATAGATCACTGAGATTTGCAACAGGAGTTCTAATTTCGAACCAGACTGTAAGACGATGACTACATGTTCGTGGTTTGAGAGCACGTAGGAGGGTACAACCTCCCCGTTTGAATAGGGAACACCGGGTTCATCGACGGCAATGGGCTGAGGAGCATCGCAATTGGACAGTTGAAGATTGGAGCCGATGTTTATTTACGGATGAGTCTAGATTTCGTTTGGTCAACTCCGATGGACGTAGTTTTGCTTGGAGGGAAAGAGGTCGAAGGTATGCAAAACAGTTTATGGTACCCACAACAGCTTTTGGCGGAGGTCCTATATGTGTATGGGAAGGCATTTGTTTGAACCAACGCACAGAGTTGGATGTTCTGCAGAACACCACAATGACCAGCCAGAGTTATTACGATATGATTATTGAACCCATAATTATTCCGTTTGCGGCTGCCTTGGGCGAGAATTTCATTTCAATTGACGATAATGCCCGTCCACACCGTAGTCGTCTGGTTGATGAAGCTCTAGAAACTCACGCTATTGATAGGATGTACTGGCCAGCTCGCTCTCCAGACATGAATTGCATCGAACATGTCTGGTCTGAAATGTCTCGACAATTGTCAACCTTAGAACAACCGATCAATAACCTGGAGGACCTTTCTAACGCTTTACGGGATATTTTGACGAATTTGCCCCAAAATTTTATAAATCGTTTGATTGAAAGTATGCCTGGTAGGGTAGAATGCTTGAGACGAGCTCGTGGAGGACCAACTAGGTACTAGCTTAACCGAAACTTCAGCCTTCTTGTGGTTTCGTCATGAAATTTTTATGTTATTCTAACACAGAATTTTGAATGTTCATAATAAAGTCTTTTTCTCTCTAACTTTCCATTTTTTCATTTTTTTCTCAAGTGAACCATATTATCAACTGAAAATACTCTGATATCTGACTAAATTTATAATGTTGAATGATTGTTTGGGCTATTACAAAAAGTCAAGACTTCTGTCAATTGACTTTATGAAAATTGATAATTTTCAAAAGGTTTCTTACTTTTCTCCTTGATAAAGATAGAAGATGTCTATCGAAACGTCGGAAATCATTACATTCACAATAGATGATGGTAATAGCCCAAACAATCATTCAACACGAGCTCCATCATCAACAATATCGCGTCATCAACTAAATTTATAATCTTGTAGCGAATATTTCAGAAAGAAATTTAGAAAAAGTAAGTGATCCCTATCAATTATTGAGCAGTGTATATTATTCAGATTTTGTTGAAGTATTAGAACAGGTGATACTCAAACTCCCACGGTTAATGTTATGATATGATATGATATGATTGTCTCCTCTCAATATTATCAAAAATACAGGGTGGGATAAGTTTTTCTTGCTCACGTTCAGTTCTTCTGAAAAATATTTTTGAATATGAACAATATCGGCATATTGCTCCAAGGCAGCGAGAATAATCTGAACTGGAGTGTGAAACTATCTTTCAATGATACCAAGCTCTGAGATCAAATTATCATTGCGAAGATTTTAATGGATGGTGAGGAATATCAGTTGGAAGAAAGAGTTATCATACAATTCATTCTATGGCAACTTTTCTGAGCATTTAGCACCTTAGTCAGGCTAAAAATAAATAAATTTATAAATAAAAGCACTGACGTGAGGTCAGATTGCTTTGGCGCTCTTGTTGAGCTACTTGCGAGTAAATATTCAAACCTTAACAAATTTATAAGCTCTCTGATCGGGTGAACAATAGTCTTTTTCCGTACTATGGGACAATGTGATGTAAATATGAAAGCCTAATGAATAAACAAACCTTTATCCCAATTTGAAAATAACTACTCATAATTTTCACCAAATTTTGTTCTATGCTTCTCCTAAAAACTTACGTCATTGCTTTTCTGAGTTTTAACAACGCCATCAAATTCTTTCTCTATGATAAAAAATTTTTTGATTAATATTACGTCTGTGCTTTTCTGAATTTTGACAACGTCATCAACATCGAATTCTACCTCTATGAATTCCATGAAAATTTTGATTGATATTACGCCAACTGACACTGATATCTAGGTCCGCAAGTTGTCAAACGAATATCGATCTGTGATGGCAAATCTTTCAATGACAAAGCTCGGACTTCATGACATTTCTATTTTTCTCTTGAGTAAATGAAAAAATGATCATATCTTCAGAAGGGGGAAAGCTACGACAATGAAATTTGAGGATGAGTAAGATATCGGTAAACTCAATATATATACGGATTTTTATTTAAATCTAAATGAAGTCTTAGGAGATATCGAGTATTGAAAATTTTTTTTTGGGAATTTTTTAAGAATTTTCTAGCATGACGATTTCTGCGAAATTTTGCAAGCCGTTTCGTTTCAGCCTCCCTCAATTACATTCCAAGTATCAACTTGATCAGATGGATATTCTAGTAGTTATTGAGGAAACAAAATTTCAGATGCTCATAACTACTGAACCATCCGACGGATTTGGCCCAATAACGAACTTGACCGAGATATTTGGACAATTAACCTATTCTGAAAATTTGGAAACTCTAGCTGATTCCTTTTGGATGCTAGAGAGGATACGGCCGGCCGTACAGACTCAACTTTCGCCACGAATTCTTCATCAGGGAGTCGAACCCAATCGATTGAGACCATTTTCGGCTCGATATTCCAAAATTACAGACATTCGGGCAAAATGATAGGCACTTTGTTCGGATTAACAAGAGCGCCAAAAAGAGCATAGATCATACAATTGGTATGAAAATTAGGATGAAAATGAAATAAAATGACCTCGTTATATAATAATAAATATGAAATTTAAATTATAATACAAAATATAAATGATCTTCCAGCAAGACAACACAAACAAAGTCCAAGCCAGGCCAGCCAAAGAGAACAATGAGATCTTTTCCTATGAATGACGGTTGCAGCTCATTCCAATACTCTGAAATCCAACAGTTTCATTATAATGAAGAACTATTTTGTTTGAAATATTGTTCATTATTCTTGCTAATTGCTGAGAGCATCCCGATACCTAGATTAATTTACAATAATGTGTCGTTTGAACAGCATCATTATATGATCGAGAATTCCTTGCACTCATAGATGAATAAAAAAAACTTTATATATTAGGTAGTAAAAAAATCCATTAATTTTACTTCAATTTTGTGGCTTCGTTCAACCTAGTTACAATCATTTGGTAATGCACTCATTTATTCAGTTTCTTGTTGCAATTTAGGAAGTAGTTTCATCATACCCCGTTCCCTAAACGTCTTATTTCTATTAGCAAAAAATTAAGATAACCATTTTTCACAATCTACTCTCTAAGACAATTTCAAACAACCAAAAGCGTTATACATGGACAAAAATAAATTATAATCGCATAAGAACCTCCCAACCAAGGTCCCGAAACTTTTGACGGGTCATCAAAGACATGTGAGGCCTGGCGTTGCCCTGATGGAATTTGACGGGTCTCCTATTTGCTAATTCTGCTCTCTTCTGGTCAATTGCAGCTTTCCGAATCAAGCGTCTGGCTATTGGGCAGTAGCTCAAATCAGATGTCCCCTTTTCAGTCCCACCAAATACACAGCAACAGTTTCCGGGCCGTCAATCCCTGTTTGGCCACCATATCAACTGCTTCACCATGAAAGTTTTTTTTTTGTACTGATTTTTCGTGTAAATAAATATAAAGAATTGAAATATTACAATCCAATCAGTTTTAACATTGTTATCACGCAGAATCATCAACAAATCTAAAATTGGAATTTTTTTATCATTTTATAATTCATATGTGAATTTCAAATCCTTATGATAATTTTTAAACTCAGCCATAACGAAATTCACATGGTATATGTATTTTAAGTTTCGAAACAACAGACTGGATAACATTTTTCAACATTATTTTCGTCAAGATAGGGGAAGCAGGCTGACCCACCGCTGATCCTCTAATATTTTTATACCACCTCTTCCTATACTGATAATAACTACTATCAACAATCAACAATTCGCATTCGGATTACATCTGTTAGTCAGCCAAGGCGTCTCGTGATATATTTTAAAACAATTCCTTGGGTGAATAGGGACTCAACATCAACACTTACCAGATCATAATCATCACGAATATTAATAGGTGTATGTTCCCGAAAATTTCATATTTTTGGCGTGAAGGAAAAGAAATAGCTGAAAATTCAAGACGAAAAACAGTTTTTTGTGAATAACTCAGAAAATATCCACTTTAGGGCAAGGGTGTGATGCATAACTCACATTATTTTTTAACGTAGATTCAATATCTACCATAAGAAAATGGGGTTCTAATTTGAAAAAATTGATTTTTCACGAATTTGTCATCCCTAACTTTGAAAGCGATTTTTTCACCACCTGTATCATGAATCGCGATTTCGATTTTTAAAGTGGATACATCAATCTTACATCTTGAAAAATCCCAAAAATGAAAATTGTCCATCCAAAAACCTCGAAGTTATTCTTGTTTCAGCGGAGCTCTATTTTCGATTTTTATTCCGAATTTTCCTGCTCAGAGAGAATTTTCCAACCAAAACTGAAAAATGTTACATCAAAATAACTTGAAATTTTCTAAGGAATCTATTTCTGCATTAAAAAAATGGTGTTGTAATTTGAGAAACGGAAGTTGACGTCATTTCCGGAAAAACCGGAGGTGCTCATGCCTTGAAAATATTTTAGATTTCATCAGCATCGTGAAATACTTATAAGTGCTGAATTTCAAGAAAATACGTTCAGTAGTTTCCCGTATAAATATGGGTGAGGTTCCTCGTGAAAGACCCTATATATTTCTCCTCTGAATGTCATCCGTCGGAGCTTATTAAGAAGAATATCCACGCTCACCACGTCAAAAGCCTTTCTCAAGTCGACCAGTATGGCCACGACTATTTTCCATCGTCTAGAGCTAACGAAATTTCACATATCAAATCAACTGTCGCACTGAGCGTATTACTTTTTATCCTTTAAATTCAATATGTCTCTGACGGTTATTTTATCATGACCAGCTGCAGAATTCTTTTTTAAATTGAGTAAAATATCATTAATTTCTTTCTCGGTGACTGGAGTGAGAACACATGTATTCAAATTATCGATTTCTTTAATATTTAAAACCGGTTTATTACTAACGATCTCATTTTCTACCTCTCTAACAATATTTTCTCCCACCTTTGCGAAATAATTGTTAAAATTGTCAAGTATAGTTTCCCGATCTGTTATAATATTGCGGCCAACTGATAACTTTTTTATACCCGGAGTGTTTTTTTTATTTTTCGAAAGGAGCCTGTTTATATATCTCCACTGTTTTCTTACATCGTTGCCAGTTTTCTCCCATTCTAATCTGAAATACCGATTTTTCAAGGATCTGATTTTATTGTTTATATCATTCTTCAATCTCTTAAATTGTTCTTCTAAATGATGATCAGTACGCTTAGACATTTTTCGATATAATTTATCACGTTTCTTGATTAGTTCAATCAATTCACTGTTTACCCACATATTATTGGAATGACATTTAATTTTCTTGGTATATTCACACTGTTTCCTGCACTCAGTTATCAAATCAATTAGTCTTGCAAATGTATCAATATTACACTGTTGAGATTGTTTTTTGAATAATGCCTTAAACTTTATGTAATCAACCGTATTTTTTTCAAAAATATTTTTCTTTTTATGTATTTTAAAACATTCGTTGATATTAAATGTTAAATATTTGTGATCAGAACGTGAATTGCTATGAACTTCAACCGAGTCTAATAAAACCGTCTTTTCATCCAAAATAACATGGCCCAAAAGAGTCTTTGAGTGTGATGTCGTCCGCGTCACCATTGCTTCAGAAATTACATTACCAATACGAAAGTTATTCAATTTTAATACACCGAGATATTTTTTGCAAATCTGAGAACTAGAATACAATAAGTCAATATTAATATCACCTACTATAACCTGCCTTTTCCCGTACTTCACCATTATGTCCTCCAAATACTCCAAAAAGTCACTGTCACTATATGACGGAGGTTTGTACAGTGCACTCACTTTTAAATTGTGTTCACCTACTTGCGCACACAGCCAGCTAATGTCTTCACTTAAATCTGATTTTTCTATCATAGTGAAATTAATATGGTCTCTGAAAAATATTGATGCAGCTCCCCCTATTTTGGTTCTACAAGTATGAACTCCTTTGAATCCTTCCAGTTGGTAAAAAGACGTTTCGGCTTCATTCAGCCAGGTTTCAACTAGGACCAGAATATCACAACAATAGCATCTCAGAAAGCAGGTTATTTCGTCCCATTTATTCCGCACGCTTTGACAGTTCATATATATAACTTTCAGTTTAGGGTACTTTATTAGGTTTCCAGATCGTTTGAATCTCGAATTAGTAGTATTTTAGAGTCATCATCCCTTCTAAGGAAAATGCTACCTTCTTTAATCCACAGATATTTATAACCATTCTGGTATTTGAAATCACGCGCTTCCTTGTAAAGTTGTCGATTTGTCTTTGTTAAATCATGGTTTAGGAATATTCTTCCATCTGATTTGAATCCTAAAGTTTTCGCCGTATGTTTGATTTTGTTAGAACTTTTAATCATATTTATCTTGTCCGACTTCTTTTCCATTCTAATTCTGATCGCTACCGTTTTTTCAGAAGTTTTTCCAACTCTATAGGCTGTCAGAGCTCTGGTGCCTACTTGGTTGCCCAAGCATGCAGTTTATCGTGCGGCCTGAAGTTGACTCATGGTCGTTCTTTTCGCCACACGTACCCCACATGAGGGCATTTGGCCGGAAATGTCCACGCCAGCACGTTAAGCCTCAGGCTTAACTACTAGTTCGGTATCGGTTTACCCAAGCCTAACCACTACTAGTCAAGTCGCAACACTATCCAAGTCACTACTAGCTCTGCAGGCTAGCGCCCGAGCTGAGAACGCAGCTCACCCGTCGATGTTTCATCCTCTCGCCCAGCATGCGGGCTTTCAACCACTGCCACCACGAGTCCTTCCTCAAGCGAGGCAGTATCTAAGTCTAAGAGACAAAGCTCTTCCGACCTAGGGGCTTGGACTGCCCCCCCGTGGTACCAATCATCGCGTCATTGGCTAGGACATGCTACGGGAACGCATTCCCTTCTCAGTTTTGAATCTTGGGTATTCGAGCCTGAGCCAAGCTCCGCAATAAGATCATTACTGACCTCTAGACCGTTCCTAGTACACCTGCAAGCAGGTCATAAGCCCTACACCGCGGCAAGGTGACGGTCACGTAGGGTCTATAGGCTGTCAGTACTTTTCCCTGAATTTCCACATCTAGTTTTGTTATGATATTCTTGACAACGTCTTGAACATTTTCATCATTCTCCTTGGGTACGCCATGAACTATGAGAGTATTCTCTGAATCTTTTTGTTCTCGTTCATTGAGTATTTTCTTTATTTCAGCGACTTCTGACTGAAGGGATTCATTAATTTTGATTTACTCGTTGTACTTTATGAAGAGTGTGTTCTACTTCCTGTCCATAACCTCCAACTTGGACATTACATCGGCCAACGTGTAGTCTTTATTTTGTGTTGTACCTTGTGCAGTTGTCTTATTCTTGTTCTTTCTGGTTGTTTTGTTCGGTAGCTGCTGAATGCAAGGATCACATAACCATTCTTCGGATGACTTGCTTATCCGTACGTAAGTCCTCTGCGACATATTTATGCAGAGATGATGCATCCAAGTGTCGCATTCATTACAAAAGACTGCTTCGTCTTCATCTGCAACTCCTATCCGACAAATTTTGCACAATTCAGACATATGTATTGGCAACACTGCAACACCGTTAAGCCTGAGATATCGTAACAATAAATTTCGATTTACTTATTATTTACAAAAATTCACAAGATCTCCCAACTTGTGGGCATGTACTAATCACTTATAGTCAATTTGATTATGTTTTCAATATAATTTTCTCAATATTAAGCACTAAAACCTTCGATTTTATTAGGAGCCAATTGCGCACGTCTGCTTAGTTTGCTTATATTGTTGATACTCAATTTTAGATTCATATCAGTAATATAACCATCAAAATTTAAGTTTTCGATCAAATAATTAACGGCAGTTTGAATTTTCATAGTTGGATCAGATTGAAGAACATCATCAGTGGAGGAATCAGACAATAAATCATGCATCTTAACATCATAATCAGTATTATTCATAACAACAGTCTTTCTACCTTTATCAGTAGGGGTAGCGGGCAAGACGGGGACGATGATGTTCATCCGTCGTGCGAATGTCGAATCACATCGCCTCTGGGTCCGAATGACACACATTGTATTGTTTATCAGTTACTACTTTCACCGGGTTTGTGACTGAATGCGTTTGTGAATTAGCGCAAAAATTGTGTACGTCAAATTGCTTGTTATTTTCGCATTCAAAAAAATACAGTCAATTGAGTAAATCTCTAAGCACTCTGTTCAAATGAACGAGAGCGCCAAAAATTGGTGCATATTTGAGTACTAACGAATTATTTTATAACTATGTTGAATAAAGACCCAAAGTTAAAGTAAAATTTATGGATTTTTATTATTTTGCTGGGCTTCGTCACTCGAATAGTTGACTCGTCTCTGAGAAACGAATAATTAGGAGATGTGTTTCTTCGAAGTTTCAATAATTACTCGCTTGTGGTTTCTCAATAAGCGCCAGATTTATCGGACCTCACGTTAAAGCTTCGTAATTTATTAAACTTCTTTATTTCATCTTTTGTATGAGGATAATTTAGCAAAATGACTAAATGCAATATTTCTAATCAAATATGTTTTGATTCAGCAAATCCGAATGGACCAAACCCCTTACTTATCATCCCAAAATTTATCGATCGACCCCATGTTACACTTCCACATGATACCAAGAAAATAGAGTCATAAAAACCGGATGAAATACGGTCGAAACCTCGTCAACGCGATATCTCGAGCCAGTTTTCCAGATATTTTTCTCACGTCTCTGCAACTGAAGCGAGTCTCGCAAAAACCTCGCTGTTTTCGACCATCAAGTCCTTCTTTACGAGTTTCCATCAGCGAGATAGCACGAGGAAGAGAAAGAAGGATGGAAAAGCAGCCAACGCAGAAACAGAGATCGGCCAGCAGCAGCACCGTCATTTATAATGGGATCTGAGGGGTCGCGTGGGAGATGTAGACTGCAGCGAGACGACCGACGTCGTCTGCCTCAGACGACGCCAGGGCTGGATTAGGTGCGGATTTGTGTTAGAAATCTTAGGTGTTTACACATTCCAGTAACAGCAAAGAATGCTATCATTCCGTTGTTTCCCTGGCGGTACCCAAAATTCGTGATCTTGACACTAATATTCTGGCACAGAGTCATATTCACGAAAATTTGGACCGAATTGTGCGTTTGACAGTCTAAACAACAGCTGGATTCTTAAAAACATAGTAGAAAGAATTCCTTATACAGCGCGTGTCGAAATCATTTTCTCACAAGAAATATATTCGGCAACAAAATCCTGAGATAGGTCAAATTTTGTTTCACTTTCACTAAATTTTTCTGCATTTTTGATGGATTTCACCCTGGGCCATCTACATCAACTTTCTAAATTTTTTGAATAGAAAAAGTGGGTCACGAGGTACTCTTTTGGCCAGTTCTTTGTATGTATCTTCTTTATAGGTGTGCAGAAATTTTCAAAACAATTTTTTTTTGATAAATTAGTTAGTTCGATGAAGTTTTCAGTATGCGCTTTGTATTCAGAACAATGATGATCATTTTGAACATTTAATTTTACTTATCTTGTGATGTAATTATAAGTCTTCGTGTGGTACTTCAACGCTAAAATAAATTTCCAATGTTATACAATTTTTTCACTGCATCAACAGATTTATAGAGAAATTGAGCGTGGAGGAAACTCAAATAGTCGACTTCCATTCGGTGACAATTTCATCACGTACCATTGACTAAAAGTACATGAGCCATGACAATTTGTACTTACATAATCAAACAAAAACTTGTGTACGGTTGGAAATTATTATACAGGGTGACCATTTGAAAACGAAACAGACGAGATTACAGACGAAATAAATTTTTTCGATAGAAATGCTCGGACAGGTCGATTTCTGTTTCGAGGAGGACAACTTAAGATGTAGGTTACGAACGCATAGCGCTTCAAGCCTTGCTACTACAACCCTCACCCCCAAATTTTGAATAAGGAAGATGGGGTGAGTGATACCTCATTTGAAAGGTATTTTTGAACTGATTTCAGCACAGTAACTGTTTTTTCATTTTGTGCATTAGTTTTTGAAATATTCTTAACTTAAGTATTTGAAAATGAAGTGGTGTTTTCATGGCATACCTAGTGTTTTTTTGTAAAAAATCGACTTGAGCTTCAAAACAACCATGACTCATTGATCCAATTTTGACGGAAATTATTGAAAATAATGCTGGAAATTATGTGGAAGATCAGATTGTGTTTCAGCAGGATGGAGTTCCTCCACACTAGGGATGTAACGGAGGTAATTATTTCGGAACCGAATGCGGAGTCGGAGTTTTTGAATTCCATTTATCGGAGTCGGAACCGAATGCGGAATCGGAACCGGAGGCGGGGTCAGACGTATTGGCAGTAAAAAGATTTTTTATTTTAGGGCAAATAAAACATTATTCAGTAAATTTTTTTATTATCAAACGGAACACTGAGAACCAAATGGAATATTTCCAGAATGAAATGAATTGTATGTTATGAATTATTTTATACTGAATTAAGAAAAGCTTAGAAACAAATTAAATTGACTCCAAAAGTATTGTATTATATTTCACGAACAACAGCTTTGAAACTTTGTCTCCGTCCAATCTATTTCTTAAGGAGTCGTAGATTAGACCAGCTCCACTAAAACGTTGTTCGCTCGCTACCGAACCTGGTGGACACGACAAATATTGGCGGGCACTTCTTGGAAGGTGCTGAAACTTTGCATTGCCAAATACTTTCCACCACAATAAAGGATCATCATTAATATTTATTCGTTTTTCTTTATTGTACTCATTTAGTATGCTCTTCAACACCACAAATTTGTCGAAACCTACCCTATTTTCAGAAGTGGTATCATAATCATCTTCATCGCTACTTGATAATATATTCGACAAAACTGTATGGAAATTACTATGGGTAGGTTTTACTGGTAATTTCATTCTTGTCCGTGTTTCGGCAGGAACTTCAATATTTTCAGCCTCATTTTTAGATGTACCACCAAGTAGTGACATCAACGACAGATAGATAGACGATAGATCGCGTATCGGGAATCAGGGGGATTCCCAGCGCAACACGTAGGAACTTGCTTATAACAGTCGACGTATGCCGCTATCGTATCGTCCTCCGATTAAGACCTCCGGTTTGGAAGTTTCGGAACCGAAGTCGGAACCGAAGGTGTGATAATAATCGGAAGTTCCGACTTATCGGAGTCGAAGTCGAAGGTCCGTAACATCCCTACTCCACACTACGCCTTACCAGTTCGAGAATATCTGGATCAAAGATTTCCAAATCGGTGGATTGGAAGAAGGGGTTCCACTGAATGGCCAGCCAGATCGACAGATCTGTCACCACTAGATGTCTTTCTTTGGGGCCACTTGAAGAGTAAAATTTACTCTACACAGCCCGATTCCATAGAAGATTTAAGAAGACTTCAGTATAGTGAACGAATGTCGTCTAATCACTCCAGAAATGCTGCAAAATGTGCGCCATAGTTTCGAACAAAACTTATTTCATTGTTTGGAAGCTAATGATGAACAATTTGAGTATTTAATTAATTGATGTGAGTTTTTGATAAATAATTTACTTTACTTTGAGAAGTCTTATTTCTTAGATCAATACTTCAAACCGTTCTGATACCGTACAGTTGGAGAATGATTTCAGTGAATAAAACAGCTAATAGAACATCTGACCCTAGTAGCATTGACACGTACGGTATGACTTCATTTGCCCAGTGGTAGATGTTTTGCAATTTCAAAAACAAGTATGGAAATTTTGGTGATGCGGAAGCACAAAATGTCAATTATTCGCAAACAATTAATTCAAGTGAAAAAATTAACTAACGCATGAATATTTCGAGAACTAATGCATAGAATGAAAAAACAATTACTGTGATGAAATCAGTATAAAAATACCTTTGAATTGAGGTGTCACTCTTCCCATCTTCTCTATTCAAAAATTGGGGTGGGGTTGTAGCAGCAAGGGTTGAAGCGCTGGATTCATTGATGAAGAATCCGTTGTCAAAACCGATTCTGTCCGTCCTTCCATAGGCACGATTACGTCCGAACGGAATGAGCTAGAGGACTCGATATTGAATATCTCGGACGAGTTCGTTATTCGGCCAAATCAGCTCAGATCTTTCGGAGAAATAAAAAAATAATTTTTTAAATTAAACTACTCGAATAAAATTTCTTTTATGATGCAGTTCTATTGTTAAGACCTAATTTTATTTTCGACAAATAATTTTCAAAATTTTGAAATTTTCTCGCTAGGATCTGAAGCAAAATGTCCCATAACTATCGAGTGGATTAGTGCAACGGTTATGTGCCTTGGCTCATTCTTTAGAGGTCTTGGGTTAGAAACCGGATCGAACCAATTTTCAATTCATAATGAGGATGAATATTTCTCTTGTGATGGGGATTTAGTTGCAGATCGCGCATGCGTCGTGTAAACTGAAGTGGTATTGTTTTTCAGTAGTGTCTGACATTTCATAATGGAACGACTTAGTCCGGCACAGCCTCTACAAATTGTTCAGCTTTATTACGAAAATGGGTGTTGTCAGATTAATGTGTATCGAGCACTTAGAGCGACTTACGGTTGACATAATCAGCCTACCGAACGCACAATTCGCTCTACCATCACTATGTTTGAGTCTCAATAGTCGTTATTGAATAATACTCTACCAAATAGACAACATCCAGCTCGTAGTGAGGAGAAAATAGCGGCGGTGGAGGAGATTGTACGTGATGACCCTGAAGTGTCGATTCGGCGCCATTTTCAATAGCTTGGCCTTTCGTATTCAACGACATGGTGAACTGAAGCTAACCGACCTACCGAATTGTTTAAGTTTTAGTCGTTGGGCTCTTGACAAGCTTGCAAAGGATCCAATCTTTTCGACAAAAGTTTCGTTCACTGATGAGGCCCATTTTTGGCTTGATGAGTTCGTGAACAAACAGAATGCCCGAATCTGGGCTGATGAACTACCCGAAGAGTCTCAAGAATTGCCGTTAAATCCAGAAAAAACAACTGTTTGGTGAAGTTTATGGGCTGGTGGTATAATCGGTCCATATTTCTCCAAAACAGAGGGCAGCCGGAATGCTACTGTGAATGGCCGTAGTCTCGACGAAATGTGGTTTCAACAAGTTGGTGCCTCTTGCCATACAGTCCGTGCAACCATGAATTTACTACTGGAGCATACCGGCGAGCAAGTAATTTCACGCTTCGGACCAGTGGATTGGCCGGCTAGATCAAGTAACATCACACCTCTTGATTTTTTCCTTAGGGGGTATGTGAGGTCCAAAGTCTACATGGACAAGCCGACTACGATTGAGGTATTGGAGGCCAATATTACTCGAGTCATTGGAGAAATACCACCCGAAATACTCACACGCGTCATCGAAAATTCGAACTATCGAATGGATCTTGTTAACCGTAGTCGAGGAAAGCATTTGAAAGGAATTATCTTTGAAAAATAATTGTAAAGAATGATTTTTTTATTTGTTGATGAAGATTATAAAATAAAATTGTTTTTATGAATTTTTTTTATTAAAAAAAGTACCTCTGAATGAATCACCCCTATGAAGAGTAGCAAAGTCATCTGACCTGACTGAATTTTTACCTCGGCATTTACGTTCCGAGTTGACTGTGGACATTTTCCTAGATACCCCATTTCCCTCTTATATTTAGAAAAAGTCCCAAATCATGCGCCTGAAAAAAAATTTTTTTTTCAAATCGGCAAAGAAAAATGTCAAAGAAACCGTCAGAAATTCCATTGCTCGATTCCTTCACAGATATGTATTCAATTGACATCTCGATTTTCGGAGTAATAAATTTTTTTTTCAAGTTTCACTTCTTGAGTGGAATCTTTCATGAAATGCAGAACACAAATACATTGATTCCATTTTTATTCTCGAGAAACTTATACTTTCGGAGATATAATCTTTCGAAATTTGGATGATTACTTGCTATTATTTGTATTATTGGGTCTCACAGTAAATGCTAGTTTGAGTGTATTGGTCAGGTGTCTTGGTTTCCGCCCAGAAGTCCTCGGTTCGGATTTGGACAGAGCTTAATATGATATATCATTATGTGGGCGCGACGTAATTGTTTCATGCGAATAGCCATTCCCAAGTAGTTTATCAAGAGTCCCATCAGACCATTCGTCGGTTCTTGAAACGAAATTTTATTAAGTATCACGGTGTTCTAGAGTCCGCGAAAACGAATCAGAATGAGCACGCAAAAGCACCTGACCTGTACTCAGTGATTTTTCACATTTTTATGGAATGTTCGTACTATCTCAGAATCAATTTTGCATTTGAATCACTTATAACTGGATTGATATCGGTATTGCACCAAAATCTACTTATATCCAAAAGATACTTCAAAATAAGAGTGTTTCTCCTCAACCACCCAATTTAATATGTGGACTCACTGATTGAGACATTCATCTCAAATATGATAAAAAAAAAGAATCATTTAGGCGTTAAAACTAACACTCGAAACATGTTATTCGCTTATTTCCACAAATTTCATCAAGATATACAATGGAAAGTCTAATTTCAAGTGTGATTCCGCAACTGGTAATGGAAGATTTCGAAGAGAAAATCCTAGCTGACTCAAACTAGGATTTTGTCATTGTGATCAAAAGATAATACTGATTTGATTTTCAAATACAGCAAACACACAACACTTGAGCAGACTTTAATAAAAAAAAACATAAAATTAAGTACACAATATGGACTGATACGAGAACAGCCGAGAAAGATAGCCGAGTTTTGTGCAGAATTTTCCGTACGCTAATGGAATAGTGACCGGATAGCGATGCAAATAATTTGAAGCTTTGTTCAAAAAATATCTAGTTTAGGAGCTTAACAGCTGCTTAAAGAGGATATAGGGAAGAAAACCCAGTAGGAAAGAGACCTTTAGAAAGACCAAGGTTCAGATGGAGGGACAATATCGAAGAGGATGTAAAAATCTTGGGAGTACGGAACTGGAAGAAGGTTTTGTTGGACAGGGACAGATAGAGACGAGTCGTAGATGCAGCTAAGACCCACGAAGGGTTGTGACGCTACGAAAAGAAGAAGAAGAACAGTTACTCTACACCAGGTAATCATTGTGAAACAGTAATATATTATTAAGTGTGTAGCAACTGAAACGATGTTGATGATTTCTGTAACGGTGAATATCATTCCAAAAATCCAAACTAATAATTTAGATGCATCTCAATCTTGCCCATTGAACCTTCGAGAGATTCCAACAACCCCAGTAGACCAGATCATATTCAAACATTACTGTACAAATCCAGAAAAGCACCTTGATCATTTCAACATGTGGATCAATGACAGCAATGATAACTTAATAATAGGAATTATGGAATCAATTTGGAACGTTTGAAAAGAGTAAATTTTGAACTAGAAGGTTGAATCAAAATTCTTTTGAGAACAAAACTTGGAAGGTTGTAGAGGTAAAAAATTTTATTTATTTAGTTTAATTGATTTTGAATTGCTCAGGCTAGCTAGAGCAGAAAACAATCTCACATTTACTTTCAAAGAGTTTAAATAAATGCTTTCACCCTAGTCAATGATAGTCAGTACTGAAAAATTCAACTTCGGATAATTTGTTCTGCTTCGGCAAGATATGTCAAATTCGGCAATATTCTAACTGCTGCAGATTTGGTTCCGTTCTTTTGTAAATTTCTAGCTCCAGCAAATTTTCAGCACCTGCTGGTTTCGATTCAATATTACGGTAAATTTTTAGCTCCGACAGGTTTTATTCAATTGTTCGGTAAATTCCCTACTTCGGCAGGTTTTGTTCAGATCTTCAGTAAATTTTCTACTCCGGCAAATTTGGCGAACGTTATGAAACTGTTCGTCATCACAAAGTCTCCATTTGAATCTTAATTTCAATTCAAAAAAGACCAATCCATGCACTTTCCAACATTTTTCAAGCGAGAATTGATCCAGAATCGAAAAACATCAATCGAAGTCGACCCCACTTCTGACTCATCCACGTTAGACAGAAACACAGAGATAGTACTATGCAGGCTTCGATTCCATTTTTAGCGGTGATTTCCAAACTAATCGTCATCGGTAAATTCGCCCGTTAGAAGCAGTAAGCATAACATGATAATCGATCATCCCACAACACTTTGTCATTCAATACAGCGGTGTCAACTTATTAGAGTTCATTATTTATGAGAATGATGACTGAACAAATATATTCAGTAGAATATAAAAAGATCATCGTTGGAATCTCTTCGCACACTACCACTGCCAGACCGGCCTCAGTTCGATTTTGGGCATATTAGTGAGGAGGCTATTAAAACTACCTTGAGTGGAATTGCATCCCAATCGGTTGGATGTGATGGAGTGGGGATAAAATTGCTCAGACCTATTATCAACGAGATACTCCCTATTCTGGCCCATATTTTCAATTTTTCACTGCAAAGTTGCAATTTTCCGACAGTCTGGAAGCGTGCTAGAGTAGTTCCCCTCGCGAAAAAAGAGGACGGTGACCTGCCTCAGGATTTCAGACCAATATCGATACCACCAACATTGCCGAAGGTCTTCGAGAGGCTCCTTTACTCTCAGATCTTGAACTACTTGAATGACCATTCCCTTCATAATAGATTTCAATCAGGGTTCCACCAGGGATACAGCACTGCAACTGCGCTCACTAAAATCACGGACGACGTAAGCCAGGCAATGGATAATAAAATGCTAACCATTTTGGTACTTTTGGACTTTAGCAAAGCTTTTGACTCGATTGACTTCGACATTCTTTTGAGTAAATTGCGCTTGATGGGATTTTCTGACCGTTCCCTTGCTTTTTTCAATTCATATATCCGGGGATGTAAAATATCGGTGAGTTTGGGTGACAACTCCTCTGAATGGGTGGAGACGGTTGCTGGAGTTCCGCAGGGAAGCGTTCTGGGTCCGCTTCTGTTCTCACTTTATATATCTTCGTTGGCTGATCTTGTCCATTGTAATTTTCACCTTTATGCGGATGATTTACAGATTTACGTTCGGGTCCGCGTTGAGGAGTTCGCACAGGCTGTACAACTTTTGAACAGAGATCTTTCGGCAGTTGCCGTCGCGGCTTCGCGCATGGGTTTTGTTATGAACACTGCGAAAACGCAAGCAATTATCATTGGTGCGAGGAGATACTTGAACATTATGGATAGACACGCTCATCGAGTAGTTCTCTGCGGTGAAAAGATTCCCTACTCTTCGGAGGTGAGGAGTCTGGGTTTAATAATCGATGAGACGCTATCCTGGAACCCCCAAATTGCCATCACGAGTAAGAAGTTCTACCAATGCCTTCATCAGCTTCGGCTTTTGAAGAATTTTCTGCCATTCCAGACGAGGAGGACCTTGTTTTTGTTCTCTTACTCCCGATTTTGGATTATGCGGATATTGCCTTTATGGGTCTCACATCAAGCCAGTTAGGCAGACTTGACCGCCTGCAGAATGCAGGTATCAAGTTCGTTTATAATTTGAGGAAATACGATCACGTCAGCCAGTTCAGAGACGCTCGTAACCTTCTGTCTATCCGGCAATGTCGTATTTGGCATATGATGCTCATGGGTTATAAGGTCTTCAACCGTCACGAGCCAGCTTATCTGTACTGTGGTGTCAGACCACTGGGGAGTGAGAATCATCAGACTAGATCACTCGAGGATCAAATTTTAAGAATACCAGCTCACTCAACTAACTATGTCAATAACAGTTTTTCAGTGAAATTTTCACAACTCTGGAATCGCATACCTGTGGAGATAACTCGAATGTCAACTTTCTCATCGTTCAAAGTGAGCCTGAAAAAATACCTGAAATACACAAACACGATCAGTTGAAGAAAATTTTTTCTTTATGTTATGTGTTATTTTATTTCCATCCATAGCAGGAGTTATTAGATTTTATATTATATTCTTTAAAATTATATCAATAACTTTTTCATGTAAAATAATTGTTATTCTTGATCTAGAGATGGTTGGCAGGAAGACATCGCTTCATGATATGCCCACCTATTGCATATTGTATAAATTCGATTGTAAAACATCAGCAGCAATAAAGAGTTCCAATAATATTAATATAATACTCCTTTTGGGAAAAATTAACACCAAAACAGAGAACTTTCTTATTGATATAGAGTATACAAACGCAAATAAAGTAGCTCACCAAAAGGTATTTGAATTTGCTACATAGTATGTAGTACACTACATTAAAAAAAATTAGGAAGAAAATAAAATTTCAGTTTTATAATGAATGCTTTTTATCTACAGATTTGTGTGCTAAACGAAATATTTTAATATCAGCCAGATAATATGGAAGTTTCTTAGCTGGAGATCGTGCCACCCAACAACTTGCTTTGTTGGCCCGTTTCTTGAGATTTATTTAATTGATTTTGTTTGGACTATCAACCCTTCTTTGAAAACATACTTTGTGTTAATCGATTACTAGTGAAAACCGGTCGTTGTTGGTCAGCCTTTTGGCCCTTGTACCAATCTGTCACCTGATCACAAGTCAAGCTAATGCAGGAGCTATGTTCTCTGTCCCAGAGGGTTACTCCTGCAATTGATCTAAGGGTTCCCACCACTGTTGATGGGAGAAGTTGTTTTAGCTGCATAAGCATACAGCTGCTTTGTAAATACGCACTTCACTTGGGATAGAGATAAATTTGTCATATAACGTTATATAACGTTTAACGTGACTATTATCCACTCTCTTAATTCTTTCAGAAGGGAACTAATCATTATTAGCAACAAAAATATATTTAATTTAATACACATAATTGAAGTCAAGAGACTGATAAACCTCAATCTCTGGAGTTGATTTACCAAATTAACAAGAAACACTTTTCTCAATCCCAGCAAAAATAAATGGGTCGTGATGCAAGGAAACTCTCACATTCTCCCCCTTTGTAGGTGATAATTTAATTCTACGGCATGAGGTCATTATTAGATGCACCATTAGGTGCACTACAACATAATAAAAGGAAGAATTGAATGTCCTAATATCTGGGAGATCCATGATATGAAATCGAAAAACTATTCAGATATTCAGTACTTTGCGATTTTAATTTTCAACTCAACATGTTTCGAGCTAATTCAGCTCATCTTCAGGAGTACAAAAATCACACAAGTGAAGCTGAAAAACAACAAAAACTCATGGAGAAAACGCAAAAATTCTCTACAGCAAAATACAGGGACAAAGCATAGAAAAATTCAAGTATAAAAACAAAAAACGATACAAATAACAAGCTGAATCGAACTAATGAAACTTTACAAAGTCAAAAGACTATCAAAAACAACAGTCAAGTTATGAAGGTCAATTATATAAAATAAAACAAAGTCAACAATATGAAAACGGTTTGAAAAAATATAATGTCATAACTAAAAATAGCGGGTGTAAAAAACCGCTATGAACAAAGCTGTATGGAAAAGGTAGAATGTCATAAATAAAAAAACTTACATAAAAATCTTCAGGAACAATTCAACGAAAAATTATCTGAAGTCATGCTAATGGTCTAAAAATGTTCTTTCAAATTATTTCAAGGGGAGCAGTGGCCTTTAAACACAAAATATCCCGTTCTTCTAAAGAATGAGAAATGTCGTAGATCGATCGAAGAAAAAATTTTTTAGAATAGTTATAATAACAAATGAAGATACATAATCATATCATGCGTGCTCCCATTCTATACTACTACCGCCATCCAGCTAAAAAGAACAAAAACGAAAGTTATATAAAACAAAGTTATCTATAATGAAATAACCAAACAATAACAACACTGCCATCCAACGTACAGAAGACGAAAAGAGCACTCCAAGATGAAGTAATCCGCAACAAACAAATCGAAAAAAGCCTCAAACGAGATCAAACATCATTGACTCAACTGTCTGCTCCATACCAGTCCTGTTCAACAAGTTAACATCGGAACTTCTCGAATATTTACTAATGAACATACCCTCTAATATCATTTGTCTCATGCCAAAGTCACAACGCTGTAAGATTTTCAGATTTACCGATTTATCAAATTGGTGACCCGTGTCTCTCAGATGCACTCCAAATGCCGAGCTATCATTAGAGAAATTAGATCTACTCCGCAAATGCTCACTTATTCTAGTGGCGAGAGCTCTACCTGTTCTACCCACATAAACAGAGTTGCAATCATCCGAACCACACTCCAACATATACACACCAGAACAATCAAGCGAATTTATTTTATCTTTGTTTCTCACTAAATGGTATTTCAAGGTGTTGACGCTTTTGAAAGAAAAAGTCACGTTATCTCTCTTTAGTATATTAATGATGGAGTGGGTAATATTGCCACAGTAGGTAAATGGAATAAAGAGAGTGGTGTTAGTTCTATCTGGCGTATAAGCATGTTCGATGGGAACTATAGGTGACACAAAATCTCTGGCAATGGAAGCATCAGCTGTCAGTTGCTGAATCAACCATTTCTGAGAAAACCTATTGAAAAATCTGTCTATAAAACTAACTGTATAGCCGTTGTTCACTGCTATCTGTTTAATAGTGAGTAACTCTCTAGTGAAATTCAGTGGAGACAAAGGTATGCTAAACAACCGGTGGAAAAGGAAATTAAAAGAAGCTAATTTATGTGAAAAATGATGAAAAGAATCCTGCGGAATTACGTGATCGGTTTGAGTGGGCTTTCTGAAAATATCAAATTCCAACCTGTCACCTGATCTTGTCAATTTCAGATCTAAAAATTCAATACTGAATCATCCTCAACCTCAATAGTGAACTTTATCCTGTCATGCAGGCAATTGAGCCACGTTAAAAAGAACACAATTCGTCATCATCACCAGTCCAAACCAAGATTATATCGTCAACATATCTTGCGTAAAATTTTATTTTACTCAAATATAAATTATCATTTGATCCAAACAATAAAGTTGACTCAAAAAACTTCATAAAAATTTCGGCCAAAAGTGGTGAGAGGGGGTTTCCCATTGGAAGGCCTTCATTTTGTATATATATTTTATTCTCGAAAGAAAAATAGTTCTGTTCAACACATAAGTTAATAAGTGAAAACAGTGACTCACATATTTCATCATTAAGTGACGAAGATAGAAGCAAATCCTTTAGTATGTCAAGCGTCTGCAAAACTGGGATATTAGTGAACAAATTCTGAACATCAAACGAAATCAACCTGCAATTCTCGTCGAGTGAAATTCTACTGATCCTATCGACCAATTCTTTACTATTTTTGACTGAATAGGGAGACAAATAATCAACATTCTTCACTAAGAAGTCTGAGAGAAACTTAGCCAATTTATGAGAAATACTCCCAATATACGAAACGACTGGCCTGATAGGAACACCAGTTTTATGCAACTTAGGCAAACCATAAAGTCTCGGGACGTGGTAATTCATTGGCAATAGAATTTTATAATTTTCTTTCAAAATTGGGGCAAAATTCTCGAAAACTATCTTGAACGAACTATAACGCTGTTTTAACGATCCTGTGAATTCAGTGATACCATTTTCCCTTAGGAAAACGAGTACTTTATCCACGTAAACGGAACGATCAATAGCAACTAGACAGTGACCCTTATCCGCCTTCGTCAAGAAAATGCCACTATCCTTAATCTTTTTCTTTAAATTACCAATAACGTTAATGAGGGGGTGAGTATAATGTTCTTTTCTCTTAAATTTCTCGATTAAGCGGTAAACTAGACTTTTAATAACAGTGGAATTTTCGTATCTAATTTTCCTAAGTGCAAGTTCCACATCACAAACAAGAGACCATACTATGGATAGTTTACTAGGTGAAAATGAGAACTTTAGTCCCCTCTTTAGTATGTT
Organism: Micraspis discolor; assembly: GCA_030674115.1. Classification (NCBI taxonomy): domain Eukaryota; kingdom Metazoa; phylum Arthropoda; class Insecta; order Coleoptera; family Coccinellidae; genus Micraspis; species Micraspis discolor. The sequence goes on from JARTUT010000899.1 coordinate 198,282, forward strand.
CTTCCCTTCTGTTGAAAAATCATGAGATGAAAGGTTGATGAATCTATCATGAAAATTATGATCACTGAAATTTTGGCCAAGGTTATTCTTAAAACTCTTTTTGCGCGTATGCCTGATTTCAAGCAACTTACTTAGTAACTTCGCTCTTCTGAACTCTTCAAAACGTTTGGATCTATTATTTGAAGTCTCAATAAAATCACTAAAATCTCTGGGCGACATTCTACCTTCCATAACATTCAAAACCAATTTTAACTTTAACTTAACATGAAATAATTTGGAATAAGCCTTTTTACGCTCTCTCCTGATGACAGCATCCTGAATCTTCTCGTCAGGCCACCAAAACTGCATTGTCTATCGTTAAACAAATCCGTAACAAACTTAGGGTGAAGATCTTCTCTAATACATGCAGTAAGGAACCATATTCTAAGACCAAGTAACACTGAGCTTCTGTATAATCTCCTATGTGAATTGAGGACGAAAGCCAGTCTCGCTGTGTATAGTTTAGAATTGAATGTCCTAATATCTGGGAGATCCATGATATGAAATCGAAAAACTATTCAGATATTCAGTACTTTGCGATTTTAATTTTCAACTCAACATGTTTCGAGCTAATTCAGCTCATCTTCAGGAGTACAAAAATCACACAAACAGAAGCTGAAAAACAACAAAACTCATGGAGAAAACGCAAAAATTCTCTACAGCAAAATACAGGGACAAAGCATAGAAAAATTCAAGTATAAAAAACAAAAAACGATACAAATAACAAGCTGAATCGAACTAATGAAACTTTACAAAAGTCAAAAGACTATCAAAAACAACAGTCAAGTTATGAAGGTCAATTATATAAAATAAAACAAAGTCAACAATATGAAAACGGTTTGAAAAAATATAATGTCATAACTAAAAACTAAAACACTAAAACACTAGAGAGTTACTCACTATTAAACAGATAGCAGTGAACAACGGCTATACAGTTAGTTTTATAGACAGATTTTCAATAGGTTTTCTCAGAAATGGTTGATTCAGCAACTGACAGCTGATGCTTCCATTGCCAGAGATTTTGTGTCACCTATAGTTCCCATCGAACATGCTTATACGCCAGATAGAACTAACACCACTCTCTTTATTCCATTTACCTACTGTGGCAATATTACCCACTCCATCATTAATATACTAAAGAGAGATAACGTGACTTTTTCTTTCAAAAGCGTCAACACCTTGAAATACCATTTAGTGAGAAACAAAGATAAAATAAATTCGCTTGATTGTTCTGGTGTGTATATGTTGGAGTGTGGTTCGGATGATTGCAACTCTGTTTATGTGGGTAGAACAGGTAGAGCTCTCGCCACTAGAATAAGTGAGCATTTGCGGAGTAGATCTAATTTCTCTAATGATAGCTCGGCATTTGGAGTGCATCTGAGAGACACGGGTCACCAATTTGATAAATCGGTAAATTCGAAAATCTTACAGCGTTGTGACTTTGGCATGAGACAAATGATATTAGAGGGTATGTTCATTAGTAAATATTCGAGAAGTTCCGATGTTAACTTGTTGAACAGGACTGGTATGGAGCAGACAGTTGAGTCAATGATGTTTGATCTCGTTTGAGGCTTTTTCGATTTGTTTGTTGCGGATTACTTCATCTTGGAGTGCTCTTTTTCGTCTTCTGTACGTTGGATGGCAGTGTTGTTATTGTCGGTTATTTCATTATAGATAACTTTGTTTTATATAACTTTCGTTTTTGTTCTTTTAGCTGGATGGCGGTAGTAGTATAGAATGGGAGCACGCATGATATGATTATGTATCTTCATTTGTTATTATAACTATTCTAAAAAATTTTTTTCTTCGATCGATCTACGACATTTCTCATTCTTTAGAAGAACGGGATATTTTTGTGTTTAAAGGCCACTGCTCCCCTTGAAATAATTTGAAAGAACATTTTTAGACCATTAGCATGACTTCAGATAATTTTTCGTTGAATTGTTCCTGAAGATTTTTATGTAAGTTTTTTTATTTATGACATTCTACCTTTTCCATACAGCTTTGTTCATAGCGGTTTTTACACCCGCTATTTTTAGTTATGACATTATATTTTTTCAAACCGTTTTCATATTGTTGACTTTGTTTTATTTTATATAATTGACCTTCATAACTTGACTGTTGTTTTTTGATAGTCTTTTGACTTTTGTAAAGTTTCATTAGTTCGATTCAGCTTGTTATTTGTATCGTTTTTGTTTTTATACTTGAATTTTCTATGCTTTGTCCCTGTATTTTGCTGTAGAGAATTTTTGCGTTTTCTCCATGAGTTTTTGTTGTTTTCAGCTTCACTTGTGTGATTTTGTACTCCTGAAGATGAGCTGAATTAGCTCGAAACATGTTGAGTTGAAAATTAAAATCGCAAAGTACTGAATATCTGAATAGTTTTTCGATTTCATATCATTAATAAAAGGAAGGTGGTCTTCAAACAGAAGGAAATTGCCTCGTTGGCTCCTCTTGTAGATGATAACTGAATTATGCGGGCTTGAGATCGTCACTAGATTCACCATTAACTGGACTACATTATAATAACAGGTGGGTGGTCTTCAAGTCCAACAAGCCTCATTCAAGTCCAAGATATGCTTTCAAAGGAGGGTGCTTGCATTTGTATACATTCCAGGGCTGATACATATCTCTTGTTCGTGACTAGAAAAAGTTCTCTCCGGGACTAAGAGCTATATAGAAATGAACAAAAATAAATTGAAAACCTCAAGGCAATACGAACAAGGCAAATAACAATAAAATTGTTATAAAATTACAATAAATAAGGAGCCTTGCTGAAGGATTACTTTGATGGATAGCCATAAATCAATCACGTACATGGATCTCACAGTACCTAAATTACAATTTCTTTCCTGGGGACAGATAAAAGAAGACAATAACAACTAACTGAATTCCAATTCGTCGATCTCACAATACATCTCAATTTAAAATCCAATTTTTTTTATTGATTGCCATTATGCAGACAGATAGACAAAATAATTTGGAATCTACAGTTCACGAAACGAGCGGTCGAAACAACAAAGTTATCTCTTCACCGAGCATAGATTTTTCGGTATCAGTTCAGCTAAATCGATCTGAGTTTCGCAAAGATAACGCGGTCTTAAACGTTCAGGGGAAGACCTCCTGAAGCTAAAGAACCGTATCCAAAATAGTCACTAGTAGCTAAATGGCTCTAAAAATAGCTGATTTATTACAAAAAAAAAGAGACAGGATTTTGTTGGATTGATATAAAGATTGTCCATCTTCGACAATTGCGTGATGGATTACAGATCTTTATCGATAAGGAAACATGCAGTATGAGCCTCGTTGGTAAAAAAACTGAAATAAATTTGACTATCGAAAGCGAAAAAGCGAAAAAGATTATACCGGCAATACTTGATGGAATCTACGTTGTCCGCTATACAAAGAAGAAAAAGCAAGGCCCATTAAGAAGATCCTCGTACTCCCTTTTTATATTAAACTGGATAATTTTTTATTTTCCATCCAAACTGTCTTCTGCCGTCCAGCAAAGATTCGAGAAATCTGAGGGATTCTAAGAAAGTCAGTAAAAGTCAAACTCAGCACTGAGAAGACTAAGGCCTTAGTGAAATCCAGGAGATCCCGAACAGTCACTTTACAGAAGCATTCAGAACATCATCCATTATATGAACAAGTGCTGTTGGAACACTGTGGTTGCCTCTGAAATCCGATCGATCACTTGAACAATTGATCATAAGCACTTTCAATGTTATAAATTCGTTTTGAACAATATGGGTTAGATAACAAGACCGCAAAAGCTGCGATCCACGTCGGTGTTCTTCTGCATCATAAAGAATATAATTTCCATACGAACAAAAGTTACGTGGAAGAAAACTCTGAATATGACACTGAATTACGCTCCTTTAGAAATTCTCTTAGCATCGTTCCTTCTCATAACCCTATTATAAAATCCACTGCATCAGGAGTTCATCAGAAAAACTTCGCATTACCTCAAATCTTAATCATCTTCAGCACTCTAACTCAATACCAGACCACCATTATCTCTAGCACGACTCATCTCCATCACAAACTTCCAGAAAAACGTTTGCCTTTTATCGACCCCTCATATTCAACGAATTGGTCTGATCCTCTACCCTTCAACCCCTTACAACCCCCTGGTCCAAAGACGAAAGTGTCATAAATTCAAGAACGCAAACATGAAGAGTGGATGGAAAAGCCCGAAAACGACCAAAAGGAAGCGCTGGTGTCGACTATAACGAGTTAAAAATAAATAGGGGGGACCTGGAAATGTGGGCCAACATCCGACCCACTTAAAACAAGGATATGCGACCGGTCGTCTGAAACCGGGGAGAGAGGGGTCGAAGCAAGTGGTGGGAGTTGCATCCTGCAGAACGCGACGGAGGTCGAAGGACGACGCAGAGCGCACAGGCGTCGTGGAGAGGGGGGAAAATGCGTCGCGACCGTGGTTTTCGGGTGTTGAGGGGTGGAGGGGCGGTAATTGCATCGATGTCAGGCAGACGGATTCCATCGATTATCCACTTGGTTTTCGGGGAAGACGGGAGCGAGGGGAAGCTGAAGAGGGCCAAAAAATGAGTTTTGTTAGGTAAGGGAGATGTCTTTGTTGGACTCGACAGGATGTTGGAACATCCATTGGAAATCAATGATTTTGGGAAAATGGTAACTTATTGACTTGAAGGTTATTCATGGAGAGAAAACTCCGAATTGATCACTTAGAAATTGTGGAGATTTAAGTAGCTTGTGTGAAAACATCGTTATCTTAGAAACGGTTATTAGGGTTTATAATTTATTATTTTCGTTAAATAACTTTATTTTTTTCACTAGCTTATTTTCGCTAGCATACTTCAGCATGCCATCGTTTTGCCCAAATGTCTGTAATTCTTGATTATCGAGCCGAAAATGGTCTCAATCGATTGGGTTTGACTTCTTGTATGTACTGTTATGGTATTTTCCTGACTGTTCCTGAAATTCATTATAAATATTTGAGTGAGACTTATTGGGAGAAAGTATTGAAATATAGATTATAAAAAACAATATTGTTATCAGTTAAATAATCAAGCTTTTTAGATTTTAGAAATATTTTTCCATCGTTCACTAACGATATACAGGGTGGCCATTTGAAAACGAAACAGACGAGATTACAGACGAAATAATTTTTTTCGGTAGAAATGCTCGGATAGGTCGATTTCTGTTTCGAGGGGGATAACTCAAGATGTAGGTTCCGGACGCATAGCGCTTCAACCCTTGCTACTACAACCCTCACCCCCAAACTTTGAATAGGGAAGATGAGGTGAGTGATACCTCATTTGAATGGTATTTTTATACTGATTTCAGCACAGTAATTTTTTTTTCATTTTATGTATTCGTTCTCGAAATATTCTCAACTAAGTATTTGAAAATGAAAGTGGTGTCTTCATAACACTTGTACTTTTTACCTGGTAATCTTACTGGAGATATGTATTTGGACTTATTGGAAAATCACATCGATCCAATTCTGACGGAAATTATTGAAAACAATGCTGGAAATTATGTGGAAGATTAGATTGTGTTTCAGCAGCATGGAGCTCCTCCACACTACGCCTTACCAGTTCGAGAATATTTGGATCAAAGATTTCCAAATCAGTGGATTGAAAGGAGGGGTCCCACTGAATGGCCACCCAGATCGCCAGATCTGTCACCACTAGATTTCTTTCTTTGGGGTCACTTGAAGAGTGAAATTTACTCTACACAGCCCGATTCCATAGAGGATTTAAGATGTATAGTGAACGAATGTCGTCAAATTACTCCAGAAATGCTGCAAAATGTGTGCCATCGTTTCGAACAAAACTTATTTCATTGTATGGAAGCTAATGATGAACAATTTGAATATTTAATTATTTGATGTGAGTTTTTGATAAATTATTTATTTTACTTTGATAAGTCTTATTTCTTAGATCAATTCTTCAAATCGTTCTGATACCGTACAGTTGGAGAATGATTTCAGTGAATGAAACAGCTAGTCGAATATTTGACCTTAGTAGCATTAACACGTACGGTATGACTTCATTTCCCCAGTGGTAGATGTTTTGCAATTTCAAATACAAGTACGGAAATTTTGGTGTTCTACTAACTACTACTAACTAATGCATAAAATGAAAAAACAATTACTGTTCTGAAATCAGTATAAAAATACCTTTGACTTGAGGTATCACTCACCCCATTTTTTCTATTCAAAAATTGGGGGTGGGGGTTGTAGCAGCAAGGGTTGAAGCTCTATGCTTCCATAACCTACATCTTAAGTTATCCCCCTCGAATCAGAAATCGACCTGTCCGAGCATTTCTATCGAAAAAACTTATTTCGTCTGTACTCTCGTCTGTTTCGTTTTCAAATGGTCACCCTGTATAATAGCTCTCCTTATGTAAATTCAATTGGTGTAATCTGCATATCTATACAGGGTGTCCCGTAACTCCACGTGAAGCGGTTACTGGGCGATATGCTATGTTATACCAGTTCTAGCAAAAATAGAAAAAAATAAATAAAAAAATTAAAATAAAACGATTGTACCTTACATTGGATTTGTGACTGTAATCAATAAAATGGTTATTTAAGGTTACGTATAAAAAATCACTGCAAAATTGGAAAATCTGTGACTACAAAAATATACCTATTACCACTTAACCAAGGGACATGGAATTTTTTTTTTAATTTTTGCTAGAACTGGTATAACCTAGCATATCGCCCAGTAACCGCTTGACGTTGAGTTACGGGACACCTTGTATATGTGAAAAGTAACAATTTTGAAGTATTTCAATTGTATTCCATACTGATATGAGGAAATAAATACTCCCAAATGGGATATAAAGTGAAGATGAAGAAATTTTGTACCTCATATTATAAGAAACCAGGCATATGTGGTATTAAACTGTAGCAGAAAAAGTCGCCAAATTTTTGAAAGCTTGCAAGAGGCAAAAGGAACCATTTGCAGCTAGATATTGGCAAAAGCACCATTTTTGAAAAAAGTGTGACAGGTCAAGGCTTTCTTGGTTTAAATTTTTTTTTTCAAAATCTAAACATATACTCCAGCAGAGAGACAGTTCAGTTGCCAAAAATTCCATCGTTGAATCCACGTCATTTCGTGAACGAATCACAACGAAAATCACATTCAAGTTGATAGTGAACCCAAACGGTAAAACAAAGTGATAAATCAAATCGAATGTTTATTATTGAGTAACCAGTCATAACAGATCTTTAATTAAACTGAAATGAAATCAAGTGCAAAGAAGCTGCCAGTTACTAATTGGCAGTCCACAACTCCACAAGTACGTAGTTGTTTCGGAGATACCTCTTCAAAAACTTCAAGAAAGAAAAAGGACATCAAGTGTTGGAGAACTATTATGAAATAGAAACTGCAATTTCTGATATATGGACTCATATTTGATCATTTTCTAAATTGAATATAACCAGTTTTATCATTGCATTGAATCATCTTCATTGTTTGTGTTACCATAGGTTAAGATTCGACATAAGAAGGTTTGAACATAGACAATCATCATTTTTGTAGATATCAATAAAATTTGTTAATTTTTAATTCCCAAAATTTTTATTTAATAATTGAACTCCCCCTGAGATTTAGCTGGCGCTCAGTTAGATCTTTTTTATTTCAAAAAGATATTGTTAAAATTTGGTTCTTGTTGAGAACTGCATTTTTTCTCTAGCTGAACCATCATCTCTAATTTTCTATATAAGTTTAAAGAACATGGATATTCCGAAAGAATAGAAGATGACAATAATTTGTCCTCTATTGATGTCTAGAAACCCGGTCGTTATAACTAACTGAAGGCCTATAGCGATCTCGTGTAACTTGGCTGAAATCTGGTCTGTTATATGTGAGTTTATCACAAGATAATTTTATGACTCAATACAGGGTCTTTCACGAGGAACCTCACCCATATTTATACTGAACGTATTTTCATGAAATTCAGCACTTATAAGTATTTCACGATGCTGATGAAATCTGAAATATTTTCAAGGCATGAGAGCACCTCCGGTTTTTCCGGAAATGACGTCAAATTCCGTTTTTCAAATAATAATAACATTTTTTTATTGCAGAACTAGATTCCTTAGAAAATTTCAAGTTATTTTGATGTAACATTCTTCAGTTTTGGTTGGAAAATTCTCTCTGTGCGGGAAAATTCGAAAAAAAAAATCGAAAATAGAGCTCCGCTGAAACAAGAATAACTTCGAGGTTTTTGGATGGAAAATTTTCATTTTTGGGATTTTTCAAGATGTAAGATTGATGTATCCACTTTAAAAATCGAAATCGCGATTCATGATACAGGGGTTGAAAATATCGCTGTCAAAGTTAAGGATGTCAAAATCGTGAAAAATCAATTTTTTCAAATTAGAACGCCATTTTTTTATGGCAGATATTGAATCTACGTTAAAAAATAATGTGAGTGTATGCATCACACCCTTGCCTTAAAGTGGATATTTTCTGAGTTATTCACAAAAAACTGTTTTTCGTCTTTAATTTTCAGCTATTTCTTTTCCCTTCACGCCAAAAAGATGAAATTTTCAGAAACTGTTACTTAAACCTTGTTTTAGATTTTACTACCGTAATATGCAAGAGAAAAAAGTTACAGGTTGTTCCTAAATAGATGGCGAATTTGGATTGGAATTTGTATCGGAAACCTCTTTATTTCAACTAATCGGCCATCGGTTTTCTCTCCAGTGATAAATAAATAATTCCTTATGAACCATATGCAAAAACTTACCATATTTTACATTCTTTTTTTTAATGATAGATATTAATTTCATCTGCCAAATTCCTCTTTATTCAGTAGCATTTTGTGTTTGCTATTAATTTGATGATAATTCGTATTAAGTTATAAAATGCCTAATTTTACCAATGAAGATTATTTAAACCTCATTCTACTTCATGGAGAATGTAATAAAGTTGTAGATAGAACGATTCGCCTGTTCATTGAGAGGTTTCCTGACCGACCCAGACCAACGAGAGATACCATTAACAGAACCATGACAAACTTGAGAAATGTCGGATCTTTCGTTAAGAAAACTATATACAGAGAAAAAAGTGTAGTAGAAGATGAGAACAACAAAATTACAGTTCTTGCATATTTTCGTGTGAATAGATAGATAGATAGATAAATATATTCGTCATCAACATTACATGACAGGTCAATACTAATACATAGCATCATATAAAACAAAGTTATACTAAAAATAACATCACTAACATAAGAATATTTTGAAACCGACGAAAAAACATATCATATCACTGAGTCTATACAGTTCGATATTTCACTACGGTTACAGCAGTATTTTCACGCATTATTGAAATTTTTTCTATAGAAATTAACATATTCTTTTACGCTATAGAAAGCTTCATTTGTCAAAATTGATTTGATTTTTTTTTTAAATTGTGTGTGATTCAACAGCGTGATTTCATTCGGCAATAAATTGTACAAAACAGAACCAGCATGGTACGGAGATCTTTCATGAAACTTATGGTAGTGCTTCGGAAGATGAATTCTATGTCTTGCCCTTGTTTCGTTTTTATGGAATCCTTGACGACAAACCAATTCTGATCTCTTCGAGTATTGAATTCAGCAATGTATACAAGTATATACACGGTAAAGTGAAAAGAGAATAGGTCCTGAAAATTATCCTACATGACGTCTTAGGTTCTAATCCAAAAAGGAGTCGTATTACTAATAATAATAATAATAATTTATTTATCCCGTAGACAAAATACATTTGTATGGAACATGTCAAAAAAAAAAAAAAAAATAGAATGCAATAGTACTGAAACAATCAAATAAAAATTGAAAACCCTACAAAAGATATGCAATACAATGTCTCAAAAGAATATGCACTCTACTCAATGATTGCCTGAAAATATTCATTCAAGTTGTAAAAGCACTTCTCAACCAGCAAAGCTTTGATCTCTTTCTTGAACTTACTGTACTCCAAGACCTTCAATCTATCAGGTAGATGGTTAAAAATTTTTATGCCACTATACAAAGGTGACGTTTGAAATTTAGTGGTTCGGTGCTTTGGAAAACTGAGTGTCTCTCTATGCCTCGTATTATAATCATGAAATTCGGAGCATTTACTTAGTGAGAGAATATTTCTACGTGTGTACAATAAACAGTTGTAGATATAAATACATGGAAAACACATTATTTTATTCAGAATGAAACAGGGCCTACAGGACTCCCTGGGCTTTAAGCAAAAAATTAAACGAATTATCTTCTTCTGGGAAATGAAAACTGCATCACTGAATGAGGAACCACCCCACAGGACAACGTTATAATTTAGGTGAGCATATGCGAGCGAATAGTACGAGTTAATAAGAGCATCACGTGGCAATACGAGTTTTAATCGTCTCAGAGCGTAAAATGCACTACTTAGTTTCCTACATACAAAATCTGCATGATCTCCCCAAATCAGGTTTTTATGCACATGTAAACCAAGAAACTTCGAACAATTCGATGGTTTCAAAATACCGGACTTGAGATTCAAACTGAACCGATGATTAGATTCACGCATTTGGAAATAGACAAGGTCCGTTTTGTTTACATTTAAAATAAGGCAGTTTTTAAAGCACCAATCAGAGAAACACTGGACGGTGAACTCGCAACCAGCCTTGAGTTCGCTCAAATTCCGGGCAGAAATGAGAAAAGATGTGTCATCAGCATATTTGCTGATGACATATCTTTATTTTCAATCTCGCTATTAAATGATGCATGATGTAATCTGGCAAGTCGTTTATAAAAATAATAAATAAAAGTGGTCCCAGAACGGATCCTTGGGGTACACCCATCTCAACAGGGTACTGAGTTGAGTGCTGCTGACCTACCTTTACCGTTAACCTTCGAGCGCTTATAAAACTTACCATCCAATCAAGAAAAACCCCTCGGAAACCCAAATTGAACAACTTGTCTACAATAAAATCAAATTTCAAGCAGTCAAATGCACGGGACTGGTCGAAGAACATCCCGGCTACGCAAACTCGATCATCCAAACAACTATATACAAAATTTACCAACTCACAGGCTGCGGATTCCGTTGATCTACCGATTCGGAAACCGTGCTGACAGGTGGTGACAAAGGAAAATTTATCCAAGTAGTTCAACATTCGATCATATACTAGTCGTTCCATTATTTTGGACAATGAGCTCAGTAATGAAATAGGACGATAATTGTCAATGTCGTCAACAGCACCCTTTTTGTGTACAGGAATAACTTCAGCTGTCTTCAGTAGAGAAGGAAATCTACCTGACAGTACCGAGTCATTCATAAGATTAGCCAGATGTTCGGAAATGTAGGGCGACAAAATTTTCAACACTCTGACCGGAATCATATCCAGCCCGCAACTGTTATTATTTTTTATTTTGTGTATAACTGAGGCTATTTCCTCAGCTTCAACCGGAAAGAAAAAGAAATTATTGACGGTCAATGAACGAGTTGTACACGAACGAGACCTATAACCACCGAAATGCCTCTCAACACTCAGTATATTTATCGAGGAAAAATATTCAGCGAATGCATTAGCTACATCTGGTTGGTCAGAGATAATGCCACCGTGAACTTTCAACCTAATATTTTTATCAAATTTAGTGAGACCGGTTTCCTCACGCACCAAGTTCCAAATAGTTTTATTTTTATTACTGGAGAAATCCGAAATATTCTTATAGTAATTCAATTTAGTGGATTTTAATAAAACTTTATAATCCTTTTTAGCCGCTAAATAAATATCTCTAGTTTGTCGAGATTTTAAATTTTTGAACAACCAATGAAGATTCTTGAGATCATTACTGGCCTGTCTGATTTCATCAGTGATCCAATCCGTTTTGTGATTAAAAAAACATTTCTTTGTTTTGATCGGACAAGTAGAATCTAACAAATGCTGTAATATGTTATAGAAATGGCCAAACGACTTTCAAAATCGTTTTCATGGTACATACCATCGAAAAATGCAGAAGCTACCTTCAACGATAGATTCTGCAAGTTATTTTCTGTTAGACATCGGTATGTACGAAAACGTGTTATCTACAGAGCTAGGCGAGACGCACTCGAAACGAAGTGACATAACCCTGTGATCCCCGATGTCAGAATCAGCCACGGTGGTATTTACCAAATCGCGCTGTATATTGGTTAAAATATAATCAATTTTGAAAGAACTAGTGATGCCATGCTTGTTCGTGAAGATTCTAGTTGGTTCCTCTGATGTAACGCTTAGATCAAACTGCAGCAAAAGATAATCCAGCGCCCTACCTGACTCGTGATAGTTTATGTTCAAATCACCACAAACAAAAATAGAATGCGAACCAGTAAGACAATAATTCAGAACAAATGACATTGTCTCGTCGAATAATTCCAAGCTACCCGCGGGAGGCCTGTACACACTGAGAACACAGATGTTACGATACATATGTTTAACCTTAATCGCAGAAAATTCACAGTGCAATTCAACTGAAAATTTCTTTATATAAGGAATAGGTTCAAATTCAAATTTAGATTTAATATATATAGCTGTTCCACCATGCTGTCTTGTAGGCCGGCAGTATGAAGCAGCCATTACATAGCCCTTTAAGCTCATAAATAACACTTCTGTGGAATTGCACCAATGTTCAGCAACACTTACTATGTCCGGACTCTCGAGAGTAACATAAACTTCAAAGTCATTGATTTTATTAGAAATACCTTGTATATTTATTTGCACTATTTTTAAAAAATTATTATTTCCGTTACTTGCACATTCTGGTCTGCCTATATTCCTCAAGGATTGGTGTTCAGCTGCCGTCGTTTCATAAAAAACTTGTTCACCGCTATTCCTTCTGGCCAAAAATCTGGATGAAACACTTTGTCCAAAAATTCTGTTGGAATGGATAATTTAAAGGATGAATATATATCTGGTTTTTTTGATGTTAATTTCTCACATACGACATTAAGTATACTTTCACTTAAAAATTCTTGAAGCTCATTTAGGGTCGTTTCTGGATTGAGTCTTGTTACGTGAATATGAGAAAATTGTTTTTTTGGGACACCCTGTAAACTGTTTGTTTTCGAAGTTCCAACTATCGGCTTCAAGACCTTTCTGGATTGCATCATTTGTCTCGGCGTGGTAGGGTTCCTTGATCTTTCGCTATTATCATTTTTTTGTTTCACCTTTTTATTTTTTTTTGAAGTTACGACGACCCATTGCGATGAATTGTCGTTTCGCTCTTGCTGTTTCTCTTTTAATCCATTTTCAGTAGAGTCATGAATATCCTTTTCACTGTTCGAATTAAAAGTGGGTACCTCAATATGGACTTGTGCTATCGACCTCGATGATTCAGTGGCGGAATCCCAACCTGATGGAGTTTCGGTGATAACAGCACCTGCATTTGTTGTCAATGCGTTTTTGTGCGTCGTGAGGATACATATTTCTTTTTTCAGGTAACTTATTTATTTACTTTGAGATGTTATAAGCGATTTCAAATTTCCGATTTCTTCAAGAAACAACGACGATATTTCACTTACAATCTGTCTCTTCATGTTGAGGAAATCTTCCTTTGTGACGGAGACTTGTACAGTTGAAAATTCACAGGAATTAGTATCCGAAGTATTGGTTTGTATACAATAATCACACAACCATTTCTGCGAGGTATTTTCACGTATTTTGTTGAACTCTTCCACAGTTAAATTCACACACTTGATGTGATAATTATTATCGCACATTTTACAATTGATGGAATCATCGTATCTATCAATTTTAATATTACACTTGGAGCAACTTATTCCACGTCCACGCGACATGCTGTCTTCGATAGAATGAATATTCTTTTCTGCAAGACAAACGGCCTCAAAATTCTCTCAAAGATGCCGAGATTAATCTGGGACTATCTCAATCGAGTGTTTGGAGAATATTAAAAAAACATAAAATGCACCCATATAAATTCAATAGGGTACAGCAATTAAAGAAAACTGATTTCGTCAGGAAAACAGAGTTTTGAGAAGCTATGATGATTCGATTTCAAGAGAATGAAAACTTTTTGGATTGTATAAATTGGACAGATGAATCTAAATTCACAAAGAATGGTTCTTTCAATAAGCATAACACTCATTATTGGGATGAAGAGAACAACCACCACTTCAGACAATGGAACTTTCAAGAGACCTGGAGTTTCAATGTTTTCTGCGCCATCAAAAATAATGCAATTCTCGATGTTCACATTTATGATGGGACTTTAACTGGTAAGATAGAACACTACACATGTTTGCATTATTTAAAGAATGTTCTCCCTTAGGAGATAGATATGCTGACATATTGACTCAAATAATTGAGCCGCTAGTACAGAACCGTAATGACTTATGGTATCAACAAGATGGCGCGCCTCCACACAATTCACTCAATGTGTCAAATATCCTATACAGGCTATTCGAAGATCGATGGTTGGCGAACAATGGTCCACATCTTTGGCGACCACGTTCTCCCGATTTAACTCCTTTAGACTTTTATGTTTGGGGCAGGATAAAAAATATTGTCTTCTCAACTCCCCTGACTGATTAAGAGGACTGCTTAGAACGAGTCAGAAATGCGTTCAGGTTTGTTTAGATTGTTAGATTCATAGTTTTGAAACTCAATTTGGTATTTAAACACTTTTGCAGATCTTTTCCTCCCGATGAAATAAAAGAGCAACGCATGAAAGAATTCCTGAGACGTATAAATAAATGTCTAGAAATTAACGATCAAAACTTTGAGCATCTTCTCTAGTTATAACTGCGAGAGTTTGCCATGGTTCTCCTAATAGTAACTTGAAGTCGGTTTCAAGAAGGGGTGAAAAATCTACAGCATGGTTCAAATAACAGTTCCTGAAAATTTCATCTTTTTGGCGTGAAAAGAAAATAAATAGCTGAAAATTCAAGACGAAAAACAGTTTTTTGTGAATAACTCAGAAAATATCCACTTTCGGGCCAGGGTGTGATGCATACACTCACATTATTTTTTAACGTAGATTCAATATCTGCCATAAAAAAATGGGGTTCTAAATTGAAAAAATTGATTTTTCACGATTTTGTCATCCCTAACTTTGAAAGCGATTTTTTCACCCCTTGTATCATGAATTGCGGTTTCGATTTTTGAAATGGATACATCAATCTTACATCTTGAAAAATCCCAAAAATGAAAATTTTCCATCCAAAAACCTCGAAGTTATTCTTGTTTCAGCGGAGCTCTATTTTCAATTTTTTTTTCGAATTTTCCCGCTCAGAGAGAATTTTCCAACCAAGACTGAAAAATGTTACATCAAGCTAACTTAAAATTTTTAAGGATTCTATTTCTGCAATAAAAAAAATGTGTTCTAATTTGAAAAACGGAAGTTGACGTCATTTCCGGAAGAATCGGAGGTGCTCAAGCCTTGAAAATATTTTAGATTTCATCAGCATCGTGAAATACTTATAAGTGCTGAATTTCATGAAAATACGTTCAGTAGTTTCCCGTAGAAACATGGGTGAGGTTCCTCGTGAAAGACCCTGTATTGAGAGTTTTCGGTCCAAATAAATATTTTTTAATAATCGCTGACGCATGCACAAAATGGAAAGAGGTATTTCCGAAGGATGATATTACGTCGGAAATGACATTCATAATTTTGAGATCAACATTTGCTCGATTTGGATTACCAAACTTAATTGTCACAGATCAGGTTAGAAAATTCGAATCAACAAAATTTAAAGAAATTCAAATCATGAATGAAGCCTATAAAAACTTAGTTCATTTCGGTATCAAATGCGTTGACGGAATATGATCAAAATAAAACTGAACTCCCTATCATAAATAATGAAACCGGGACTTTTCATTTGAAATTTTTTTTCCAGATTAACGATAACGCATCCGAATGTAAATCAGTCAAGCCCGACTGAAACTCATCGCGTAGTTTTTACGATCATGCCATTTCGTATCAGAAAATGAGAATGCATTTCAGCAGTAAAAGTTTGATTGCATGCCGATTTTCGTTCATTCTCCAAAGAACTATCGCGAGACGTTTTGAACAATGCACATTGCATTTTATTCTCGGTTTTATTTCAGTTCTGAATCAACCCGGTTTACAAGCTTTTTTCATCCCTTTGAATAAGTTAGGAGCTACCAGGGTCGTAGCTGAAACTGGATGTAGTTGGGTACAAGTTTGGTATTTGGATATTGACTACATTACAGCTGCTATACTAGAGCTCATGAAGGGAATCAACAAGGGCTATGGAGAGGGTGCCATACATAGGTGGACTCTTTTGTGACTTGAGTAGAGCTTTTGAATGTGTCTCTAAAGAACATCTTCCTTATAAATTACAGCATTACAAATTCGATCAGTGCTCAATTGCATTTATGAGTTCTTATCTATTTGAAAGATTGCAGTGTGTTGATCTCAACGGGGATCTATCTAAATTGTCTAATGTTGATTGTGGTGTACCTCAGGGATCGGTTCTGGGACCACTTCTTTTTCTCATTTATATTAATGATTTCGTTCTTTTCGCGGATGACGCAACAGCGTTAAAAAAGGTTCAATCAAAAGAACTTCTACAGAATATAATGAGAGACTTGTTTTCGGTTGTCTCAGAATGGTTCAATAGTAACCAGCTTAGTTTAAATGAAACCAAGACTGAGTTCATGTATTTTTCAATGAGAGATCTAGGGGATATGAATTCACCAGAGCCTATTAAAGTTTTAGGTTTAATGATTGAAGGTAAATTGTCTTGGAGTGCTCATGTCGATAACGTTTCTAATTGTATATCGTCAAGTATTTATGCATTGCGATCGTTGGTTGGAAATGTATCGGAGGCTGTGATGATATCTGTGTATCGTGCTTTTGTGGAATCGAGACTAACATATGGTATTCTGTGTTGGGGACATGATTCTAATGTGAAAAGTCTGTTTGGATTGCAGAGAAGGGCAATTAGAGTTATAGGTAGATTAAATTACAGAGAAAATTGCAAACATGTTTTTCAGGATAAGAAAATACTAACAGTCCCGTGTCTGTTTATTTATGTCTGTGATTTTCGAAAATTGAGACGAAAACGGTCTCAATAGGTTTGACTTCCTGATAAAGAATGATGAAGAATTCAGGGACACATTTAAGTACCTATAGGCGACCGGCTGGCCGTACCTATACATTCTATCTCCAGAAAAAGATGAGTTAGAGTTTTTATATTTTCAAAATAAGTTAGCTGTCAAAATATCTCGGTAATGATCGTCAATGGGCCAAATCTTATGGTTTAGGAGTTATGAGTATCTGAAATTTGTATCTTTCAGAATATCGGGTCGAATAGTAATTATAATTATTGATAGATTTCATTTAGATCAGTCTTTGTGTGATTGTTATAGTTTAGAACACTTGTAGAACAGCGTGCTATCATCTTGCCCAAGTTTCTCAAGATCGATCTTATTGTCAATTAATTGGGTTCGCCTTCCTGAGGAACAATTTGCATCTATTTACTCTCAATCGTCCACATATATCGGTCAATTCGTTACATTATTGTGAAATAGGTGCGAAGTAGATAACAAATATTCCTTTGACAGAAGAAATTCAAAAACTCACAGGGGAATTGAAATCATTAACATCAACTGCCTTTGATGGACTGCAAAATGAATCTTTGAAAAAAATTAAGATTCGTCTTGGAGGGTGTAAGTGTTCGTGGTGTTCCGCTGAAACTCTTCGGCAGTTATTTGACGGACAGGACCCAGATGGTACAGATTCGCGATTTTCTTGGTGAACTATCGAATATTCTGTGCGGTATACCACAGGGCACAGTACTGGGACCTATTTTATTCAACCTGTACATTAACGACATATGGAATATTGATGCGTATGGACCTGTTATCGGTTTTTCCGACACAGCCGTCCTATATAGAAATACAGACAGGGAAGAATTGAGTTGCAGAGCGGAAAGAGAACTAGAAAAGATATTCAATGCCCTCAGTCCGAGATATCTCACAATAAATCTTAAGAAAAATAAATATCTGCCATTCTCTAACAATAAACCTAACCAGCCCCTCGTCTACATGTTGACGATCAACATCTACCGATTTCTGCGAGGGGACTTTCAGTGTAAAATATCTTCTGGGGCACCTCATGCTGAGTTGGATAACTTCAAATCACATAAGAGCTAAAGAACGCGTGGTCGAGATAAGGATAATTCAAATGAGTTGGGGAATATTCCAGGAAGATACCTTGAAAACCATCTGATTCTGTTTGGCACTCAACTCCTTGAGCATGTAGCTGAACCACACCAAATATGGCTACACCATCTGCAAAGCCTGAAATATTCATATAAACCACCAGTTATACTAGGACGATCTCACGCTATATGCATCGAATCAAGATGACCTAAGCAGATTATTAGAGATTGTATCTTCTTTCAGCGAAACAATCAGATCAGCCCGAGAAATGCGCAATACTCGAAGAACTACGTGAGTAACTGTGACTAATTATACCACAGTCCCTTCTCTGAATAAAGATAGAGCCTACAAATATGTGGGAATAAGGCAGGCAATTTACTTAAAAATCTCCGAAATGAAGAAGATTATTGATGATATTGATGAAAACTGCCCTCAATGTTAGATCTCTCTTCACCGCAATCAACACATGGGCGATTCCGAGCATTCGGAATCCCGAATTGATCTTTACATAAGTCGAAGAAATGTACAGAGCATTGAGAGTCATGCCAATAACATTCATCGTATATAAAGGCATAAATTATGGCGTAGAATGAACAATTTAGAGAGTGCCCATGCCGTGTATGTTCAGAACCTCAAAGGGTATTTCAACCAACAAAGCTCAGCCCTCTTTGTAGTCGTATGAAAGACATATGAAGCAATATCTGCCCTCAACCTAGCTTACCCGTAGCTACAGAACACCATGCCCCCACAGGAAGAACTGGTTAGGGAATGGAGTGACAAGACTCTGCATTTCACTACAAAACTTATCCTAAGGAATTTCTTCTACATGAAACAACACACGTCGTCGCTATACAAGGCCATTTAAGTCGCGTTAACACCAATATAGATGCTCATATCACAACCATCCAATCAAAAACGCAGTCTTGGGTTCAGAAGGCACTATATGGTAGACACCCTTCTGATCTGAACCATGCGTATGTCGATAGAGAAGCGTCGCACTATTGGCTGATACAGGGGGTACTATTCAAGAAGACCGAGGGGTTTATGGTTGCGATTCAGGACCAGGGCATTCTCAAGAGAAACTACAGAAAACAGATTATAAAAGACCCAACACTCACAGTTGACTCTTGCCGAAAATATCACATAACACAGGAAACCATACAACATATTACAGCCGTGTGTAAGCTCCTCGCACAAACAGATTATTTGCATAAACATAATAAAGTAGCCAACTCACCAGACACTTGCTGTCAAACACTCAATACTCAAAAAGGATTGTTAAGATCCAATAATCCCAAGAAACTTGCAGAAGATTTCAATAACCATTTTACTAGCGTCTCCTCCTTATTGATATTGTAACAAAACCTAATGACTACTACGTCAACAGAGGAGTTCCGCTTCATGCGCCGACAAAGGGATTAAGAACATAATGAAAGGGACCGCTCGCCATAAAGCTGTCACATAAAAAACGATTAATGGTGACATATTTATGTGACATAAAAGAGACCGCTTTGATCGTTCTGGAACGTGAAGCATCTTTCTGGTAACTTCTAGAAAAAACAGCGCCGGATATAAATGACTGAAGCCGATTCATGGATTCATTCATAAATAGAACTTGCCGACGAATAAACAGGTGTTCCTAGTGAAATTCTGTGGATAAATTGTGTATATAAATTATTGATTATTGTTAGTTAAGTGTGAATATAAATTAGTTTAAAGAACTTGTATTGTTTTCCTATTTCGCTGAGGAAAAACGTAACAATATCTCCTACTCCAGATTGTACAATCTGCTCCGGTAGCTGATTGTATTCATCGGAATTTGAGGACTTTTTTCTTTTCGAGGTTACATCGGATGAGGTTGTCGGGGCCGTGAGGGGAATGGCAAATAAAAGTTCTTTTGGTTTTGAGGAGATACCGATGACTGTTATTAAAAAGTCTATTTCTATAATAGCGCTGCCAGTAGCTCACATAATGTATACTGCCTTTAAGGAAGGAGTTTTCCCGAAGTCTCTGAAGATAGCTATCGTGAAACCTTTATTCAAGAGGGAAATTACAGGTCATCCTGGGAATTATCGTCCAATAAGCTTGCTAACATCCTTTTCTAAATTGTTTGAGAAAATTCTGGTGAATCGGCTTTTAAACTTCTTTTTTGAAGACAAGAAGTACTGACACAGCGATTTTTAAACTGGTGCGATCCATTCTAGGGGCCTTGGATGGCGGTAGGGTACCAATGGGGCTTTTTGTTGATTTTCCAAGGCTTTCGACTGCGTGGTCCATGAGAAATTGTTACATAAATTATCTCTTTACGGAATTCGATATAAATAACTAGATCTTATGAAGAGCTATCTGCAGGACCGAGTTCAGAGAGTATGTCTTGAAGTTGATGGTGTCTCATACTATTCCTCTGATGAAGTACTGAGTGTTGGAGCGCCTCAGGGTGGTATCGCCGCACCACTACTCTTTCTGGTGTATATGAACGATTTACCGGGGAGCATTTTGATCGATTTCATTTCGGGTTTTGCTAATGCAAGTTCGCCTCTTGATTATCAATCGGGGAAATGCGATCGTGAGGTCGTTATGTACGCAGACGATACCAATATGCTAGTGGTAGAGGCTGAAGTTGCCAAATGTATAGAGTCCACGCAGAAGGGTTTTTCTTCTGTCGTAAACTGGTGCCGCCAAAACCAGCTCGTTCTCAATTTAGAAAAAACCGAGTGTATGTTTTTTGTACCTCGCACAATAAAACTGTAAAACCTGAGAATATAGATCTTTCTGGACAGATTAAAGATCTCACTGTGAGTACAAGCTTTTTGGGTATTGTTCTGGACCACCATTTAAGTTGATGTGACCATATAGGTTCACTTCAGAGTGGACTAAACTCTATTCTCTATACTCTTCGAGTACTTGTACGACAAGCTGACCTAAGCTTACTAAAGACCGGGTATTTCTCTAATTTTCAAAGTGTAATGGCGTATGGAATCATTGCGTGGGGAAATAGCTCCGATATCACTAGGAAGAGAAATAATATTAATACTTCCCGGTTTGTACATATACAGATGTCTTGTTTTCCTACAAAAGAACGAACATTTTTTGAGAAACACTTAAATCTAAAGAACACCCGACGTATCTAAACATATCATTTACCGAAGTATTCCCTCACATTAGCACAGAAGAATGTCGAATATATGTGCCTCAAATTGTTCAGTAGGGTACCAAAGCAGTATCGCATTTTAACCGACATCAAAAAATTGAAGGAAGCTATCCTAAATATTTTAATAGATTTAGAGCCATACTCTCTAGATGAATATATGAACTCTTAATATATTTTTGAGCTGTTCTCATGTATTTTGTTGTTAATTCTGATTCCTTTTTGTTTTGCCTTGTTGCTTTCGTTTTCCATGTATTATGACGTATTTCATCTTCAGAATGTAATTCAGATTATGAAATGAACGATAATATCATTATCATAACACAAGTATACGCCTTACTACAAATACGCGTCTCAAAAAGTTATGGGAAATAGCACGCACAAGATATACTATGATAGATCCATAATAACAGACAAAACAATATACCATAACAGGCCTGATATTACACTAATTTACAAGATACACATACAGCTTTGAAAAGAAATACACAGAAAAGCTCAATAAATATACAGAACTAAAATATGAAATTAAGAGCTTATGGAAGATAGAGGTGATTGTGGTGCCAATTATTCTGTCGTCAACAGGTGTTATTCCACATAGCCTACATCACAGCTTGAGAACAATTCATATTGAACAACTAATCATTCGAAGTCCTTTCGAATGATCTCCGTAGACACCAGTTACCCCTTAAAGTGACGGCCCTGCTTTTGTACAAGCAAGGTGCTCCCTGAGCGAACAAACTGAGTTCATCTGAGATGCACCCGATAAAATAACCAACTTCAAGGCTAAAGACCCCAGATCGTGATTGTTAAGCAATTTACATTTTCATTAGAACATTACGAAGGTATAAGACAAAGAAAAATTCTGACATGAAATATTTATTAACCTCTATATTTCCCTGTACGATCTAGATTCCAATTCATGGAAAACAAAGAACGTCAATATTTTTTGAGTTCAGGTATTGTAGAAAGGGTAAGGTTACGAAATGTATCTTCTGTTGGTTCAACCTGAAGTGATAGTAATGGAGATTTCTTCAACCTTTAAATTCGTTCGTGACGTTGCGAGCAATTATAGCAAATGTCAACACACGCAATAGGTCTTCTCAATAGTTGAATATCAATTTATTTCTCACAAGTTGATCGTCTCACACTTAATTTTGTCAATTTCTGGATTTTGCACGCTTATTATGATTAATTGAACTAGTAGAACAGCGTGCTATCGATTAGCCAAAATATCTGTAATTTTCGAATATGAGGCCGCAAATGGTCTCTGTCGATTGAGTTAGTTTTCTTGATGACGAATCCATGTTAGGTCTTTAGTAGGAGATATCCGTCGGATGTCAACAAAAAATTATGCTTATATGTAAGTTATTGATATATTGCGCAATCTGAAATTTTTCACGGTGATTGAACTCACGAAAACATATAAGAGAATTG
This sequence comes from Micraspis discolor, assembly GCA_030674115.1. Classification (NCBI taxonomy): domain Eukaryota; kingdom Metazoa; phylum Arthropoda; class Insecta; order Coleoptera; family Coccinellidae; genus Micraspis; species Micraspis discolor. The sequence continues at coordinate 221,058 of JARTUT010000899.1, forward strand.
ATCTGTCACTATTTACGCATTTTGATGTTATATATATATTCTTTTGAACTTTTGGCTGACAATATTTAGTTAGCAAACAATAAAGCATACAGATCAGGGGTTAGTGACGAGGTGTTATACAATTCGGCGTATGGCATAAAAGCCTAGGGAAAAAACCCCAGTGAAAAAAACCCTCGCTCCCCGTCTAAGTGTGAAAATACAAAAAAAAGCTGAAATATATTTTAAGGACTTCTTTCTTCAAGAGTGGTTTTCTATTGATGGACACAGAGACTTCTTCAAGTTGCTCACATCGAATCTGGAAATAAAAAGACAAAAACAGAAAAAAGAACTGAAGAACAAAAAAACGTATCATATTCGTTCAAAATTTATAACCTATTCCAAGAAAGAGTAGGAAACATCATGAATAGCCCTAAAACCATCTTGAAATTTATATATGGGACAACTATTGATAAGATGAGGTATTGTTTCTTCTGCTTCTTCAAATTCACAACTTGCGCTAGGAACTGAGTTCCATCTAAATAGCATGCTATTGGTACGACCATGACCTGTTCTCAAACGATTGAGAACTGTCCAAATTTTTCTTGGAAGATCAAAACCAGGAACTTTTTCAGATTGATCAGAAACGAGATACTTATTGAAGATTTCGTAAGAGTTCCAATCAGTCTTCCATAATTCTTTATCACTTATATTCATATTGAAGAACCTATTATGCCATAATGGTTTACGTGACTTCAATCTGGGAATTCTATTTTGTGGAAAATATGAAATAATTGGGGATATATTGGGAAAAGAATGATATTTGTTCCAAGAATTCAGAGCGGCAGTCTGTCTCGGACAAAATGGGCATTTTCAGATGTAAATTTCAAAGTGTTATCTCTCTACTTCGATATGAATATCGATATCGACAGATTGACGGAAATTGCCTTTAGTTATTTTCGAGGGACTTCGCAGATCAGCTCGTAGCGGGAACCCAGGCCGTTCTTCGTTTCGAAAAAGCCATCGCCCCCGTCGCAGAGCTTTACATTGTGCTCGTTTTGTTACGGCTCATTTACTTCAAGACGAATGAACCTGATGAAATTTGTCAACGATTGAAAATCGACCATCTCAGTTTGTTCAATGCACCACTTTCAACTTCTACGAACCCTTAATGGAGAAAAAAATGAAGTGGCATTGGCATTTATTTCGGTGCATTACAAGTTTAATTAAATGTTCACAATGACCAATATCGAACTGGATGCAATAATCAAGTGCATGAAATATTCCTCAAGTAGCTTCTCTAGAGTTATTTTACCTATCTCAGACCTTATTCCGTTTTTCAAGTCTTTCAAATTTTCGGATTTTGGGTAGCGCCATAAGAAAAACTCAAGCAGTGCTAGATCTGGAGACTTGGTGGGCAACTTTATGGGACCGCGTTTTCCAATCCATCTCTTAGAAGACGCATTGTCCAGGAACTCACGCAGTGGACGCGCATAGTGCGCAAGTGCTCTATCCTGTTGAAAATATATTGTGCAATTTGGCATGTTTGGGTAGTTTTCATTTGAAAAAAATATATTTGCAACAGCGGGTGAAAGCTCATTCTGGAGGAATTCCAAATACTATGCACCCTTGAGGCTTCCATTAAAAAAAAGGTCCGATTATTCTGGCGTCATTGATGGCAGCCCATACATTTATTTTCTGTGAGTGTTGCGTATGTGCTTTCATCATCCAGTGCGGATTTTCTTATCTCCAAAACCTGCCATTCTGTCAGATCATTTTTCGGTTCAGAGAAAACTGAAAATACAACTTTTTGTCTTCTTAGAAATGTTATTATGTTCCGCTAACTGTCATGAAGTACTATTAGGATTTTCTTGAATTTCCATTCAATTTTGTGTTTTCATAGGTGTTGCGATATTCTCGCAACAAAGGACCGTTCTCGGAATTTGGCGGAGCGGCCGTTACTTCCAAGAACGCCTTCTGTGGGACGGAATTTTGGAAATCCCTAAACTCAGCTACCTGAACCTTTGTATACGTCCGAACTCTTTTAGTAATTCAAATTCATTCTGTCTGCACCTCTCAAGGTGGTAAGTACTCCTACAAGTAAATTCATTCTCTCTCAAGACGCTCTTGTGCACAGTACTTCTACAAGTAAATTCTCTCTTTATCAATTTACTTTTCACGAGTCCATAACGGCAGTCACAACTACAAGTTCCTCTTAAAATCTCTCAAAATAATCTGTTTTCGGGTCAGTTAGTTACCCTAGTTCATGTGTATGTGAATTACTCAGTTGAAATTCTCTACGTAAAGGAAAAAGGTTGTGAATTGTGAATCTGTGAAGCAATTACATATCGCCAATGCACAATTCATCAGTGGAAGTTTGAGAAGCTTTATCCAAAGTGCCTGCACCTTATTCTGAGAAATCTATCCTCGACGATTGAAGCAGAGCTGTGGTGAACTCCAAACAACAAATAAGGTCAGATCTCTTTATCATTTTATATTACCAGAAGTGCCTAGATTGAGTAAAGAGGTTCAAATCCTTGGTTATTATAGACACCTAAAAACTCTTTCTGTAAGTGTAAACTCAAGTGCCGAATATTGTGTACTTATTCTTATCTGTGAATACATAATTCTATTGTAACTACAAACTTGTTTTATTCTCCTTGCAAACATCTTTTCTACCAAAGATAATTTTTGGATCTACTGTTATAGTATAACCAGCGACTCAGGAAGTCCGCTGCCCTTCATTAAGCGGGTGATTATTATTATTTCTAATTTTGTACCCGCACAACTTGGTCCTTCGAGCCGGATCCAAGAATTCGACTTTGGTAGAATTTGCAAGATTGTGAATTTTTTGTGATCACACATTCTGTGATTTGGTTCTTTCTTCTTTCTACTTTGTTAAGTTTCTTAATTTTTTATATATAGAACATTTCAATTAAGTTTTATTTAAAATGGAAAACGAATCTTATACTAATCTCAAGTCTAAACGCTCAATATTCAAGGCAAAAATGACTAGAACTATCAATTGGTTTGATCAAAACTGTGAATCACAATCAAATCCGAAAGTTTTAAAGAGATACCTCGAATCACTCGAGGCTGCTTTCAAAGGATATGACGAAGTTCAGGATTCCATTGAACTTTTGCCGAATTACGAAAATTTTGATAATGAAAATCGTGAGGAAGTAGAAATGAAATTCCATACTATTGCTGGAAAAATTGAACTTCAAATTGAACAATTGTCAACCTCTAATAACAGAACTTCTATTCCTCAAGGCCATTGTAATATTAGCTTACCACAGATTAATATTAAACCGTTCAAGGGCGATGCCTCTGAATGGACTTCTTTTTTACAATTATTTGATGCTATGATTATATCAAACACCTCTTTCTCTGCAATTCAGAAGTTTATATATCTAAAGATGTCGTTGCGAGATGAACCCCTCAAACTTATAGAAGGTTTATCTGTAATTGATAAAAATTTCGAAATTGCTTTAAGTATTTTGAAAAAAAGGTATGAGAATAAGTTGACAGTGATCAACACTCATTTCATTTCCATGTTAGAGACTACTCCAATGACAAAATGTAATGCTGTAAACTTAAGAGAATTTGTAACTAATTGTAAAAGAAATTGGGATTCTTTGCATAATCTTGGTTGTTCTGAGGCAGAACTGCTAGAATTTTTCCTCATTTATGTTCTTAGCAAAAAGACTGACGTCAATACCAGAAGAGCTTTTTGAAACTGAAAGGAATAGTGAACAACTACCTTCTTTAAATCAGTTCTTTGAATTTTTAGAAAAAGGAGTTTAGTTTTTGAAAATTTGAGCAATTCTGAGGTACCAGTGATCAATAAAAATTGAAGATCTCCCCGTAAAACTTCTCTTCACATGGCTAACAGTCATGGTACATCAAATACACAGAAATGCTCTTCCTGCAATGACCACTCTCACAAAATTTATTCTTGCGACAAGTTTAAAGTCAAATCTCTTATTGAAAAGAAACATTTCATAAATTCTAAAAAACTCTGTTTCAATTGTCTGGGTAACGGTCATCAGGTCACCCAATGTAGTTCTAAAAGACTTTGCGTGGTGTGCTCCAAAAAACATCATAGTTTGCTTCATTCCAATCAATAATCACAGTCTCGCAATTCACAAAATTCTTCTCATGCGGGACATCATGCTGAGGTTTCTTCTCGCACCTCTAGCCCAAATAGTTCGCATTTCAACTCGCGACCAAGACTTCCTCTCTCCTCAAATTCCGGATCTCAAGCCCAACAAGAATCACAGTCCAGGCAGGAAGTCGAATATAGTGTTCCCAAAGGTTCTCAGGCATTCTCTGGTATTTCCACAAAATATAACCATGTTCTTCTGGCCACCGCTAATGTATACTTATACAACTCTCAAGGGCACAGAATCAAGGCCAGAGCCATTCTCGACAATGGATCTCAAACTTCATTTATAAAGGAAGACTTAGTCAAGAAACTAGGTTATGTGCCTTACAATCACTCAACCATAGTTTCAGGAATAGGATTGAGCAATAATAGTTCAACGAAAATGATAGATCTCACTATATTTTCAAATATTCCTCCACATCAAAGGTTCAACTTGAAATGCGTTATTATTCCGAGTATAACATGCCAACTTCCACAATTCAAGTTGAATGTTTCTCAGTGGAACATCCCTAGTGAATTGAGACTAGCGGATCCCGATTTCGCTACACCTTCAGATATCGACATGCTTATCGGTGCCGGTCTATATTATGAGTTACTCTCTCAAGGCAGTTTTTCTCTTGGTAAAAATCTACCTACTCTTATTAACACCCATTTGGGATGGGTTGTTGGAGGTTCATTTCCATCTCAGCAACAGAAACAAGCTCAGAAATCTCTCTTGAGTGTAGCTGGAAATGAACACAGCAGCATTTCCCTGCTGTCCCGAGAATCTGAGGAATCGGAACTTGAGCAGCAAGTCACTAGATCCTGGGAGCTAGAAGATGTTTCGAAGGCTAGGCCTCTCTGTCCATTTGATAAACCTGCAGAAACATCGTTTATCAAAACAACCAAGGACTCAATGGATGGCAGGTTTCAACCATTAAAACCGTTAAAATCTCCAAAGGAAAATCTAAAACTTGGAGATTCCTTCGCCATAGCTCGAAAACGGTTTGGCAACCTAGAAAAAATATTTTCAAAAGATCCCCAATACTATACACAGTATAAACAGAACCGTCCAAAATGTTATCGTTTTTGTTCTGATCTCAAAATAGGATCCTTGGTTCTTTTGAAGGATGAGGATACCCCACCACTAAAATGGCCTTTAGCTAGAGTATTGGAAGTTTTCCCAGGGAGGGATAAAAAAATAAGAGTAGTAAAGCTGAAAACGGCAGATGGAATCTTCACTAGAAGCATTTCTAAATTGTGTCCCCTTCCCATATCAGAAGAATCTGAAAATTAGACTCACTTCTCTTATTGGAAAACACGTATCGTTTCCTATGAATTGTGATTCTCTTGCTTTTCTCGTTAGTTGATAGTTTTCTTCTCTCCTTTTATTTTTTCTTTTATATTTGTTTTTTATTGGCACGATTCTTGTTGAAGCTAGAAAACTTCAACAGGCGGGAGTATGTTGCGATATTCTCGCAACAAAGGACCGTTCTCGGAATTTGGCGGTGCGGCCGTTACTTCCAAGAACGCCTTCTGTGGGACGGAATTTTGGAAATCCCTAAACTCAGCTACCTGAACCTTTGTATACGTCTGAACTCTTTTAGTAATTCAAATTCATTCTGTCTGCACCTCTCAAGGTGGTAAGTACTCCTACAAGTAAATTCATTCTCTCTCAAGACGCTCTTGTGCACAGTACTTCTACAAGTAAATTCTCTCTTTATCAATTTACTTTTCACGAGTCCATAACGGCACTCACAACTACGAGTTCCTCTTAAAATCTCTCAAAATAATCTGTTTTCGGGTCATTTAGTTACCCTAGTTCATGTGTATGTGAATTACTCAGTTGAAATTCTCTACGTAAAGGAAAAAGGTTGTGAATTGTGAATCTGTGAAGCAATTACATATCGCCAAGGCACAATTCATCAGTGGAAGTTTGAGAAGCTTTATCCAAAGTGCCTGCACCTTATTCTGAGAAATCTACCCTCGACGATTGAAGCAGAGCTGTGGTGAACTCCAAACAACAAATAAGGTCAGATCTCTTTATGATTTTATATTACCAGAAGTGCCTAGATTGAGCAAAGAGGTTCAAATCCTTGGTTATTTTAGACACCTAAAAACTCTTTCTGTAAGTGTAAACTCAAGTGCCGAATATTGTGTACTTATTCTTATCTGTGAATACATAATTCTTTTGTAACTACAAACTTGTTTTATTCACCTTGCAAACATCTTTTCTACCAAAGGTAATTTTTGGATCTACTGTTATAGTATAACCAGCGACTCAGGAAGTCCGCTGCCCTTCATTAAGCGGGTGATTATTATTATTTCTAATTTTGTACCAGCACAATAGGTTTGAGGTCGTCCGGCATTTGGAATGTGTCTAACATGTCCGTACTCCGTGAATTTGCTTTCAATTTTACTGACTATTTACCTCCTGATTGGTCTTTCTGGATATTTGGCGACAAAACTCTCATGCACCTCCTGTTCATCTGATCGTATTAAATTTCAATTCTTGTTTATTAGTTTAACATAGGCATTTCTTTTCCGACTTTTTAAACAGTGAACTCGAATTTGAGCGACGATTCAATGCAACTTGAATTCAAATTTTCTAAAAGTAAGACAGTCATTGTATGATATGATATACCCGGCACATTTGAACCACACATCTTATGTATTTTTTCTGAGCCATAAGCATGAAACACAATTTTATTACTTGAGTGGCTTCATATCAAGGACGGCCATCTGTCATTTTGAAAAAGTGGAGAACACACTGCTCTATTATGTAATCCTTGTAATTGTTAATATTCAAATGATATTTTTTTTCATTAACAATCAGTGTAAAAAAATCAGTTTAGTGAAGCAGTTGATATCAATATAATTCGATAAATGAGTCAAAATTTGTTTTGAAAATACAGACGTCCGGTTTTGAAACAAAAATTAGCAGATGTCTGGTTTTGATCCTAACCTGATTGTAGGTGTCCGTTTCTGGTACAAACTACATTGTGATGGTTTGTTTTAGAAACGGACTCGTTTATTAAACTTTAAAACATAGCTATTTTCTAAAAAAAATCCTCTAGTTAATGAAAATGATAGGAAAACGGGTTTAGCATGTAGGAAAACTTGTGAAGCATGAATGAAGTATTTTATTTTGAAAATTTTATTTCAACAAAAAGAAACAGTTGAAAAATCTTGGAAAAATGAATTATGAAAACATACAAACATAAGGTAGGTAGTTGCAACACAAAATATAGGTACCTAGTACAATATTGTTTTGATTGTTTTCAAATATGAATTTAAATTTCAACTAACACGACATTATCATCCACATTTTCACCTTCATTTTCACACTCATATAAGTTTTCAGTTTCTGAAGGAGTATTACCATCACTAGTGTTGGAAGGTGTAGCTAAAAGATTGCATTTTCCTTCCAATTTTCACCAAAATGTTTTTCTAGTAGTTTCTCCACGTCCTTTAGCTTTTCCTTTTTCAGTGGAACACCTAAGGGTATTTCTTTTGGATTGATGTGTTGAGATTTGACGTTAGGCTTACAGATCGTTCTCTCAGCTCCAGTATCAGTGTTATAGGCCATTTCTCCTTTGTTTTGTTTTCCTGAAAACAACTCGTCTGCAAGAAGAAATTTTGAAGTGGAGTTGAGCTGCTGTTTTCATCATACATCTTGCCTCTTCCTTCCAGTCGAATGGTGTCCAATCTCTTTCAATCAATTTCACAGTCCTAAAAGTCTTGAAAACTTCCTGGTTCTCCTCTTTGGTCACAATCATGTTGATCCTCCTCAATGTTTCCTCTATCAGGCCAAACACTCTATCTGCTGGCATAAATGAGTGCCCTATGACGGGGAATACGATTTCAATTTTTTTAATATTATCAGGTGCACTGGCCAGCAACTTGCAGCACATCGTTAACATATTAATATTTTTGTTCTGTCCTGCACACCCGTCTGCTACCATTCGAATGGATTCGTACTCAGTGAGATCAACTAAACTTAACTCATTAAATACTTCAGAGGCAACCTGGCTTGATTCTCTATGCAAGTGTAAATTGAGACAGTATCTGGATTCAGAGACTCCGTTGACAGCCCTTCAACTACAGAAAGATTGTAACAATAAACCTGTCTGCAGTAGTATGCACTTTGGTCGGTCACTTTCGGCAATTCTAGATTTTTCTGGCAATCAAAGCTTAGGAGAAAACAGCTGGGTGGCTTTTCTTTCAACTTTTGGAAAAAAACTTGTGCTTGTCTCTTATGTGAACCCAGTTTTAGTTTGAGGGTGCTTTTTTCAGTTTCACTTGTTGACTTTCTGATTCTGCTTTCTAACTCAATGCATGTGCTGCACTCATCCATACTGGGACAAGAGAAACCGATGTTGAATTCGGTTGAAAATATCTTTCTGAAAAAGGCTTGGGTAACCCTCTCAGATAGGTATACACGTGAAGAATAGACGTCTAGAATAATGTGATTCGTCAGCCTTGAAACTACATAAGAATTTCTTCACTGCTTCCTTTTTTGGAGCAAACAAAGCTTCTTTGTGGTTTTCACCTCGAGTTTCGACGGGGACCTTAGAGATTCCATTCTTAAACCTCTTGAAGACTCCAATAATTCTGTGTTTTGTGATGGGTTGCAAAACCTTTAGAAAGGTATCTCTACAAACCTTCAAATTGTTGCCAGCCTGGGTAACAATTGAGTAGAGAAATATTGACGATTTACCTTTTCGTGGATCAGTCTTCTTTCTTCTGGGGTTGGGTGGTTCAGCTCGGCAATATTTTAAAAGAAACGAGTCTTGCTTACTTTTTTCTGGGAGAGAGTAGAAAGCTCCATGAAACTCCTTTATATCCCGCATTGTTAGAAGTGCGCATTGATATCCAACCCTGTGATTGCAGGTGGGATACTCAGGAAGGCCTTTAGCAGAAAAAAATCCTTCATTAAAACCACATTTCAATCGAAGTTCCTTCTATGTTCAACAGGTAGTAATCACTGAACGCACATTGAACATTGCGTAGTAAACACACCTTACTCTCAACTAAGATATTTCGACTTTCTCACCTCCTAACAGCTAAAGCTTGGTTTTAAATTATTTATCATTATCAACTATATCGTCTCTGACATCCAACTTTTACCTACCGAACAATAGTATTATTCAATAAACAATATTAAAGTATCATTGGTCTTGCTTGTGAGGTTCTCTTACCTTTGCCTTTTCTGGACGTTCCTCTTCCAATTTTCGGGATTGCTCTTCCTCTTGCTTGTATTTCCATTACTCACCGACACATAAGTTTCCATTGCAAAACTTTTTTTTTGTTTAACACCTCAATACATCAGTAAAAATCTCCGAAAACGAATTCAAAACCCGATTCGGATACTCACCTCTACTGACTTAGTATGAAACAGTGGCGGCCATCATTAAATTATCAGTCACCCGACCATAACCCTGCTCTCCCATTGGCTGTTTGGTAGATGTCCATGTTTGAAAGCAACTCTTACTGCAGAAGTCCGTTTTTGAAACAAATCATGAACTTTGAAGCTAAAAATGAAGCACTCACGTCCGTTTTTGATAGAAACGGAGTTCACCATTGAAAAGCGCTTGAAAAATTCTATAAGAATCCACATTTCGATTTTTTCGACAGATGTCCGTCCTTGATATGGAGCCACTCACTTCGTCTTTCAATTCTCGACATGGTTGTACCTTCTTTCTTTGAATTGAAAACTTATCGAAAAATTTCAACTGAAAGGCAGTGTTTCATACATTCTAATTTTTACGTGAGGGGGTTGAAATGGGTCGAAAGCTGCGCACAAACAGAATTGAAATGGTAGACTTTCAGTCGATGACAAATTTCTTTAGATAGCATTGTGTTGGAGTAAATGAGCCTTGAGAATAAACACATCCTGATAACCCCTTTGACCTCCCTAATTTTCCTAAAAATACATTTTTCTACCCGCCTGTGAAGAAAATACAAAAAACTTGCCAAGAAAGTACCATATGACCTGCTTTCCATATTGAAAAATCGCCGAGGGTTGATAGGGATTACATGGGATGCCACAACAATCCATGAGAAAGGAACTTGGTGAGAGCCCAAGTAGCAATTTTTGTTTTATAAAAGTGCGAATACACTCTTCGACACTGCCTTATAAAATTCAAAGTTATATAATGTAGATACTTTAAATTTTCCCTGAGTGTAAGGGTTATATCCTTTATTGGCCTTAATAGATATAATTTATAACTTCCCTATAAGTGTCGACAAAGACTTGTGGTTTTTCCGATAACACTTTTATAGTCCTATCCATACGACTGTTATAAAACTCCCATATGGGGACGATACTTTTTCAGTTACTGAAAAAGGCGAATGGTCTCAAGATTTATAAGTGGCGCGACTACAGATCTAGTAGTTGTTTCAATTACCTTTCTGGATGAAAACGCGCATGCGCAACTTTGTCGTATTGTTTCACTCTAATTCAATATCAAGTATTATTTATCTTTATTCATCTGTTGGTTTATTGGTCAGTTGAATTCAGAAACAACCCAAGTAACATTAAATATGCAGTTGAAGATACCTAGTTTTATTGAATGCTTACAAGTTACATTTCTTATAACCGCGAAGAAAATCTGGGTGGTAAGTGAGCAAACACTTGCAATTTTTTCTACACTGTATGAAATCGAATTTTACCTCCGAATAACACGTGCGCCCTCGATATACGAAAGTTTTAAAATCTTTATTGAAAAATATCCAAATCATTTTCAATTATTTTTTTCTAAATGTAACAATTATTCAATACAAACTACAGGTTTTGAATAATAGTATCTTAAAATTAACAAAAAATTAATTTTCAATCCAAATTCAACTTTTTTTCTTTGTTGTCAGTTTTTCACAAAGCTGAAAAAACACGACATTCTCAATAACAATATGGCTGTGTCGGATATTTAGTCATGCTCAACACTTGGACTCATATGAATTATTTAACATCCCTTATGTAAATACACTGCCTTTTTGTTCTATAATGATTTTTGACATATTCATAATCACCAATTTAAGTGATAAAATTTACTGAATAAAAAAAAGTCGAAGCTTTATAAACTTTAAGTGTACCACCACCATCCCTGTATTATAACTGATGGTAACTCAAAACACCTTGAAATGACCAGTAGTTCTCATTCATGCGAATTAATTCGGATGCCTGAGAACTACTGGTCATATGAAGATGTTGCTCTCTGAATGAAAACATAACCTAATATTCTTAACGCAAGATCTCACTCAAGATATTGTGTACTATTTTCAATAATTGTGTTTAGGTGTGAACATGTCACAATTGTTTCTGAAGCTTGGGAACAAAACGGCATCCTTTATTGGCCCAAATCAAGGAATGCAGCGAGTGCTGTACGAAATCCGTTTTCAAGCTCGATAAAGACTGGAAACAGTGTCCTTGTATTAAGAAGAGAGACAAATTTTTGTTATACAAGGCTGCAGAAAAAGAACAGCTGAAAAAACATTTTATATGTTCTTCATTTTTTGTAAATTAAGAAAAATTCTCCATTTGAAACAATAACTGTTTTTAAATATTGGCCATGTTACCTACTGCAACTTATTAGTTAAATTAAATTTTGTTGAATTCATTCATTTCTGTTCCGAGTTTCTTGCTCGATTCAATAATAATACACTCTGTATATGTTCATATCATGTTCCGATAAACGCGTAACATATGTTGGAGCATATGTGGACCTATGTCGAACAAAGAGTACGAAGCCTGCGTTGATCCGGTAAAGTGCAACACTTTTCTTCACAATCAATGAATTTCTCGATAAAACTACAAATTAGAACTCTGGTGAAAAAGTGACTATTCTCGCTCGCGAGTGCCTGGACAGGTGAATTCAGCCGTACTGTGAAACCAGGTAGGCAGAAGTCAGTGCTCCAGCATTCGATTTTCTTTCGAGTCATTTTTTCATATTTTTTCAGAATCTCATTATTAATTTCTCTTTCGTTTTCGTTTAACTTTCAAAGGCCCTTGTCGTGCCATTTTGGTCCTTCTTGAGCCGCATATTTTCGAACCGCGTTTTCAAATTATTGCGATCAAGCATTTTGGGATTTTTTCATTTCGTTTTTTTCATTTGCATTTATTTAATTCGGTCAATATTCACCTAACCTCAAAAACTTGACAAGATATCGAACACATTCATAAATTCTTTAATCGCGGATAAATTTCTGCGCATGTTATAGAATTTAGCTTTCATTTTCAGAACATAGACAACTCTTCATTTGTTTTACTGATCTATGTTCATAACCTTTATTCAAAACATAAACAAAGATAGACATTCTTGTTTTTGTTTATTTTCATGATTTCATTATTCTAATTAATATTCGATTTTCAATTCAATAGAATCAATCGTAATTATTACTTTATTAATTAACTTAGCTAATTTCAATCGGTTAGTCTATTTACTCTCTTTTCGAAATTACTCAAAACAAAATTCATATTGTTTTCTGCAGTAATACCTTGAATAATAATAATGACGACAAAATTGAAACAACTCAAAGCTCGTCGTCAAATTGTTATTGATGATCTCGAGGAAATTCTGAATGTAGCACAATTCGCTGTCACTAATGAAAGTCTCCACTTAAGATTCAAATTAAGATTTGAAAAACTTGAGGATATTTTCGAAGAATTTCAAAATTTACACACTTCAATTGTCTCTATGATTGTATCTTCCGAAGAACCGGAATTGAACACTGAGAAGGTTATTTGAACAGCCTTTATGGATAATTATTACACCATCAGAACGACTTATGTTAATTTATTTCCTGAAGTAATAAATCCAGTAAAAAACCAAAATAGTTCTTCTATCAGTTCGCCAAATGTTAAACTTCCAAAGATAGTATTGCCCATTTTCAATGGGAATTATAAAGAGTGGCCTACTTTTTTCGATATGTTCCTAAGCTTGGTACATGAAAATTCTAACTTGAGTCAGATAGAAAAGTTTCAATACCTCCTAGGTTCACTTTCTTCTCATGCTTTAAGTTTAGTTAAAGGGTTTCCATTGACTGCTGAAAATTATGAAAGCGCTTTTCAGACATTGGCGAAAAGATATCAAAATAAAAGACTTCTCGCTAATACATGTTGGAAGGTAATCTGTAATGTTCCAAAGCTACAGGGTGATTCAGCAAAAGACCTTAGGTGAATTCTAGAGGTTTTTGCGGAGAACTTATCGGTATTAAGGAATTTAGGTTTACTCGTTGACCAGTGGGACTTTATTTTATTTCACATTCTCATTCAGAAATTAGATTCAGCATCGATCAAACGTTTTGAATTACAAGAATGTTCAACAGATATTCCGTCATTTGTCAATTTACGAAATTTCCTGACAAATCAGTGTATAGCCTTGGAGGCAGTAGCTCTTTCTCTTCCGTCGAAAACTCATTCAGTTTCGAATTCTCAAGTTTTGAAATCTAGTTCTGTCTCAATGAATAAAAGAAATTCGACTCTTCTCGTTCAAACGGAAACTGAATCATTCAAGAAACGTATAACCTGTAATTATTGCAAGTTAGCTCATAATATTTACAAATGTCCATCATTTTTGGAACAAACTGTTCAAGATCGGTTCAAGACTGTGAAGAACAAAAATTGGTGTATCAATTGCCTCCATTCTGGACATAAGATTAAAAATTGTTCTTCAAAGTCAAATTGTCGTGTTTGCAACGGAAAGCATCATACCCTGTTACACATGCGCAATAATGCGGATAATGATTCTTCAACAGAGACGTTTCATTTCAATGCTGCAAATTTATCGGATTCAGGCTCAGCTCAGGTTTTAACGAATGTTTCTTCAAATTCTACCGTTCTCTTAGCGACCGCTGAGGTCAAAATTCGTGATGCTTGGGGTAGATATCGGAGGGTCCGAGTTCTGTTGGATGGAGGCTCTCAAATAAATGTTATAACTCAATCGTGTGTGAATAGATTAGGCTTGAAAATTTGTGATGCTTCATTTTCGATAAATGGAATTTGTGAAAGCTCATCTTCTGCTAATTGCAGCACTGAATGTACTATTCGTCCATCAGGTCAAATAAATCCATCTTTTACATTCGATGCCGTCGTGATTCCGAAGATTTGTGCGGAAATGCCGAGTTCTTTCGTAAATCATTCGTTTTGGAATTGTGTCTATAACAAGAAGTTAGCAGATCCGAACTTTTCTATTCCGAAATCAATAGACCTTCTTCTGGGAGCGGATATATTCTCTTTAATAATTCGACCGGGTCGTATCGAGGGTAACGGTTTGGAACCAACAGCACTTGAGACAGTATTTGGTTGGGTTTTCATGGGAAATATTCAATCACCTAACATATCAGTTAACAATTTCCATTTGTCATTGTCTGAATCAGGTTTGAACTCCTCGTTGAAAAGATTTTGGGAACATGAAGAAGTTTCAGAGAATGTCATTGTATCACCAGAAGATCAATTTTGTGAGAACTTATACACTCAGAACTATTCTAGAAATGCTTCTGGACGGTACACTGTGGCGTTACCATTTAAACCTGATCAGTCAACACTTTCATTCGGTGACACATATTCTCTCGCACTACGTCGTTTTTATCCCTTGAACGTAAACTTAACTTTCAAAGGCCCTTGTCGTGCCAGGCCATTTACTCCTCTTGTTTTCCATCTCGACAATAAATAATTTCAATAAGGACCTAAAGAAATATCTTTCCCGATTGTTGGGTGTAAATTTAATAATTTTTATAGGTTATTCTGCAAACTATGAAAATGCAGTGATGTCAAAACACTTTCAATTTCCAACAACACCTTTTTATTACTTACTCTCATCTTGATTTATAAGGGTACTCAGTTATTGGACATACATGATTTTTATGTATATAAGACTTGATAAAAACTTGAAAACACCGAACACTATCGGTTACATTACGAAGTTGCAAACACTTCTATAGAACGCCCTATAATAACTGTTGTATCACCTTGCTCCTGATGTTTCATAGGCGGGTTCTTGTCACTTTTATAAACCCATATCATGAACCTTTCGGTACTATAACCGGAAGTTTTTATGAACAGTTGAAAATCTATAGTTTATAGGAACTTTTGAGAATTAATAATTTTTGCAACTCCTATATGAACTAAACCACCTCAGGTATTTAGCACCCCTTTTATGAATCACTAATAACACCAATTTCAAATTTATAAATCTTCCGGTTACCAAAAACGTTACTTGGGAGTGAATCAAAAATTGACTTGTTTCAGGAACTTGTCCTATAACATTGATAGGCACTCTATATCAGTATATAATATAACATCTTCAATGTTCGTATGAATTAGTGTAAGTATCAAATCACCTAGAGAACATTAGAGCAAAAGCTTGTGACCTCAGTTCAGTAATCTTCAGAACATTTATTTCACTCACTAAAAATTTTGGTTCGAATTTATGTTATAATACATCATCAATCTGAATCTACCACCAGCCTATACTCCCCTTCCTCCCCAACCTCTTCAAATCTTCCAGCGCCAAAATCCATATCACCCCAAATATCCTTTCCAACCAGCCTATCGGTGACCTGCGTTGACCTCGACGTCGACGGCCGACGTAAGACGCACCAATTCCCCCTCCGCTCCCCCTCCTCCATCTCCCAACGCCGCTACTGCACTCACTAATGCGTCTCGACGCTGGCGGGTCCTTAAACCCCTCTAACCCGGTAGACGACGGCTGTGTCGAGCCCTCAAGGGACGTTAACCCCCACTTTGTGAGGATCGTGCTGCCGATGCGGGAGTGGGTGGGGTGGGGGCTCCTGATGCGTCTGGTGTCTGGTTTGCAGGTTATGGGCCCAGAAGGGATAATGGTGATGAATAACGGTTCGTCTTCTGATAGGGAGTTCAAAGGAATTTGTTTTTTCATAGGTCTTAGACAGTTGAGACGATGAGGGATTTCTGGCGAAGGCGATTTTTTGGGAGATCATTAAAACCATCTCTGTTGAATTGAAGATATCAAAAGTTATCATGAAATTTATTGGATGAGACATCTCAAAAACCACGTGCAAATACAAAATGGTCCTTCTTGAAGAACATACGTTTTAAAATGAATAGTGAAGTCAAAATGAAAATAAATGTGTTGGTGCCCTTGTTCATCTGAACAGAGAGCTTATATATTTGCCGAAATATCTATATTTTCCGAATATTTGGATAAAAGTGGTATCAATCATTTCGTAATGACTTGCTGATGAACAATCAGTGGTCAAAATCAATTCAGCCCGTCCGTCCGTCCATCCGTCAGTCCGAAGGAACGATTTAGTCCTAACGGAATGAGCTAGAGAACTGAAATTTTTGAAGTCGTTCGGAAGAATGAATATCTTGGACGAGTTCGTTATTGGGCAAAACGCGTGGAATGGCTCAGGAGTTAAGACCTTCTGAAATTCGGTTTCCTTCATAACATATAGAATATTCATCAGATCATGTTGTAACTTGAAGGATATTTGAATTAGGTTGAAGCCAATTGACTTGCATAATTTTGCAAAAACTGACACGCTAGAAAATTCTCAAAAAATAAAAAAATTTCAATTTTTGATACCTCATAAGATATCAGATGTATTCAAACAGAAATTTGCTCATGCTAACATGATATTGATAACTCACACATTCTCGAATTTCATTGTCGTAGTTTCTTTTCGCCTAAAGCTATGATCATTCTTTCTATCACTTAAGTGGAAAGATAAATGACGAATAGTTCGTCAGAAATATCAATACTCGATGCTCTCACAGATACGTAATCGACTGACATGCATTTGGACTTATTAATCAGTATCAGTTGGGAGAAAATTAATCGAAATGGTCAATTATGGTGAAAAAATGTATGTGTTCAAGATTTAGAAAAGCACTGACGTTGTTTGTTAGGCGATGTGAATTTAAGCTTCGAACAATACTTTGGGAGAACTATGAGAAGTTAGTTTTAATGTGAGATATAGGTTTCTTGATCGTTAAGAGACTCAGAGATAAACGCTAAATTTGCAGAAATCAAGCTTGTCACGAAATGATTCTTTTGCATAGGCCGGCCACTGGGCTACAGATCGAGTTACAACCTTAGACTACACAGGGTCTTTCACGAAGAACCTCACCCATATTTATACGGGAAACTACTGAACGTATTTTCATGAAACTCAGCACTTATAAGTATTTCACGATGCTGATGAAATCTAAAATATTTTCAAGGCATGAGCACCTCCGGTTTTTCCGGAAATGACGTCAACTTCCGTTTTTCAAATTAGAACACCATTTTTTTTATTGCAGAAATAGATTCCTTAGAAAATTTCAAGTTATTCTGATGTAACATTTTTCAGTTTTGGTTGGAAAATTCTCTCTGAGCAGGAAAATTCGAAAATAGAGTTCCGCTGAAACAAGAATAACTTCGAGGTTTTTCGATGAAAAATTTCACTTTTTGGAATTTTTCAAGATGTAAGACTGATGTATCCACTTTGAAAATTGAAATCGCGATTCCTGATACAGGGGGTTAAAAAATCGCTTTCAAAGTTAGAGATGACAAAATCGTGAAAAATCAATTTTTTCAAATTAGACCCCATTTTTTTATGGCAGATATAGAATCTACGTTGAAAAATGATGTGAGTATGCATCACACCCTTGCCCTAAAGTGGAAATTTTCTGAGTTATTCACAAAAAACTGATTTTCGTCTTGAATTTTCAGCTATTTCTTTTCCCTTCATGCCAAAAAGGAACTGTTATTTGAACCATGCTGTAGATTTTTCACCTCTTCTTGAAACCGACTTCAAGTTACTACTAGGAGAACCATGGCAAACTCTCGCAGTTATAACTAGAGAAGATGCTCAAAGTTTTGACCGTTAATTTCTCGACATTTACTTATACGTCTCAGGAATGCTTCGTGCGTTGCTCTTCTTATTTCATCGGGAGGGAGAGATCTACAAAATGTTTAAAAACCAAATTGAGTTTCAAAACTATGAATCTAAAAATCTAAACAAACTGAACGCATTTCTAACTCGTTCTATGCAGTCCTCTTTTTCAGTCAGGGGAGTTGAGTAGACAATATTTTTTATCCTACCCCAAACATAATAGTCTAGTAGTCTAGTAATAGAGTTAAATCGGGAGAACGTGGTGGCCAAAGATGTGGACCATTGTTCGCCAACCATCGATCTTCAAATAGCCTGTAGGATATTGGACACATTCAACGAATTGTGTGGAGGCGCGCCATCTTGTTGATACCATAATTCATTATGGTTCTGTACTAGCGGCTCAATTATTTGAGTCAATATGTCAGAATATCGATCTCCTAAGGTAGAACATTCTTTAAATCATGCAATCATGTGTAGTGTTCTATCTTACCAGTTAAAGTCCCATCATAAATGTGAACATCGAGAATTGCATTATTTTTGATGGCGCAAAAAACATTGAAACTCCAGGTCTCTTGAGAGTTCCATTGTCTGAAGTGGTGGTTGTTCTTTTCATCCCAATAATGACTGTTATGCCTTTTGAAAGAACCATTCTTTGTGAATTTAGATTCATCAGTCCAAATGATACAGTCCAAAAAGTTTTCATTCTCTTGAAATCGAATCATCATAGCTTTGCAAAACTGTTCTCCTGATGAAATCAGTTTCCTTCAAATGCTGTACCCTATTGAATTTATATGGGTGCATTTTATGTTTTCTTAATATTACCGAAACACTCGATTGAGATAATCCCAGAGCAACCTCGGCATCTTTGAGAGAATTTTGAGGATTCACACGAGAATATGCAAGAACTGTAATTTCATTGTTCTCATCTTCTACTACACTGTTTTCTCTGTGTATAGTTTTCTTAACGAAAGATCCGACATTTCTCAAGTTTGTCATGGTTCTGTTAATGGTATCTGTCGTTGGTCTGAGTCGGTCAGGAAACCTCTCTATGAACAGTCGAATCGTTCTATCTACAACTTCATTACATTCTCCATGAAGTAGAATGAGATTTAGATAATCTTCATTGGTAAAATTAGGCATAGTGATCGATTTTATAACTTAATACGAATTATCACCAAATTAATAGTAAACACAAAATGCTACTGAATAAAGAGGAATTTGACAGATGTAATTAATTAATGATATCTATCATTAAAAAAAAAGAATGTAAAACATTTTAAGTTTTTGCATATGGTTCATAAGGAATTATTTATTTATCACTGGAGAGAAAACCGATGGCCGATTAGTTGAAATAAAGAGGTTTCCGATACAAATTCGAATCCAAGTTCGCCATCTATTTAGGAACAACCTGTAACTTTTTTCTCTTGCATATTAGGGTAGTAAAATCTAAAACATGGTTTAAGTAACAGTTCCTGAAAATTTCATCTTTTTGGCGTGATGGGAAAATAAATAGCTGAAAATTCAAGACGAAAAACAGTTTTTTGTGAATAACTCAGAAAATATCCACTTTAGGGCAAGGGTGTTAAGCATACACTCACATCATTTTTTAACGTAAATTCAATATCTGCCATAAAAAAATGGGGTTCTAATTTGAAAAAATTGATTTTTCACGATTTTGTCATCCCTAAATTTGAAAGTAATTTTTTCACCCCCTGTATTATGAATCGCGATTTCGATTTTCAAAGTGAATACATCAATCTTTCATCTTGAAAAATCCCAAAAATGAAAATTTTCCATCCAAAAACCTCGAAGTTATTCTTGTTTCAGCGGAGCTCTATTGTCGATTTTCTTTTCGAATTTTCCCGCTCAGAGAGAATTTTCCAATCAAAACTGAAAAATGTTACATCAAAATAACTTGAAATTTTCTAAAGAATCTATTTTTGCAATAAAAAATGGTGTTGTAATTTGAAAAACGGAAGTTGACGTCATTTCCGGAAAAAACGGAAGTGCTCATGCCTTGAAGATATTTTAGATTTCATCAGCATCGTGAAATACTATAGGTGCTGAATTTCATGAAAATACGTTCAGTAGTTTCCCGTATAAATATTGGTGAGCTTTCTCGTGAAACACCCTGTATAATATAGACAAAGCATTCCTTTGTGAAATGTGGATTTGTTTTGGCTCTCTCATTGAAAGTCTTTACCTCATTGAAAGTCTCTTGTGAAACCTCACCCGGCAACCCCGCATAAAATATTTTTCCATTTACTAGAATCACATTATCTTCAGGATCAAAATTATGCGAACAAATGTAAATTGCTTTCTTTGGGCAAATACTTTACCATCCCAAAGCCGAAGCCCAAATTCTTCTTCTTTCATAGTCATCTGGGCACCTTAATTCAAGAAAACTTCATTTTATTTTATAATCTCATTGAAAACTTCCAATACAATACACTTTGTAATATAACAAAGTGGCACTTTAAATGACGAGCATGAGACTCTACCATTAATTCTCTCAGGGTGGGCTCAATTACCCCAACAACAAAACTCCCATCGGTTTTTGACAAATATATTGAAGTGTATAAGTACAGTTCACAAATAACAATTTCAAGGAATGTCCAATCTCCCAAGTAAAACAGAACACTAAAGACTTATCCTAAAGCTATCTGAGTAGATAGCTTCCTCCCAGCTCCCAGATACAAAATAAAAGCCTAGAGGGTATGGCCTGCCAGTTGACCAGAAACAAGTTGTGTAGTTTCCACACAGATGTTCCAGACAGCGACTCGATGACGCCAATTTTCATCCCAGTTGAAGAATGTGCTCCATGGCAAGGAGGTTATGCCACAAGCTCCAATTATGTACTGCTCGAACCAGGGACTGGATATTATTTGATCTCTCATCGTGGAATCGTGGAATCTTGAACTAGCATATATCTTCGGCCTCGTAATAGGATATAATTTGGCCCCCAGGGAGGAGCTATATGAGGCTGAACGAAAGAACATTAGAAACTGCAAGTGCATGTATAACAAGGCTCCTTCTCGATTTTATTTAGACAAATATTGAACAAATCATAGTAAAATTACATTATCTTAACAAATTAAACCGAGAAGAAGTCATGTTGTGGGAATAATTGGAAGCAGACAATGCAAAAACGTGCCCTCATTTCAAAGTGCCAAAAAGAACTAAATTTTCGGTTCCTGGGAGGAAATAAACACTTACCGAGAATAGTTATGTATTTCTCGCAAATCTCTGACCCACAAAAGTCACATTTAGATATTGATTTCAATAATTACTACAGGCATCTGATCTCGACAGAGAGAAAAAACTACGCTGACCGTTCGAGGTTAGCTTCGCGGAACACAGATAACCGGCATAGAACACATCTATATTCTATTGCAGGAGAACTACTTGAAATTTCAACCATAATTCGGGTGAGCGTACGGAATAACGTCAGTGGCGTGCAAATCGTTGCAACTCATCTATGGAACGATAAATTCGGATTAAAATTCCTGCTTTTCTACAACTTCCAGACTTTGGAACCATTTTTAGTGCGATGAAAAGTAATAAACAAAAAAAAAATATGAAAAATCTAATACTGACTCTCACAAATTTTCTTCAATTTGCGTATTCATTTTCATTTCATTTAAAACATCAAGTGACCTTCAAACTGTCAAGCAGAGAATGCGGCAGCGTTGTCTTGACTTTCATCTGAATTTCATTCCATCTGCGACATAAAATAGCAGAATCAACTAAATTTTTTCTTCTTGCTAATATAACCGATAAGACAGTTTCAATTCAAAATATAAAATTTTATACAATGTTTTGAATGCAAATGGGAGAAAAAGTTTTTATCCACAATTATAGGGGAATAGAGAAACCTACTATTCGCTCAGTTTGGCAACATGAAAATTTTTTTATGACTTGAGTGGACTATGCAGCTCAATACATTGCAATCGACCAGCTCTAAGTTTCAAATGCGACACTTTTCAATGTAATTAAAGGGGTCTTTTCTTATATAGTCTAAGGTAACAACCTTTTTATTCCCTTCTTCAGAGCGAAAAGATTTGTTTCGCACAACTTATAATTCAGGAGCTCAGTCAAAATAAATCACCTGTTGACAGATTCAGAGCGTTAGAGGCCAATTCAATGTAACCATAGCTAGAAATGAGATGTCCTGTCATTCGAGATGTTGCCCTATCTCTGCCACACTGTTCTGAGACTGCAACGTCGATGTCGAAATTCCGGGAAAAATGTTGAGTGTGTAAAGGTAATGCTCTGATTTCACATTAGTCGGTTATCCATTAGCCTTAGCAGATGAGGGCCAATTAAGTATCATATGGTAATATTGAAGTATATGAAGGCAACTTGCATCAGTGCTTTTCTTCATCTTTCGTTATAAAATTTTGAAATGCCCTGACGTGATGTTTGCAGTTTTTTAATCTTTTTAATGTAGTACAAATAAAATCGCCACGTTGAATGAATAAACCTATATCTCAAAGTAAAAATAACTACTCATAGATTTCCTCAAGTTTTGTTCGAATCTTAAATTTTATTCTTCTAAAAACCCACGTCAGTGCTGCAACTTGCCCTTGAACATGCAAATGAATGAAATACCAACTTGCAACCTTTTGACAAATTGTGCGATGGCCAAAGTGTCGATGAGGAATACTATAATATAGTTAAGGATGAATGTACGATGGCTTACAAAAAATTTTTGTTTTTGTTGTAAAATTTACGACAGAAGCAAAATCGGTTTGGCAAGCGAATATGAACAGGAGTTGAAACGTTCGAACTGAATATAGAAATGCCAGTCGAATTGCGGAACGACTAATCTGGAGTAGGATTTTCCAAACAAATTGCTTGATATTTGTAACGGCAAAATACCTGTAGAGTCATCGTGTGGCTGCATCATATATCCTATCGAATTTTGTCATTTTTTCCAAAACATTGCTCAAAATTACATAGTCCATGTATAGTCTAGTTATATTGACTGCAAAAAACATTGATGACTACGAAATTAATTAATATCTTGGTAGAAATTGAAGAAAATTTTCACAGTCTTCACTTCAATTATTGGAACACGATAATATATTTCAGAAGACTGCTTTACGCATTTTGAGACAAAAAAATCACTCATATGAAATTCAGTTACCTCAAGAATAGTATTGAGAAATTGTGCAAGATGCATTGAACCACAATATGCAATTCAATTCTCGAATGAAGCCAAGTTTTCCCTGATCAGAACAGTGAACCGGCGAATTGCAAATTTTGATGCCGCACATACGCGACAACCACAGAAAGTAAATGTGTGGGCAATGCCATTTCATTTGTTCTCCATTGAAGGAATCGAAGGGATTGGAATATGTGCATGAAAAAAACTGTAATGATCGACTTTCATTCGGTGACAAATTTGGTTAGGTACCATCGTCTCAAAGTAGAAGAGACATGACAAAGTGAACATTCTGAATACCCTTTCGAATACACTCTAATTAAAAATTTGTATTTATAAAAATTCCTGCGCGCATGCAATAATAATAATAATAATAAAAAAATAATAATAATGATAATAATATATATTCATCATAAAAATTTGGAAGATACATGAATCATTGCAAAAACAATAAAACACAATGATGTGAATATACAGAAAAATAGAGAAAACCAAATTGATTGGTTTTCTGTAAGTATAGTGACAAATATTTCAGAAATTAACATTGACCCTAGTTTACAGGTAAGTAGCTACACAGTATTATTCCAGTTTCAGTCTGTCTCTTTTACAACTCGGTAATGTCCAGCCCAGTTTCAGTGCTACAATTCAAGTAATCCATCATATCCCGATATTATATCACAATTTTTTTTTGTTTTGCTTTAGTCACTTGGTAGTTTGTCAAGTTTCAGGTAAGTAGTATATGTAATCATATAATTTTTCTATCCTTATTTTGAGTTTATAACATTGTAAAGTATTGATCCTTCGGTGTCTCTCATCCATTTTTTCAGTTTGTGTTTAAACTGATAACAATTTTTTTAAATTTCGGGAAGGATGCTGAATATTCTTGGAGCCAAATATTGATTGCTTCGTTGGCTAATTGTCTTTTCCGCTCTAATAGTATTGGGACTAAGACCTTTATTTCTTGTGTCATACATGTGAGTAGAATGTATTATATCTTTTCTGTTTTTATCAATATCCATCAGAGTCTTGAATCCGTAAAGTTGAGCTAGATCCATAACCGCCGCTTTTTTATAAGTCGATTCACTGCTGCACCTTCTACTTCTCCTCAACATTATTTTTAAGAATGATTTTTGTAATATTTTCAACCTGTGGAGGTGACAATCATATGCTTCGCTCCAACCCAGAATGACGTATGATAAATGGGGCTCAATTAACGCTTGATAGAGAGTTTTCATCTGCCCAAAATCCAAAAACTCCGCCATCTTCCTGAAACGGCCATGCATGAATTGTACCGTCCGTACTACATTGTCCACTTGAATATCCCATTTTAGGTGACGATCTATGACTATTCCAAGGTACTTCATATGATCTGCTTCTTAGATCTCCACTTCATTGCCATGTCTCAAGGGTCCCATACTAGAAATATTAGAGGAGTAGGAGCTAAAAGTCAAATATTTTGTCTTGGCAAAGTCTAATGTTAATTTGTTATATTTAAACCACTGACGTATCTGATGCAGATCCTGTTCTGCCTTGTTCTTGAGGTCAAACTACGAACCAGAGCGATAAAATATTGCTGCATCGTCAGCATAGCAAATGATTTCACTTTGCAACTGCAAAAGTAGCAGTGAATTTAAATAAATATTAAACAATATGGGCCCCAGCCCAGTACTTTGGGGTACTTCATGAGTTATATCACTCTTTTCACTCTTCACGCCATCTAAATCAACATATTTTTCTCGGTCGTGTAAATAGTTGATCAGTAGATCGTAACATACTCCTCTCAAGCCGTATCGATAAAGTTACTCCAATAATATTTTATGACACACTGTATCAAATGCCTTACTGAGGTCAATGAACAAACTTAAACATGGGAGTTTTTTGTCTAAGCTGCCGTAAGTAAGATTTGTTAAATTGTTTATTGCATTTTCAGTACTCTTTTTGGGACTAAAGCTAAAGCTTAAGTTCTTTTTTTCAGGTCCACCACACATGTCATCTACGAAATTCCATAATGCCTTGGCTTAAGATTCATTATTTTTTATATATAATGCGAGATGCTGCCTTTGAGAGTGGTTGATCGCCTTACGTAATTTAATTTTTATGGTATTATATCTTGATTTCAAGAGAACATCAATGGGTTTTATTGGGAGCTCTAAGTATAATTTATTCTTTCCCGATGCTTCCCTTACTGATTTCGGAGTTATCCATTTTTATCTCGAGATGTGACGTTTATGTTCATTTTATAAAGATGTATTTTTTTCAATATAATTTTGTTTATTTATTTTGTTTAGTTATAAGTTTGTTTAAGGAACTATTGACTGCTTTATTTGTATCATGGTCTGAATAAATTTCATCTCAGCATTCGTTTTTGAGATTCATACGTAATGAATGATAATTCATAACCTTAGATGTATATTTTTGATGATGCCCCTGATCAAGATTTAATGAGAAAGACGATAGCAAAGTGATCCGTGACACCTTCTGTAATTACGTAGGATGAAATAGTATTTTCATTAATTTTCCTACCTATTTCCACATAACAATGGTCCAAGCAAGTTTTGCTAATCGGTCTTGTGTAACTATTAATACATGACATGTAATTATACATCGATAAAATATTTTTATATTCATCAGTTAATTCTGTATGGGAGAGTATGTCTCTGTTCATATCACCTGTAATAATGTGATACGTATATATCTTTTTCAAGCTTTTTGAATATCTCTCCATTACTCCGTTGAAGTCTACTACACTGATACTTGGCGACCTGTATATTGCTGTAATGAGAAATGATTCTTTGAGTTTTTATTATTCATTATAACAACAAAAACTACAGTAGAGGAAATTTCCTATAAACTCAATACAAATTAAACATAATTGTTTCACATTTGAACATCTCCACCACAAAACAAGTCCAAGACATTCTCAAACCCATTGACACTTCGAGCATCAACCACAGCACTTGGTGAACGGTTCCACCTCTCAAAGATTCTGTGAGTAAGAAAACTATGCCACTGGGAAGTAGCAAACTTTTCCTTTGCCAATTTGAACTGGTGACCTCTCAAATTACTGGTGTTTAAGCCACGGATATCATCACCAAAGTGGCCACGTAAAGACCTGAAAGAAAAAATTAAATCATCTCTGTGCGCCGCGACTGGAAAGTCGGCAATCCGAAAGTGATGAGCCTGTTCTCGTAGGTGGGGAGAATCCTTCCAAAGGGTATACGAGAGATCCAGCGCTGGACCGACTCGAGGCAATGCTCATCGGCACGAGTGGAAAGTCACCAAACTATGCCAGCATATTCTAACAATGGTCTAATGTAGGTGGTGAAGAGAAGCTTCAATGTAGCAACATCACATCCGTTGAAGGTCTTTTGGATGGCATAAGTCAACTGTCTGGCTCTGGCAGTGATGATGCTTACATGGTTTGACCAGCGAAGATCCTCGGTAACAGTAACACCCAGGTCACAGAGACTTGAAACTTATTTCAGCCTATCGCCGCCGATGAAGTATTGCCTCCTCGGGTTGTTTTTAGCAATATGAAGTACACAGCACTTCTCCACATTCAAAGGAAGTAACCATTCACCACACCAAACATTTAATTCATTCAGGTCAAGTTGCAGAGTATTGAAGTTAGATAATGGAAAGTTATAGATTTTGGTATCATCTGCAAACATAGAGCACGAAGAGTGGAGTAATCTAGGTAGATCGGAGGTGTATAATGAAAATAATATAGGGCCCAGGACGAAACCTTGTGGAACACCAGATAACAAAGGGCTCCCGGGACTGGATAAGGAACGATCCATCCTGACGCGGAAAAAACGATTGGATAGATAAGCCCCAATCCAAGCAAGAACACTTCCCCTGATTCCAAGATGAGAGAGCTTAGCAAGCAATCGACTTTGAGAGACCCTATCGAAGGCCCTGGAGAAGTAAAAGTAGATAACATCCACAGGCTCCCCCCGGTCCCCGGTTGCTGTTGACTAACTGAAATAATAGGATTATTTATGCTGGCAGTGTATGATTTGTTAGTATTCTCAGTAAGCTCGCTCACTAATTGCAAATTCTCCAATTCTGCAATTGTATAAATTTTCTCTCCAATCGGAGAGAATAATCATCAATCTATTTCCTTTAATTAAACAGCAATCTTGAGTTTTTTCTTGAATATTCTTTTGGTATGATTTCCTTCGTTCTTCTCTTTGTTGGGAAGTATAATCATGGGCAATGGATACACTGGTCCCTTTGTGCTCATTTATTATTTAAAAAATTTCCCTCTTTTTATCAAAGAGATAAACTCCACCTTAAGAGGACTGTTTGGTCTTTTTCCTAAGGGATATATGTCGCTTATATCTGATCGATGGATATTTGTAGTCAAACTATTATTCAGTTCTACCAGACACTGTCCCTTTGCAATTGCTTTCTGTGTACTCGGTATTCCAAATACTATTATATGTGTAAACATATACATAGCCTTACTAAAAATGTATCACTTGACCCACTTTGCCGAATCAAAAAATTTAAAGAGTTGATGGGGATGGCCCAGGGTTTAACAAAAATCCTTAAAAAATGCATCAAAATTTGTTAAAAGTCAAACAAAGGCTGACCAGTTTCAGGATTTTGTTACCAACCATTTTGCTTCTGAGAAATCGGAGTTGTTCTGTTTTTTTGACCCTCACTTTATAAGGCCAGAAATAGATGTATATGAATTAGAAATGTCGAATGTTACCGGCGCTTCCACCATTATGTACATCTCGGTCACTTCCCTACATGCAAATGGAAGTGAACATTTTTCTTGATGTGAACAAACTATGTTTAGTCAGCGCGTAGGGTCTATTGGTTGAATTGATGTCCTAGCATCATAGGGCCACTTCATGTATGCGGATCTGGCAACAGATAATCTAAAATAGTGTAACCTTTTGTTTTCCTGAATATTTTCATAAATATTTATACATTTATACAGTGAAACTAGATTTTGTAGCATTTTTTCTACATAGATTTCACCCTGTAGACAAACTTCCCAACAAAAACTATTTCTCCTCTCAGTTTTCCAGTCCTCAGGGTAACATATGTTGGTACGTCGTAAAATTCAACTGCGGCAAATTTGTTCAACCTCGGCAAGGTATGTCAAATTCAGTAATATTCTAACTCCGGCAGATTTGGTTCAGTTCTTCGGTAAATTTCCAACTCCGGCAAATTTCGTTCAGCACTTCGGTGGATTTTCTACTTCCGCAAATTTGTTCAATACTTCGGTAAAGTTTCTACTCCGGTAGGTTTTGGCTGTGAAAATCAATTGCATAAGTTCTCGTTTTCTCACAAATCGATAATAATTTTAGAAAAGAAAAAATATCTATGAGCTCAAAAAAAAAAGAAAACAATGGTACAGATTATTCAATAAAAATTCATCAGGGAAATTTAGAAACTGAGAAACGTGAAAACTAATTACTGAACAACAAAATATAGCACGAATAATGAAGCAATTAGTAAGGTAAGTTGATTCATCAGTCATCTCTCCGAAAAACACATTGAGAAGTTAATATGTTGGTCTGAAAAAGAATGTACGAGTCCTTTGCCATCTCCTGTACATAAAACAATTGAATATGACAATTTAAAATAGAATAAACTCCATTATCAAAAATTGGACTTACCGAACGTAAAAAAAATGTTCGACACGACAAATTCTTTATTTGAATCTTAATTTCAATTCGGGAATGATCATTAAATAAGATAGACCCCACTTCTTTATCCTGCGCGTCACAGAAACACAGAGATCGTACTATGTAGGCTTCGATCCCATTTTAAACGGATATTTCCGAAGTAATCGCAATCGAGAAATTACACCGATCTTCAATTATTCTTCTAAAATAATTTTGTTCTAATATTCTCAAATGCCTCTATTCATAATTTCTACTGATTTCACAATAACAATATTCCCTCTGCGCTTAGTTCTAGACAAGTTCACACATAAATGTGAGAGTACAAATTAAATAAAATAAGATATAATACAAAAAAATATTCTTGTGCAGAGGGCTATCATAGAAATAATGTACGAATTTTCTAATATTTTTCAAAAATCTGTTCCGGCATGTACCGGGTGTCCTAAATTCGTTGTCTAGTGAGGGCATCTCAGGAACCCGATAAGCTAGAACAGAATGAAAGACAATTTTCGTGCTCAATATTTTAGAGAGATCTTTTCGTGAAAACTGCAACATTGCAAGTCAAACCGTTAACCGTTTTCGGGCTGTAAGCGAAAATTTTTAAAATGGAATTGAATGAAGAGTTCTCATAACTACTTTATTACTGACATCATCAACTTGAAACTAAAATACTATACAGGCACTTTTATTAGTATATTTCATTGGAGAAATCAATTTCTCTTTGTTGCAAATTATTTTCGAATTTATAGTTCAAGCATTTGTTTTCTTTCATGTAAACCACACAAATTTCTTCCAAAAATTCAATCTTCTTTTTTATTCCTGATGTAAAATATAAAACATGATGAATAAATTTTTTATCAAATTATAAAAATCATCAAAAAACCAATTTTCAAATGACAAATCAAGCAGGTGCCTATCTATGATGACTTGTGACCTTTAGATAATTGAGATTTCCGATGGCGATATTCAAGGGTAATACCACTAGAGGTGAGAATTTTTTGGGAACATTCTGGTTTTCTGGGAATTATGCGTTTAAATTTCACGAAACAAAGTTATCGAGTGGTATTTCGGGATCACTTTGTTGAGTGAAATTTGTATAATTTTCAAAAAACGACAGAGTGATCTCAAAATAAAATCGACTCTCGTGTGGTATTTGGAAAGATCATTCAACAATATAAATCAAACGAAATATAAAATAGTTTTCTATTCAAAAATAACCAGATAGAAGCATAACAACAAAGTATTCATCTACAATTATTATACACATTACGAGCATTATTTTCGAATGATGAAGTAGATACTGATGTTGTTTCTTGAAGGACATTTTTTCATTCCTTATGGCTGTGATTATTTTTTTGTGATGTTGTTGGTCCGGTTGGAGATACGGTTTCACTGACGCTGCAGAAGAATGGCCTGTTATCTTTATCAGCTGTTCCTCGCCAATCCTTGCTTTGGCTAATTGGCTGATAGCAGTAGCTCGATGCGAGTGGTTGGTTATCTTCGACTTGGTTGTGTTGATGCCAATGAGTTCTGCCGATTCTTTTGTCCATTTAGCTATCGTTTTGGGACCGACTTGGGAGTTTTTGAACCATGAACCATATTTCCAATTCTTATGTGGAGTAAGGAATAGTCTTTCAATGGTTATGTTTGCAGTTCTTTTGAATACAAGTAGCCTCTATAACCTCACCGGGCAAATATCTTCTTCAATATTGGGAGTCAACCATTTCGTTTCCTTCGGCCCGAGGGATTACCATCGTTCTCAATTTCGAATTGGAAATGCGAAATTAGACATGATGAACCCTCTCCTCCGCGCCAAGCAAGCTCCAATGCAGCAATAAAATAAAATTTTCTGTTCAAACCATCTGGATTACCTTCTTTGCATAGGTTGACCATCTTTTTGTGTTGCTCCAAAGGCCACGCCTTGGCAATAACTTTCTTTTCTCAGGGTCCACTTGCAAAATACGCCTCTTGGCGTTTCGTGCATCCCACGCCGTTTTAAAAGCCACGTCTGTGAATGGATCGAACCTAACGCCCCATTCGGAATATAATTTTTCCTGCAGCTGTTTGGCAGTATTATTCCACAAGGTTTTTACGACATTTTCCTTGTAGTCTGATCCATCTCTCTTCTTCATATTGAAAGCCCAGTCTAGTATAATATTATTGAGCTCTGAAAAACTTGTTTTTTCATTTACAAGATATTCCCGGGCAGCACAGAATTCTTCAAATTGTTTCCAAATGTAGGATCTGGACTTCACTGTATTAAGCGGCACACTTTTCTTCACACTTTCCTCAATTGAAGTAATATTACAATTCCCAAAACGTTTCATTTTTATCTACTTTATGGTGAAATACGAAAATAAACTGACAGAACTGCCAAATGTGCTGTTGAAGTTATCGCTAACAACTGCTTGTTAATCGTAACCATGATGACCGCTACTTCCACCAACGGCCAAAGCTTTCCGGACGTATTGATATTCCTATGCAAATTAGGCATTTGATAAAAATAAATTTCTAAAAGTGAAAACACTGTGAGGTTGAATGTTTTCAGATACAGTTTGTTACTATTGGTCCGTTTTCAAAAATTGAGCGATTTCATTGGACGATGTAGTATAGTGTTGAATGGTCACTAAAATTCACTTCGAAGTGACTGAATTGTCTAATTCAAAAAGTTTATTGTCATTTCAAATTCATTGGTTATTTATTATTTCACAATGAAGTGCGTCAGATGTTTATTTTGCATTGTACCCAGAGAGACACCTATCAAGTTCAAAGATATCCCATCGTGAAATGATAAACTGAAAGAGCTTTGTTATACATAAATGTGAATCACAGAATGTGAATGCACAAGAAAATCGATTTCCTTAATTTCCTTAGTATTCGGCTATCAATCATTGAATATTTAAATTTTCTGAAGTTTCCAGATCATTATAGATATGCACATGCTTGATATGTCGTGTAAAAATGACCCTTTTGATGATTTTCATAGTTTGATAAGAGAGTTATATATGTAATTTTGAAAAAAAAAAAACAAATGGAAATTATATTCGTTTCAATAATTTGTGTGGTTCACATTTAAAAAACCCTAAATTCGCATTTAAACCTCGAAAACAATTGGAATAAAAATAGTAATTTACGTAACAAGTCCGGAAAATAGGGTTTTTTTGGACGAATAGACAAAATTCTAGGACGAGCGCAAGCGAGTCTAGAAGTCTATGAGTCCAAAAACCATTTTCGGGCGTGTTGCGTACAATATTTTTTCGGCAACCGTCTAGAATAACAAATCAATGAGACGACACATTTCTTTTTTATATATTTTAATTCTTATTTAAATTAAACAGAACAGAAAATATCACATATTAACAGAAACATTCTAATTCTTATTTATATTAATATTTATATTAAAATTCGAGCAATTACTGATATTGAAGGGATTCAATTTGTTTGAAATGCCTGGTATATTTAAATTCCTTTTGTTGAAGCCACAACAAGATGGCAAAGTTTCCGTTTCGCATCGATTATTTTCTTCTGGTGATTTTTGAATGGTCTTGGCAATTTTAATTTTGTTTTCAAGGAATTATCTATATATCCTTCAGCCACATTGGTAGACTTCCAGCCACCGTGTCTCTTCAAATTTGTGATGTTTCCACCATTGTCAGCAAATAACGTCGCCGAAGTTCGACGAATGCTATGGCCTGTGTAATTTTTAGGATTGGGTAAATGTAAAAACTCTGCGATTTTCATTCCGAGACTCCCGAAAGTGTGGATACCAACAGGCTGAATCGAACATTTTCCTTTTTGTAATTCACGAATAATCTGTTGTGTGGAGTATGAGATGGCCGTAAAGATAAATATTGTCTATACAACAGCAGGTTTTCTTGCCCAATTACAACAAAAGTTCTCTCAATATGTGTTTTGGAATCCGGTATTTTCACAAGCAACATGTCTTCCTTATCGTTTATTAAATCAATCGACATTTTTGTCAGTTCTTCTCTTCTGCACGCGCCGGCTAACCCAATAATTGTTGCTACCTGAAAAGTAAGTTGATACTTTTATATCCTACAATCGTAATATTTTGTTAAAATCACCTTCAGCATTAGATATGTATCATTATCCGCTTCTCTAATGAATTTGCTGATCTGTTCACTGCTGAAAACTTCTGATTTTTTGGCTTTGTAACCAACATTCTTCCTTTTAAGAAATGCGAGAACTTTTGGGAAAATGGCTATGTTCACATTTTTCTTTACTAAAATGGTACTTTTCAACATAGAGTACATGCTCCACAGAGTGGAGGATTTGACTGTTTCTGATTTATGCGCCAAATAGGCCAACATTACATCCTCTGTTATAATTTTGCATTGCTTCATCTCCATCCATTTCGTGAACGAATCATACACGTTTTCATACCTTGATTTTGATTTTTCAGGCAATAATTGTGCTGTAGCAGCGGCTGCTATATTGGAAATTTCCCAAGGCACATTTTCATTGTCACTATCACTGCTGCTTTCCATATTTTAATGCGGATTGGGATTGCGATCAGAAAACATGCAAATTCTTGACAACTAATTTTATATGAACTGTCAGCCGTTTTCTCAGTGCTATGGTAACTTCATTTATCAAAAATATACCTACCAAGATTTTCATATTTACTATGATCAAAACGACGTGATTCTTCCCGGCCTAGTCCGGGAAGTACGTACTTCCCGGACTAGGCCGGGAAAGGCTTCTTTCTCAAAGTAAAAGCGTCCGGAAAGTGGGTACTTCCCGGACGGTTGCCGAAAAAAATTATTTTTGAATTTTGTTCAGTTTGCGATACTCGTACGATCGACTCTTGCTTTATTTCTAGGTTTATATGCATTGATCTGTATGATTCATCATCAGTACCAATTTTCAGGAATTGTTACGTTATGGGATCACAGGGTGGTTCTGGAGGAGTGCGTCAGATTTAAGGAGAAGTTTAAGCTAGTCAAGGCAGTTTCGAAACAATGTTTGGTTCATGGTTGGGGACCTTTATTGAAAATCTACAGAGTGACGAATTCGATTCTACCAATTTCACTTTCATTAAAAACTTAGGTATGCTTTTTTACGATGGAAGAATGTCAAAATTTAGAAAAGCTCGAATGTGTGTGTTTTGGAGAATTTAACTTCCAATAAACTCATGAAAAACTATGAGTAGTTATTTGAGATTTAGTTTTGTTCATTCATCGTGGCTCTTTCATTTCTAATATATTGTTCCAGAGGTTAGTTTTCAGAACATTTACCAATTTCAAAGTGGCTTGTGGAAGTTGTTCCGTTGCAGCATGTCTCACTGTAGGTTGTAACCAAGAATTTAGAATTGAATGTCCTAATATCTGGGAGATCCATGATATAAAATCGAAACACTATTCAGATATAAGTACTTTTGTGATTTCAATTTGTACCTCTACATGTTTCGAGCTAATTCAGCTATCTTCAGGAGTATAAAGATCACACCAGTGAAAAAATTCATGGAGAAAACGCAAAAAAATTTTCACAGTGAAAGACAAGGACAAAGTAAAGAAAAAACTAAGCAAATGACGTCCAAAATAAGCAATATAAGCGACAAGATGAAGCAAACTAATGAAAACTTACAAAAGTCGAAAAACTGACAAAAAATAATAGTTAAATTATAAAGGTCAATTATATGATATGAAACAAAGTCAACAGTATAAAAATTTAGAAAGCACTGACGTGAGGTCAGATTGCTTTGGAGCTCTTGTTGAGCTACTTGCGAGTAAATATTCAAACCTTAACAAATCTATAAGCTCTCTGATCGGGTGAACAATAGTCTTTTTCCGTACTATGGGACAATGTGATGCAAATATGAAAACCTAATGAATAAACAAACCTTTATCTCAATTTGAAAATAACTACTCATAATTTTCACCAAATTTTGTTCTATGCTTCTCCTAAAAACTTACGTCATTGCTTCTCTGAGTTTTGACGCCATCAAATTCTTTCTCTATGATGAAAAATTTTTTGATTAATATTACGTCTATGCTTTTCTGAATTTTGACAACGTCATCGACATCGAATTCTACCTCTATGAATTCTATGAAAATTTTGATTGATATTACGCCAACTGACACTGATATCTAGGTCCGCAAGTTGTCAAACGAATATCGATCTATGATGGCAAATCTTTCAATGACAAAGCTCGGACTTCATGACATTTCTATTTTTCTCTTGAGTAAATGAAAAAAATGATTATATCTTCAGAAGGGGGAAAGCTACGACAATGAAATTTGAAGATGAGTAAGATATCGGTAACCTCAATATATATACGGATTTTTATTTAAATCTAAATGAAGTCTTAGGAGATATTGAGTATTGAAAATTTTTTTTTTGGGAATTTTTAAAAAATTTTCTAGCGTGACGATTGCTGCGAAATTTTGCAAGCCGTTTCGTTTCAGCCTCTCTCAATAACATTCCAAGTATCAATTCGATCGGATGGATATTCTAGTAGTTATTGAGGAAACAAAATTTCAGATGCTCATAACTACTGAACCATCCGACGGATTTGGCCCAAGAACGAACTTGACCGAGATATTTGGACAATTAGTCTATTCTGAAAATATGAAAACTCTGGCTGATTCCTTTTGGATGCTAGAAAGGATACGGCCGGCCGGACAGACTCAAATTTCGCGACGAATTCTTCATCAGGGAGTCGAACTCAACCGATTGAAACCATTTTCGGCTCAATATTCCAAAATTACAGACATTCGGGCAAAATGATTGGCACTCTGTTCGGGTGAACAAGAGCGCCAAAAAACAGTTCGAAAAAAGTAATTGTAAGCTTTTAAAAAAAGGTCCTAACGAATCCTAATGATCTGAAAAAATAGTTCTTTCAAATTACTTTAATGCTTAGCAAAGGCTGCAAACTGGTTTATTTAGGGAAAAAAACTCATGAGACATTTTTAGTTTAGAATGAAACAGGCTATGGGAAATAAATTTTTAAATCGTAAACAAATAATAAGACAAAAAGTTATATTGGAAATATACTTTAGGGGTTGCGTTTCCCACCCTTACAACCATGGGGTGAACCAAATAAATAATTGGATAAGTGTCTTTTTGCTAGTAGGAATCGTTAGGTTAATTTCAAAATTGTAACTTTTTTGGTGCTTGTGAAAAAAATTGTTATACGAATTTTATGTACTCCCTTTGAGGGGCTGTATCTTAACAAGGGATGCTCCAATGAAGTTTCTTTATACGAAGTATCCTATCTTTTTTTCGATGAGGAATCACCTTCTTAAACATTTTACACTTATTTAGTTACACCCTGTATATACACCAAGTGCGTTATGATCTAATAACGCTAGTGGTGCAAACATGATTTTATTTTTTACGATGAAAACATTTCATTACAATAAAAGTTGATTGTTCCTATGAGTCTTTTCACATTCAATTTCTAGTTGTAACCAGGGCATTTGCTAATATTCCGAAGTTCGTTCTGCATATAAGAAGATAGATGAGATAATGGAAGTGAACAGTAATACACTAAATAGTATAATTGAAAATGCAGCCAAAGTGACGAATAATTTATTACCGGAAGAATTCAGAACAATTTAATAACAGGATCAAGAAATATTGTATATATTGAAAAATCCATAGATGAGACCGTGTATTTTCAAGAATTGGTATGCTTTTCTTTTTTCATTTTGTTTATGTGCTTAATTCTTCAAAATTTCAGTCTGAAAACATTTGTCCTGCGTCATTGTGGACGGAAATTTCTATTTTGAAATCTACACTGATTGTCAATCAAAATATCAATATTATATATATATATATATATATATATATATATATATATATATATATATATATATATATATATATTACAATTTTTCTATTAGAATTTCTGACAAAAATGTTATCAGCATTAATAAAATTTTTTCAAAACTAAAAGATCGAGATTCTATAACAAAAAAATCGGATGTGATATATAAAATAAATTGCTCAAGTTGTAATCTAAATTATATAGGTCAAACTTCAACCGTTTTACAAGAAAGAATAAATAGACATAAAAGTGACTGTAGATTAAATAAAAAATCATGCGCTCTCTCGGAACATTTTTCAACAACTTCACATGATATTGATTTTAATAACATCAAAATTCTTAATAACGAAAAAAACATTCACAAAAGAAATTTCTTAGAGATGGTTGAAATTTATCTAGAAAATAATTCAATGAACAAAAGGAAAGATATAGAAAATTTAAGTATTATTTACTCCCATATTCTATTAACTATAAAATTACAGTCAAATCTACCATAAATCAAATTTTACCTTTTCGCATTTTCCTATTTTTATTGAATCCTTTTCAATAAATTACTAAGTTAAAAAAATAACAATAATATTCTTTGAACAAATCAAATTCTATGTGGAATGATCACAATAATAATAATATTTTACATCCAGATATCAAAGATCAAATTTTGACAAATGCCAATGAATTTATTCAAAATTGTGAAGATGAACCTTTGTAAACACTAATTCTATCTGTAAGTTTTTACACAATGTCTGTACCATTAAACAATGTATGTATTTTAGCCCTGAAGAAGGAACCAATAAAGTTCCGAAAGCTTGGTTAATAGAAAACCGTGTTTCAATGAACTAGTGACCGCAATCCCAAGAAAATATATTCATTTATATATATATATATATATATATAATTTGAGAAAATTCGTGACTGAATATAAAGTATATAGATGATTCTCGTGGGTTAGCAGTCAAATAAAAAGTAGAAGACTCTTTTATCCTTTACTCGAGCTTTCAAAACAATTTGTTTCTTTTTCAAGAGTGCTGCAAATTATTAAAAATCAATTGGTGAACAGGTTACAGATCTTCAGTACTTACGATAGCGAGATTGATTATGAAATGATGTTCATTAAATCTTAATCTAATTAACATGAATTCAAGACCTTAAATTATGATAGCTCAAAAAATATAATAATGATTGACAATTTTTGGATGTCATTTAAAGACGTGAACATCGAAGTGGAATCTTGAGAGCTAGGCATATGTGATATACAATACAAGCTTTAATTTAGAATCAGATTACTTAGAATAAGAACATATGTTCGGTGTTAAAAGATTTTGTTATTCACTTATATCTAAGTTTGAAAATGAAAATTAACATTATCAAAAATTTGAAAACAAGAGTCTTGAGAATATCGCATAATAAATTCAAAGATAAAAATCTTCTGATTCTCAAAGATCTTTTAATAAAAAACGGTTATCCTATCAACTTAATCAATAAATTATTATTCAATACACCTAATGATCTACCACCACGATTAGATGCTGATATACAACCTTTATTACCATCAGAACAACAAAGATTTTTATACCTAACACTACCTTACATAGAAACCCTTACATATAATCTCAAAAGAATACTACCACCTGATAAAATTAAAATTGCAACAAAAATGTAAAACCAGTTAGGTCTATATTCACTAATTTGAAAGACAGAGATAAGATCTTAAATAAATCTAATGTTGTCTACAGCATTCCATGTAAGGATTATGATCAAATATACATAGGTCAGACTTCCACCAAACTTCAACAAAGGATAACACTACACAAAAGCAATATTAGAACTCTTAAAAATTCCTGTGCTCTTACCAATCATGTGAATTCTGAAGATCATCATCCTGATTATGAAAATATAAAAATATTAGATTCAGAACCTAATTTCAAAAAAGAACATTTATGGAAATGGTGAGAATATCACAATATGATAACTCCATGAACTCTAGGAAGGATATTAACTCTTTGAGCACAATGTATTCTTACTTGATTTCTATAGAAAAACAAGAAATGTGACTAACGTTTCAAACTTAGATATAAGTGAATAACAAAATCTTTTAACACCGAACATATGTTCTTATTCTAAGTAATCTGATTCTAAATTAAAGCTTGTATTGTATATCACATATGCCTAGCTCTCAAGATTCCACTTCGATGTTCACGTCTTTAAATGACATCCAAAATTGTCAATCATTATTATATTTTTTGAGCTATCATAATTTAAGGTCTTGAATTCATGTTAATTAGATTAAGATTTAATGAACATCATTTCATAATCAATCTCGCTATCGTAAGTACTGAAGATCTGTAACCTGTTCACCAATTGATTTTTAATAATTTGCAGCACTCTTGAAAAAGAAACAAATTGTTTTGA
The DNA here is from genome assembly GCA_030674115.1 of Micraspis discolor. NCBI lineage: Eukaryota > Metazoa > Arthropoda > Insecta > Coleoptera > Coccinellidae > Micraspis > Micraspis discolor. The sequence continues at coordinate 260,054 of JARTUT010000899.1, forward strand.
AAGCTCGAGTAAAGGATAAAAGAGTCTTCTACTTTTTATTTGACTGCTAACCCACGAGAATCATCTATATATATATATATATAATATCCTCCCGTCTAGTAGTGTTTTTAATATTAAGATCCAAAGAACATTATTATTATTTTTACAACAAACGCAAGAGTAAAGGTAAACCTTTAAACTCAAAATTTAAAAATACAGTATGAAACTAAGAGCAACTCAAGAAGCGATAAAAAATTGTACGTTCAATAGATTAAAAAAAATATCACAATTGCTGGCTGTACCATCTGTCCAGAGAGTTCTTCAAGGAGTTCACCAATCGTGATGAAACAATCTCATCCGGAAGCCGATTTCACGCCTCAAACACCCTGTTGGGGAGGAAGTTGAGCCTCGGTGTGGTCCCCTGCGCACCTAAAAGGAGGACAACCCAAACAACCGCAGCCTTGTCTGGTAGTTCGGGCGATTTCTGCCAAATGGTAGACGGGTATTGCATCGCTGCACGGATTCTAAAAGATGCTCGCCTCCCCTCAGATTAGGCCACCAAACGGGAACAGCATTCTAAGATAACACGCACGTATGTAATGTAGAGAGCCCTTCTGGTTGTTATGTTACATCCAGCGAACGTTTCAGACAGTTGGTAGGTAAATTGTCTCACTCTTGACACAGAAATTGAAATGTGCGTGGACCAACTCAAATCATAGGTGACTATAACACCCAGGTCGCGAACCTTAGGGTTACCCCTACTGATATGTAGAACGCATCACTTCTCAACATTTAGAGGCAACAACCACTCCTCACACAACTTGGAAAGCCTTCCGAGGTTATCTTGAAGACATCCCGTATTAACTAATGGGCAGTTATAGGGTTTCATGTCATCATCAAACATTGCGCAATTTAACCGAAAAAGACGAGAAAGATCAGAAGTATACAATAGGAAGAGGAAGAGGCCCCTAAACTGAACCCTTGGGGCCCCACTGAGAACACCCACATCTGAGGAGGAAAAATAACCACCCACTCACACACAGAACGTACGGTGGGACAGAAATAATCCGATCCAAGAAGAAAAAGGGCCTCTCACTCCCAAGTACTCAAATTTATGCAGGTGTCGGCGGTAGGGGACACGATCAAATGCCCGTGCGAAGTTGAGGTAAACAACATCCATCGCTTTACCAGAATCAATCCACCTGGTCTAATCATCAACGCAGGTCAATAAATTTGTGATCGTAGACCTACCTGGAAGGCACCCATGATGTTCTTTGAGAATTAAGTTTTTTGCAGGGCAAACTCCATCAACCTACCACCAATAATTTTCACGAGCACTTTGCATACACTTGATGTTAAACTTACTCTTCTGTAGTTGCTAGCAGAAAGCTTGTCTCCCTTCTTGAAAATAGGTGTAACAGAAGCCGAGGAATGAAGCAGCCGTGAAGAATGTCATCACGATCAGGGGATGAGTGCTTCTTCGCCTTGGAAAGGTAACCAATGACCAGTTCTCTGCTCACGTCGACCACCGCTATCTCATCGTCAGTACGTGGAAAATAAGGACTGGTAACAAAATTGTCGGGCCCCGTCACAAAAACGGACGCAAATATCTCGGCCATTACATCAGCCACCTGAGCAAGGTTCTCGCAAAGCTCCCCAGTAGTGTCACATACGAAGGATATTCCCAACTTGTTGTTCATAGAATAACGAAGATATTCATAAAATAGCAGACCAATTCGTGTTCAAACTTCTTCTTGGCTTGATGAATTGTGGCTGATACGACGTTGAAATATGGAGGGTGGTTACGGTAATCCTCATCTGCTCTGCTGCGTAAGTAACGCTGCCACAATGATTTTTTCCTACGGATCTTATACCATATTGACTATTTAATCCATGGTTTCAAAGGATCGAATTTCTCCATATAGAAAGTAGTATAAGTAAGTGCAAAATCATTGATTATATTGGTGAACCACCCACAGGTATCCTCCATGGACGGTTGTGAAGAAAGAATGGAATATCAGTCATATACCAACAGTATCTCGTTGGCTTGATTGAAGTTTATACGACTTTTCATGTTACTCTGTTTACTGTCAGTGCCCGCATTGATCAGCTGGATTAGGGTGGATAGGACAACGTGATCAGATTTTCGTATAGCAGGTGAATATTCAATTTCGGAGATGATGTTGGGATCAGAAGTGATAAACAGATCGAGCAAAGAAGGAACCTGGTCCTCCCTGTATCTGGTAGGGTGAAGAACCAACTGTTGGAGGCCACTGATGGCCATAAGTTCGACAGATGCGAACGATGGAGCGCTCGTGAGAGCTGCTGCGTGATGGGCCACTGTAGAATTGAAGTCCCCAGCTATGAAAAAGTTGTTGTATTTTATAGAGCTTCGAAAAAGCCGCCAACTCAGTGTCTTCAGGGCAGGGATATGGTCGATAAATGCATCCGATGAAAAGTGAAAAGTTTTGTCTTGATATTTCGAAAAAATATTATCGATGACATCCCAATCTTTATGTTCCGAAAACATCCAAAGTTTTGTCATCAGAGCAAGTTTATACGTTTATCAATGGAACTCCTGATGAAATTGATGTATTACATAAGGTAGGTTTATAATGGGTGTTTTTGGACGACTAATAAGGGATAAATTGGTGAAGATGTCTACTAAAGATATTGTAACGAAGTAGTTTTGTTTGCGTGGCAGAAACCCGTTGACCTTGATCGACTCCGGCGAGATCACGCCGAGCGGTGGGGACACCGACCGATCATTCCCACCTCCATCTGCAGTGCGCACGACGTATATTGGTGGAGGGGACCGAGAATGGTATTTATCGGCGAGTCGAGCACTGGAACGGCAGTTCCTCGCACGGCGCGGAACTCAAAATAAGGGGAAAGCCTCTACCGTTTAGTGGGGAGGGTCCAGCCAGTGTTGTGAGTGCTGGTAGTGAGTTCAGTGGTAGACAGACATACCAAGGTAGGAAAGGGGTATAGAGAGGGGACCGGAGGACCACTTGTGGAGGACGAGATTCCAGGAGGTGAGTGTGAGGTTCGATCGTTGAGACCGAACGACGGCTGCAGGAGGGCGTTCAGGGCATCACGTCCTTTACGAGTCCTTTAGCCGGTATTGCGGATTCGACAGCTGGGTGCCGAGATGGGCAAAGCTCAATCGTCCCTAGGTGGTTGACCGTTTTACCTCGGCGGACTCCTGCTGTCCATCTCTCGGAGCTGACGTCGACGTGCGAGATGGGCAAAGCTCAATCGTGCTGAGACCGAAGTTTTCCGTGACGTGGGCTGTTGCGCGGCAGGCACTGGGTTGGCCCGATCTTTGAGGGTGCGGGATTCGTCACGGGTGTCGGCTGGGTCCTTTAGCCGGTATTGCGTATCCGACATCTGGGTGCCGAGATGGGCAAAGCTCAATCGTCTCTAGGTGGTGGACCGTTTTACCTCGGCGGACTCCTGCTGTCCATCTCCCGGGACTGACGTTGATGTGCGAGATGGGCAAAGCTCAATCGTGCTGAGACCGAAGTTTTCCGTGGCGTGGGCTGCTGTGCGGCAGGCACTTGGTTCGACCCTGGTCCTGTCGTCATCGCGGGTGGACGCGCGGTGGTTTGCGCATACCATACCGCCGGTCACTCCGGTTTGGGCTGGACCTAGGCAGTTCTCTTCGAGGGGTTCTGTTGCGCGCGGACACTAGTTGCGCCGTGCGGAACCGTGCCCCAGGGACCCCCCTCCGCTCGGATGGTCCATGTTGGCCTGAGTGAGGCTTTGGTTTTCGCCCCCCCCCCTCTCGCTTCAACCCCGAGTTATTATTATTTCTTTCACACGGCCTTAGTCACTTTCATGGATGAGCAATTTTCTGATGAGCGAATGCCTTATCTATTCTCTGCCTGATTCATTGGTATGCCTAACCCATTTTTATGCCACGTCGTTTTGCTTGCCTAATTCTTTCTGATGCCTAATACATCGAGTAACTCGCCACTGTAACCGCTTTATGTGCACTCTAAGCCCTTCACGGAATGTTACTGGACTTTTGGTGATCGACAAGTAGATTTGGGACTTGGGTTTTTAGAGGTTGAGGACTGTGAAGATTTTGTTATATAGATTAAGGACTGTTGTACCTGATGCGAACTGTTAATTTGTTTTAAGGACTGTGAGACCTATTATTTTGGAATGTTTGTTTATTTGGTGTGAATAGAGAGTAATTTTTTAGTTAATCGCGTGTTTTATTGGTGACACCTCTACCTCCAACAGCTACCCACTTCATTCTCCACTGGAGTCTGCCTAGGCTCGAGCTTCTGGACATTCCGGAGGAGCTCGATAGGTGAGGGTGACGCCCTCAGAAGCAAATAGTCTGGCGCCCGAGTTTACTAATAAAGGAACTGCACGTAAGGGCGTTACAATATAAAAGATAAGGGTAGCTGCTTACTTGTTAAAATACCCAAAAACTAAAATCAGTATGTCAAAAGGATTTAGTATTGTAGAGGAAGAAAAAATGGCAGCTTTGATGCTGGTCAGAAAATAAACATCGTCAAGACCCAGTGGACTGAAGAGTCTCAGATTTTTCCTCCTATTCTAGAATAGTCTGTGCACCGTCCAACCTGTTGGAAAAAATACAATATGATGTGTGTCTACGATGATTGCCAAAAACCTTAAATAGAATAATGTCAAAGCATATACAGGACATTGTTTGAGACTAACTTCAACAACTCTCTAACTAAGGCTGGTACATCTTATGAAACCTTAAACATGCACGGAAGATGAATGAGTGCATCTGTGGCAGAAGGTTACATAAAGCAAATCATTTCACACGCCTACCAAAAAAAAAGTATTTTTGATGCCTAGAATTTTTGAGCTGATTTTAACTAAATTTTTATTGCTGAATCTAAATATGATAGCTGTTTTTCTGTATCAGCTCTAGATTTTTGGATAAATTCACTTATCTATCAATGCTTCTTCCTTATTCAATACTTTCAAGTATGAGTGTTGTAAAATTTATACAAGAGATAGATTCTTGTATATTTTCCTTATTGTCTGTCTTCATTTGTAACAAATTGAATTTAAAATAATAATATTTTTATAATTATTATTTTAATTCATTTATTACAAATAGAAGACTAACAATATGAGATATATAACTGATTGGTTGACAAACTGTTAACAAGTGGGATTTAATCCTATTTAGTGTCATCCATTTGGAGAGAACCAAAAAATCACTTGGATGACTGTTATTTCTGCCTAGTAAATATTACTGGAATCAATAGAAATAACCGTAACAAGTGAACTTATGCAGATTTAGTCTCTGCAAGACGCCCTATCCCTCACTCAAAAGAAATGCCAATTCCAACTTTACAGCAGCTACCAGAACTCTGTGAGTACACGTGTTTCTCTGATCAGACACTACTGAAGGTGACAGTGATTTTGAAACGATGTCATAAAACCGCCAATGTTTCAACCAAGATGAGTTAAATGACCTCACTAAGGATCTCAACCTGAGTTACTAACTTCCAGGATGAAGGAAAAAATTTACTTGAACCAGAAACGAAAATTAAATTTTATCGCACAAGGGAGAAAGATCTGCTACCTCTTTTTCTGAAGAATAAAATCTTGTATTTTGCCATGCTATTAGAGAACTCCTGGTAAAAATGGGTCTTCCTGAATATTTTCCGGATGATTGGCGCCTATTTATTGACAGCTCAAAGCGAAGTTTGAAATGTGTTCTTCTACATAATGGAAACAAATATGGCTCAATACCAATTGCGCACTCAACGAAAATGAAAGAGCAATATGAAAAAATAAAGTATCATGAATACCAATGTGTGATTTGTGTAGACTTAAAAATGGTAAACTTTCTCCTTGGACAGCAAAGTGGCCACACCAAGTATCCTTGTTTCTTGTGTCTCCGGGATAGCAGAGACAAAACGCAACACTGGCTTAGAAAAGAGTGGCCTAGAAGAGAAAAGATGGATGTTGGGGGAAAGAATATCATCAATGATCCTTTAGTTCCGCGAGATAAAATCATGTTTCCACCCCTGCACATCAAGCTGGGTCTAATGAAGCAGTTTGTGAAGGCTCTTGATAAGAATGGATCATGCTTTGCATATATAGGGAAAGAAATGCCTCAGCTGACTAAGGAAAAAATCAAAGCAGGAATATTTGATGGCCCACAAATAAGACAGCTGATTGAAGACCCTGACTTCATAAATTCAATGAGTGAGATCGAACAAAATGCCTGGAATTCATTTGTTTCAGTTGTCCAAAATTTTCTGGGTGAACACAAAGCTGAAAACCTTGTTGAATTAGTCAATGAGATGCTGAATAATTTCATATTACTATCTGAAGGATCGCTATCAAGGAAGATGGGATACTCACAAGATGGCAGATTACTGCTGGTCTTTAAAACGGGATTGTTCTAAAATACATTCAAGAATGTGTAACGTGGTAAAATCTCTATATCTATGAAATCGGTGATTGCGCATACTCCGCTAGTGGTCCTGGCAATGCTCCGCGCAGAAATTCATTTTGCCTTTATTTTCTCTCGTCGATTTGAGCTGTATGCAATCATAAATATTCAAAAGATTGGATGATCTTCTGAAAAACCACGAAGTGGGATTTATACACATATTCGGCGATTCTTATTGAGATTCATTCTGTAGAATACCCATTTGCGTGTACACGGATTTTTGAGTCAACAGGTAAATGAATATTTCATGTGCAATGTCGATGAAATATTTCAGCTAACATCAAAATAGGCATTCGTCTCTTCTCTGCGGTTTTCCACGAGTTTTCCACACTTCACTGTCAAGGACGGAAAGATTCTCCACCATAATTATGTCTCTGTTCTGAGAATTCCAGAATAGACGTATACAGTTTTTTTGGATTCATCACTGTTGAGTTTCACCGCCACAATATTGTTCTCCGGCATCACAGATAAGTCAAATATCTACTCTATCAGAATTCATGAACATAAGAAATAAAGAAATTGTGCTGTGGAAATAGAGTTTATTATTGCCAACCGAGTTCTCCAATGTTCAGTATTATCTATGTACTAATAAACAAAATATCAAATTTGTTGTAATTCATTCTGTGCTGAATTTGATGGAATTTAGAAGTGAATTTCATTTTCATATTTTTTTTTTATTGCCCACGCTTAATAAAAGAAGGTGCAAGTCGGGTTTAAGCGTGACAGATGTCACGCAAAAGAAGTTTCGGAAATGTTTAGTGAGTAATTGGTTTAAATGTTTTCTATAGTATATAATGAATAATATCTGTGTAATATAATAAAAATTCCTTTATTTATTTGCCTCTTTAAACCATGGTTTTTCTTTTAAAATAGTGTAATGCATAATTCACAAAAATGTTGATATCTTAAAAATTCGAGCTGACAGGCAAAAACTAATAGCATATTTGAATTCAGGGCCTCAAATTCATATGAAATCACCTCCAAAATCTTCGGCACCAAAACTACTGTTGACCAGTGTTTTCATCAAAAACAAAGTATCGATGATGATTGTAAAACTCTGCTGAACTTTCAGGTGTTTCTCTTTTGAGAGAACTTCCAAGTAATTGTCGTCAAGTTTTCGCCTCATAGGTTTCGAAAATATCTCGAAATTCACAAGTAAATGATTTTACCGGAAAATTCGAAAATTTTGAGTAATAAATAATTTCAATTTAGCTTTTTATTCTCACACAACGAGCAGGCATAATGATCCATAACGCCTGCTAATATTATTATTATTAATATTTTATTATTATTGTGTTATAAGTGTATTTATATAATACATTTTTAAGATAAAATATACATTTGATGTGAAAGTGGAAAAAAATTATTTCTTCCAGATTTCTTTGGATATCAACGATTTCAATGTTTCTGAAATTTGGTTCAGGTTGTTTCAAATTACCAGTTTATGTAATGAATCGGACTTCCTCCAACCAAAACACCCTATATACCTTCACGCACACCCAGTATAGCATTTTTCCAACTCGAACCCCTCCGAGCAACAATCACGACGGGGTCAACCATGCGTGAATGCGACTTTTAATGTCGTCACGCGTTTCAGAATCACGTCACGATCGTCGCACTGCGCTCGCGTTTCGCACGCGGAAATCTGCACGTCTTGGACCTTTTGCTTACCCACGAAGAAGGTGTCCATTCTTTTATGGGCGCCAGTACCGACCGTCTGAATTATGTTCGTAGGTTGGGAGCGGAAAGGTTATTAGCTTGGTTGTTATACTAGGAGTGGTTTCGAGGAATTAAAATCGATCGCACGGGTTCGAATATGGGTTTTGAGGTGGTACTGATATACGGGGTGGTTCGCGAAGGTGAAGAATTAAATTCTGCTGGTGAATTTAATGCTTCATTCTGATAAATGAGTTGAAATGATTTTGGCAGGCAGACATAAGGTCCAGAAATGTGCAATTTAAGTTCTAAAGTTTTTTCCAGATCTCTGGTACGATGTGATAAAAATTCAACCACCGCTATGAATAAGGCCCATATCTTAAATTATATATATATTCTTTTGAACTTTTGGTTGACAATATTTAGTTAGCAAACAATAAAGCATATAGATCAGGGGTTAGTGACGGGGTGTCATACAATTCGGCGTATGACATAAAAGCCTAGGGAAAAAACCCCAGTAAAAAAAACCCTGGCTCCCCGTCTAAGTGTGAAAATACAAAAATAAACTGAAATATATTGTAGGGACTTCTTTCTTCAAGAGTGATGTTCTATTGATGGAGACAGAGACTTCTTCAAGGTACTCACATTGAATCTGGAAATAAAAAGACTAAAGCAGAAAAAAGAACTGAATAACGAAAATACGCATCATATTCGTTTGAAATGTATAATCCATTCCAAGAAAAAGTTGGAAACATCATGAATAGCCCTAAAACCATCTTGAAATTTATATATGGGACAACTATTGTTGAGATGAGGTATTGTGTTCACAACTTGCGCTAGGAACTGAGTTCCATTTAAATAGCATGCCATTGGTACGACCATGACCTGTTCTCAAACGATTAAGAACTGTCCAAATTTTTCTTGGAAGATCAAAACCAGGAACTTTTTCAGAAGGATCAGAAACGAGATACTTATTGAACATTTCGTAAGGGTTCCACTCAGTCTTCCATAATTCTTTATCACTTATGTTTATATTGAAGAACGTATTATGCCATAATGGTTTACGTGACTTTAATCTGGGAATTCTATTTTGAGGAAAATATGAAATAATTGAGAATAAATTGGGAAAAGAATGATATTTAGTCTGTCTGTCTGTCTGCGAATATGGGGAGGGACAATATTAGACAATACTGGTAACCAATGAACCGGTGTTGATCTTATGGTGCCAGTAATTATTCTCATGGATGTATTCAGTTGAGCATCAATTTTTTGTGTATGTGCACTATTAAACCAAACAGAGCAACAATACTGAGCTGCAGAAAAAACTAGGGCTAGAGATGCTGTGCGAAGAGTGGAAGCATCAGCACCCCAAGACGATCCAGCTAATTTCTGAACAATATTATTCCTAGTTTTCAGTTTTAGGCTCAGATCATTTAAATGAGCTTTGTAATTGAGAGATGAATCTAATTTAACTCCTTTATCTTAAATTAAAAATAACTAATCATATGTCTCCTTAAGGTTTGTTCAGAGTTCAATGTCCCTTTTACTGAAAACCCACGTCAGTACTTTCCAAAATTTTAGCAACATAGATTCTCCCACCGAAATGAACTATTTCGATTAACTTTCGTTTAATACACATTTTTCTGTTTCTACGGATGTTACCTTTTATATTCCGGGATTGGACAACCCTAGTGTTGCAATCTGCCAACTGACAGCTCTATCGCTTGACATTTTTGAGGTTACACATAGTCACACGTTCTGAAATACGTGCGCTTTTGTGTTGATCGCAGTAATTTAAAAGATTCATCTCGCTCTAAAAATGGAATTAAATCGTGAACATTTATCTTTACAACTTTCGACGTGGATTAACTCAACAACAGTGCGCCAATGAACTCAATTCAATTCTTGGCGATGAAACTTCATCAAGGATCAGTGTTTATCGAATATAGGGTGAATTCAACCGAGCTCGTAGTTCACTGCAAGATGAATTTCGTGAAGGTCGTCCAAAATCAGTTGATGATCCGAAATTCATTGATGCTGTGCGCCAACTGATATTTCAAGATCGTCATGTGACCTATCATGAGATTGAGACAACCTTAGGCATTAGTAGGCCAGCATACATTGAATATTGCATGAACATGTGACCGTCAAAAAAATTTGTTCGCGTTGGATCTCACAAAATTTGTCAATCTCTCAAAAAAAAAGACTCCTGTCGATTGGACTAAAGAAATGTTCCAAAACTATGATGGGGGTGCTTCGAAGCACGACTTCGAAATCTTGACAGGTGATGAACCGTGGATTTACGCGTATGAGCCCAAAAGTAAACAGTAGCCGACTGTATTGTTGTTTCAAGATGAGCCAAATCCAACAAAAGCTGCTCGAGCTCGAAGCACTTCCAAGCAAATAATCTCCTGTTTTTTCGGAAAAACTTGACAAGTCGCACTCGTACCACTAGATTAACGCAGAACTGTCATTTCTGAGTGAAGCACAACCCTTTGCTTGCAGATTGTCTTCCATGAAATCAAGAAAACCAACCGCAGAAGACGACAATGCGAGGTCTCACACATCCGCTCGAACAACTGCATTTTTGAGTACTTATAACATCGATTTGATGAGCCTTTCTCTATGTAGTCCTGACTTGACACAGAATGACTTTTTTTTATCCCCTTTGTAAAAAATAAAATGAGAGGTCAACGTTTTTCGACACCTGAAGAAGCGGTTGATTCTTTCAGAATGCATGTCTTCGAGAGAGCCAAATAATTGGTTCAAACGCATGGAAAAGTGTATAGATTCTAATGGGAAATGTTTTGAAAAACAATAAAGTGATTTTCGATCATTAATATACAGGGTGGCCATTTGAAAACGAAACAGACGAGACTACAGACGAAATAAATTTTTTCGATAGAAATGCTCGGACAGGTCGATTTCTATTTCGAGGGGGACAACTTAAGATGTAGGTTACGGACGCATAGCGCTTCAACCCTTGCTACTACAACCCTCACCCCGAAATTCTGAATAGGGAAGATGGGGTGAATGATACCTCAATTCAAAGGTATTTTCATACTGATTTCAGCACAGTGATTGTTTTTTTTTTATTTTATGCATTAGTTTTCGAAATATTCTTAACTAAGTATTTGAAAATGAAGTGCTGTTTTTATGGCACTTCTAGTGTTTTTTTGTGAAAAATCGACATTTAGAGCTTCAAAACAACCACGACACATTAAACCGATTTTGACGGAAATTATTGAAAACAATGCTGGAAATTATGTGGAAGATCAGAATGTCTTCCAGCTCCTCCACACTACGCCTTACCAGTTCGAGAATATCTGGATCAAAGATTTCCAAATCGGTGGATTGGAAGAAGGGGTCCCACTGAATGGCCAGCCAGATCGCCAGATCTGTCACCACTAGATTTCTTTCTTTGGGGCCACTTGAAGAGTAAAATTTACTCTACACAGCTCGATTCCATAGAAGATTTAAGAAGACGTATAGTGAACGAATAAAACAGCTAGTCGAACATCTGACCCTAGTAGCATTAACATGTATGGTATGACTTCATTTGCCCAGTGGTAGATGTTTTGCAATTTCAAATACAAGTACAAAAATTATGGTGTTTCGGGAGCAAGAAATGTCAATTATTCGCAAAAAATTAATATAAGCGATGAAATTAACTAACGCATGATTATTTCGAGAACTAATGCATAAAATGAAAAAACAATGACTGTGCTAAAATCAGTATAAAAATATCTTTGAATTGAGGTATCACTCACCCCATCTTCCCTATTCAAAAATTGGGGTGGGGTTGTAGCAGCAAGGGTTGAAGGCTATGCGACCGTAACCTACATATTAAGTTGTCCCCCTCGAAAGAGAAATCGATCTGTTCGAGCATTTCTATCGAAAAAACTTATTTCGTCTGTAATCTCGTCTGTTTCGTTTTCAAATGGCCACCCTGTATTGTTTGTTTCTGTGCCCCAATCCCGAAATATAGAAGGCAACCTTCATAATAGTTATTAACGATGGACTTTCAATCTGCATTTTGGAATTTCGAAAAGTATCTGAAATCAGTGAAAACTAGCACCCAGCGGAAAGAGGTGTTTTCAATAGTATCCTCGACTTGCCAACAAAAATTTAGCGCTAACAAATCCTCACAAACGACATACTAAATAATGCGTAGAAAATTTTTCTATTCCGTAGTCATTGATGATGGACTTCCAAACTGTATTTTGGAATTTCGAGAAATTTCTAAAATAGGACAGAAGCCCGAGAAGGTAGCACCTAGCGGAACGCCATGTTTTTTCACTAGTGTCCTAGACTAACAAGCAAAAACTTTTTACTTACAGATACTCACTAACGACATACTAATGAATGCAAAACCAATTTCTCTGTTTTGAAACTACTGGTGCAAACTTCACAATTTTAGATTTTTCTCACTTCAGGTTGACTTAGAAATGAAAATTGGTGTCTTTCAAATCGTTACGAATGCAATTTATTTTGTGAAAAATGTGTAGTTAGCACTCAGTGAAATGCGATATTTTTTCACTAGTATATTTGACGGAAATTTTAGGCTTAGAAATACTTAGTAACCAATGCACAAAAATTTTCTTCATTTTCGAAAATGTGGGCGCTAACTTCACGGACGCCAAAACGATAGCTCCCTGTTTTACTAGAAGAAGCGTGCAAATATTGAGGTACAAAAAAGCATTCGATTGCTACCACCATAGAGTATAATTCATTGTAAGCGGTGATTCTAGCCGTTGCAAAACATATACACCTATGTTTCGTGATATGGTAGAGAAAAATCGGTTGGTCTTACAGTTTCTTTTTCGTTTCTTCTGTGAAATTTTGAAGCATCAAGATTTTATCTGTTTGCAACACTGTTATAATCTTTGTTGCATTTTTTGAGTCCTTGTTCAAGTCGAAGAGCCTGTTATTGTAACGCACAATTGTCTTCAATTTTGAAATATCGTGACGAAAATGATCTCAATGGACTTTGACTTCCTGATGAAGAATCTGTGGTCAAAGTTGAGTATGTCCGTCCGGTTGGCCGGTCGTATAATCCTTATTTTCCTTGAAAGACGAGCTTGAGTAGGAAATAATTCAATTTCGAAAATGTTATACTCTAGCTTATCTCCTACAGAAATTCGAGCATAAACATTGACAGGTATCCGACAATACTGAACCACTGATTCTTCTTCACTAAGAAGTCTGACACAATCATTCATTTCGTTCTTTTGACAATGCTTAGAACAATATGTTCTAAGAATCCTCCTTGCAGATTGGCGACAAATTTTGGGTATTGGATCATATATTGAGGGTATTTCTAAGGACAGGAGTGATTATATTGCTAAATAAGCAAAGGACTATAGTGCTGAGATTATTCTTCTTCAAGAGACACATGCGGATACTGAAAAATCATCGTGAAAGAGGAACCATAAAAGGTTATGTATCCATTGATTATCTCCTTTGTAAAATTTACGGTTTAGCTTGTTATGTTAAAAAATTCTTGATTCACAATATGGGGTAAATCCAAAATGGCGAATTTGAGGGTGTTTTCTTTATCTCTTTCAAATTTTGTAATATTTCTATCGTTAATATTTATAAATCTCCAAATACTATTTGGCCAAGAAATTTCAAAATGAATCTTCCTCATCCTCCATTTTATTGCGGTGATTTTAATTCTCATCACGTAATGTGGGGTTATAATAATAATGATAGAAGTGGAATAGCTTTAGCTGACTCGATGGAAGATAATAATTTCTATTTAATTTTTGATGGAAAAGATGTACCTTCTTTTCATTCTTCTCGATGGAATAGAGGCTACAATCCTGATCTCTGCCTAGTGTCTTGTGACAATACTTGCAAACCGCTTTCTGTAAAGCGTAAACTTCTAGGAGTTTTTCCTCATAGCCAACATAGGCCTATACTGTTGACTTCAAGTTTAATTCAACATTTTGAATGTTTATGAAGACCTCGTTGGAATTTCAAGAAAGCGAATTGGATTGAATTTGCTAAGAAGGTTGACAGTGATATTAGATGGATTGAACCCACTCACGATAACTATCACAGTTTATTAGGTGTTGTGAAAGCCGTAGCCAAAAAGTTCGTTCCAAGAGGTTTCCGGAATGATTATAATCCAGGTTGGTCAAAAGAAACCGATAATTTGTAAAAGGACTATTTTACACATTCGAATATGAGTTCATGGGATATATTGAGAAAATTAGGTGAAGCTACTCCCCTTACCTCATCATCATCAAAAACTGATCCAGGTTTAATCGCTCGCCCCCTAGTTAATGTATCAGTCAATATATCCCAATCTAAAATGAGGAATATGAAGAAAAAATTTTAGATATTCTGAAGATCGGCTCCTACTTTAGAACATGTGTCACTTCCATCCAATATAGATGAATTGAGGGCTGCAATAAAATCTACCAAATCTCGAGAGGCAGCAGGTTTTGACGGAATTTATTCAGAATTCATCAAACATTTAGGAAAAAAAGGCCCTGTCTTGGTTATTGTCTTTCTAAAACAATAATCTGAATTCGGGAAACTTTCTTTCCGAATTTCGTAAGACTAAAGTAATAGGTATTTTGAAACGAGGAAAAAATCCTTGTGATCTTAGTAGTTATCGACCCATCAGTTTATTGAGTGTTTCTTTCGAGATATTAGAAAGGCTAATTCTTTTTAGAATTGAATCTTCAATAGAAAATGCTCTACAAAATTTCCAGAGGGGCTTTAGGAAAAATAGAAATTGTTCTGATCAGGTTCTCAGCCTTACAACTTGGGTACGATAATTAGAAAATATGTTATCTGATAGAAGGTTTCGTGTTTTTATTGACAATAAGAGTAGCAATTTCAAAACATTGAAAAACGGTCTTCCTCAGGGATCAGTTTTAGCTGCTTCACTTTTCAATTTATATCTAAGTGATTTACCCACGCATCATCTCAAAAATTTGTTTATGCTGACGACATTACTATTGCTTACCAACATTCGGATTTCCATACTCTGGAAAATATACTGTCATCTAATTTGGAAATTTTAAGGAATTATTTTATTGAGTGGCGATTATATCCAAATCCCAACAAAACAAAGATATCTTGTTTCCATCTGAATAATCATGAAAAATATAGGAACTCAGCTGTAACTTCCAATGATTCTCCTATCGAACATAATTTCTATCCAAAATAATTAGGAGTTAAATTAGATTCATCTCTCAATTACAAGGCTCATTCAAATGATCTGAGCCTAAAACTGAAAACTAGGAATAATATTGTTCAGAAATTAGCTGGATCGTCTTGAGGTGCTGATGCTTCCACTCTTCACACAGCATCTCTCGTCCTAGTTTTTTCTGCAGCTGAGTATTGTTGCTCTGTTTGGTTCAATAGTGCACATACACAAAAAATTGATGCACCATTGAATACATCCATGAGAATAATTACTGGCACAATAAGATCTACACCGGTTCATTGGTTACCAGTTTTGTCTAATATTGTCCCTCCCCATATTCGCAGACAGACTGCAGCTCTGAATTCTTGGAACAAATATCAATCTTTTCCTAATTTATTTCCAATTATTTTATATTTTCCACAAAATAGAATTCCCAGATTGAATTCACGTAAACCATTATGGCATAATAAGTTATTCAATATGAACATAAGTGATAAAGAATTATGGAAGATTGAGTGGAACTCTTACGAAATGTTCAATAAGTATATCGTTTCTGATCCTTCTGAAAAAGTTCCTGGTTTTGATCTTCCAAGAAAAATTTGGACAGTTCTTAATCGTTTGAAAACAGGTACCAATAGCATGCTATTTAGATGGAACTCAGTTCCTAGCACAAGTTCTGAATGTGGAGAAACAGAAGAAACAATACCTCCTCTCATCAATAGTTGTCCCATATATAAATTTCAAGATGGTTTTGGGCTATTCATGATGATTCCGACTCTTTTTGGAATGGGTTATAAATTTCAAACGAATATGATACGTATTTTTGTTATGCAGTTCTTTTTTCTGCTTTTGTCTTTTCATTTCCAGATTCGATGTGAGCAACTTGAAGAAATCTCTGTCTCCATCAATAGAAGACCACTCTTGAAGAAAGAAGTCCCTGAAATATATTTCAGCTTATTTTTGTATTTTCACACTTAGAAGGGTAGCCAGGGTGATTTTTTACTGAGGTTTTTTCCCTAGGCTGTTATGTCATACACCGAATTGTATGTCACCCCGTCACGAACCCCTGATCTATAAGCTTCATTGTTTGCTAACTAAATATTGTCAGCCAAAAGTTCAAAAGAATATATATATATAACATTAAATTCTTATATCTCCATAATTTTCAAAATCAATGAGTTTCCATCATCCATCACACACAGAACTAAATACTTTTATTTGACACAAAACCGAACCTTCTGTCACCGCTATTAAAAACTACTTATCCCAAATTAATTTTTCAAGTGTTTTGATGTTCCAAATGACAACGAATATATCCGTGTTCCATAATGTCGAACCAGGTACCGGCAAACGAAGACCGAAAAAAGTAACGCTTGTGCATTATTTCCACCAGGGAATATTAAAATAATCGGAAAAGTTGAACTTAATGAGTACTCCGGCCGTTTTCAATTCGAGGAAACTCATCCTTTCGGAATATAATTTATTGCATTTGCTAAGAAGAAATTTAGAGTGCTACTTCGGCTTTTATATTCACTGGAAGGTATAATGGATCCAATTGCTAGATAAATATTTATGAATTGCTGTTGAATTTGTATGATTAATCGATGAATTCTAGAAGTTGATTTATTGACATATCTTTTCGTTGCACTCGATTACGTATAACATGCTTTCAACGAAATTACTTAGATATTCATTTTTTCGCATTATTTGTCGCGACATGAATAATTTTCAATTATATTGGTCTTATACCGCATATCTGGATCCATATTGAATATGTTTGATGGCGAGAAGTGTTTGTTTGATGATTGAGTAAGTGTGGAATAATCACTTATTATTTATTCGGTTATATTCGTAATCACTCGTGGTCCTTCCTACCAAAAATTCGATAGACATTTTCTATCGTTCTCAGGATAAATGAGCATTTTTAGAATTATAATTTGGCAAATATCCACCATCATTTCCTGTTTCTGCTATCAGCGTTTTGATAGATATGTACTATGGTTCACAATGCAAAGAATTAGCTTTTAAAGTAGCTGACAATATTTGAAAATTCCTTAATTTTCGTTTAGTATCAGAATTGACACAATTCAGTAACTGAATCAAATTTATACTTATCTGAGGTTTGAAGATTTCTTCAAGTCAATCTTCAAGAAATGTCTAAACTGTACGTTAGAAATTTTAATGCTCGATGATATTCGTATACGTATTCGACTGGCATCGGTCGGACTTGTGTCAGTTAGGATAAAATTGATAGAAATGATTCATCATAGCGAAATAAAGTTCGTTATCATAGTTGAGTTGCAACGATTTGCACGCCACTGACATTATTCTATACGCGCACCTGAATGATCGTTGAAATTTGAACTACTTCTCCTGCAAAAGAGTATAGATGTGTTCTAAGCCAGTTATCTGTGACCGCGAAGCTAACCTCAAACTGTCAACGTAGTTTTTTTTCTCTCTGTCGAGATCAGATGCCGATCATCTCTGTGTAATTATTGAAATCAATATCTAAAAGTGACTTTTTGGGTCAGTGATTTGCGCGAAATACATAACTCTTAGTGTAAGTTTTATTTCCTCCCAGGAACCGAAATTTTAGTTCTTTCTGGTACTTTAACATGGGAGCACATTTTTGCATTAACTGCTTCCAATGATTCCCACAACAGGACTTCTTCTCGGTTTAATTCGTTGAGATAATGTAATTTTACTATGATTTGTTCAATATTTGTTTAAAAGAAATCGAGAAGGAGCCTTGTTATACATGCACTTGCACTTTCTGATGTTCTTTCGTTCATCCTGATATAGCTCCTCCCTGGGAGCCAAATTATATCCTATTACGAGGCCAAAGACATATGCTAGTTCAGGATTGAAATGCATTCCACGATGAGAGATTAAATTATATCGATGCTTCTGGCCAAATTGGAGCGGATGAGACTACGGAGTGTGGTCCGGGGTGGGTTGGATCGTACCTCTCTGATAGGACACAGATGGTGAGACTTCGTGAGGGTGGTAAGGACGTTCTGTCTTGCCTGAGGGTGCTGTTGTCGGGCGTGACTCAGGGTGGTACTCTCGGTCCTGCTCTGTTTGATTTGGACGTGGACGACATGATTGATTACCTGGGAATATGGATTTGTCACTCAGTAGGTTGATGATACATCAATTAAGCTGGCGGCTGCAAGCATGGGAGAGCTCGCTGTGGCGGCTCTGATGAGCCCCCTTTTATCTGGTCTAATGGAGCGAGTATACGACTTACTAGTGATGTTCGTCTCAAAAAATTTTGTAATGCGACAACTGAGCATATCTGTAATCTTAATGTGCTCAGGATGTACTATAACTCCTCGAAACGTTCGTTGTTGGAGTATGGGATTCTGTGTTAGGGGGGTAGCACAGATGTGGACACAATTTTCAGGATGCAGAAGCGTATAATTCGATCCATGGCCTGAGCAGACGAACTTCTTGCCGTGAATATTTCAGAGACCGTTTTTTGACCGTGCCGTGTCTCTTCATATGTTAGTTCTGTTTCTACAAGGATGGTAGATAACATTTATAATACTAGGAGTATGAGTGATGGAAGGGTTAATATCCCTTTGACGCGCCTGACACAGAGTGCAAAAGAGCTTTCGAGTGATGAGTTTTAGAATATTCAATCACTTACCTAGTAGTACTCGGAATATTAGCAGATTGTTACTGTTTAAAAGGACTGTAAAGTCACTATCAGAGCATAATGTATTCTTTCTACTCCTTAAATGAATACTTTAATTTCAGTTTTCCTTTGTAGTTTTAATTTGTAGTTGTTACTGTAGATATTTCAGTCAGTGGAAATAAATATATATATATTATTATTATCATATCCAGTCACTGATTCGAGCAGTGCATAATTGGAGCTTGTGGCATAACCACCTTGCCATGGAGCATATTCTTCAACTGGGATGAAAATTGGAATCATCTAGTCGTTGTCTGGAACATCTGAGTGGAAACTATACAAGCCATTTCTGGTCAACTGGCAGGCCATACCCTCTGGGACCTTTATTTTCTATCTGGGAGCTGGGAGGAAGCTATCGACTCAAATAACCTTAAGATAAGTCTCTAGTGTTCTGTCTTACTTGGAAGATTGGACACTCCCTAAAATTATTATCTATGAATTGCACCTCAATATATTTGTCAAAAACCGAGAGGAGTTCTGTTGCTGGGATAATTGAGCCCACCCTGAGAGTATTAAGAGTAGAGTCTTATGCACATTTTTCAAAGTGGCACTTTGTCATGTTACAAAGTATAGCACTGACATGGGTTTTGAGGAAAAGAGAATATGAGCTTCGAACTAAACTCAAGAAAAACATGATTGGGTATTTTAAATATAATACCTAGGTTTGTTCATTTATCTTGGCGGTTGTATTCGAATCACATTGTTCCAAAGTCCAGGAAGTGACTCTAGTAAAGGTTGATTCATTTAGAGGTACTTTTTTTAATAAAAATAAATAAATAAAATAAATTCATTTCATAATCTTCATTAACAAATGAAAGAACAATTCTTTGCAATTATATAGGATCGTAAGTGTTATCTCTACTTATGCGTTTCGTCCCTGGCGCACACATTTGGACTCATCAGTATGGCTTGTGTGCGCCATGCCATAGACGCAGGGGAGCCGCCGAGAGTTGAACCAGGCACCTAGCCAGTATGAAACTGGAGCGCTAACCTTTTCGGCTACCGAAGCGCTATTTATTATAGCTATGTGGGGCTTTATTATAGAGTGCCGCCACATGAGATCCCTACAATTATTTTTTTAAGATAGTTTCTTTCAAATGCTGACCTCGACTACGGTTAACAAGATCCATTCGATAGTTCCAATTTTCGATGACGCGTGTGAGTATTTCGGGTGATATTTCTCCATTGACTTGAGTAATATTAGCCTTCAATACCTCAATCGTAGCCGGCATGTCTATGTAGGCTTTGGACTTCACATAGGCCCAAAGAAAAAAATCAAGAGGTGTGATGTCACATGATCCAGCCGACCAATTCACTGAACCACATTTCGTCGAGACCACGGGGTTCAATTTCGGGAAACAAATAGTCTGTTATCATGGTGGATAACGGTCACCATTCACAGTAGCATTCCGGCCGTCCTCTGTTTTGGAGAAATATGAACCGATTATTCCACCGGCCCTTAAACCACACCAAACAGTTGTTTTTTCTGGATTCTTGAGTCTTCAGGTTTTTCATCACCCCAGATTCGAACATTTTGTTTGTTCACGAACCCATTTAACTGAAAATGGGCTTCGTCAGTGAACAAACTTTTGTCGAAAATAGTGAATCCTTTGCAAGCTTGTCAGAAGCCCAACGACTAAAACTTGAAGGGTTCGGTAAGTCGGTCAGCTTCAGTTCTTGAAATAATTGAATTTTGTAAGCTTTCAAAGAAAAATCAGATATATTATACAGGGTGTTCGGCACATGGACCGTCAAATTTTTTTGGGGCGTTGGTAGGGTCATTTGCTACCTTTTCAGTCTCGGAATCTGGGTCCTTAGTATTACGGTTACGGAGGTATGATTTTTTTATTAGGTTTTCCTAAATTACCCAAAATGAACCCTTCGAAGCCCCATAACTTTTTTTGCGTGTGCTTTTACATGCATTTTTTTTTATTGTATTAAGTCTACATGAGTGTGTGTTTGAAAAAAACGTATTTATTGTTACAGATAACACCACAAAATCAACACGAAAACCTTTTATTAAAAAAAATATGGAAGTATGAAAACATTTCTACTTCTAAAAGAAATAAAAAAAAGTTGCAGTTATTGGGAACTCAATTTTATTTTGAAACGTTTTTTGTATGCTATTTACGTTAGTCAATAAATAAAAAATGCTACAAATAGTGTTTTAGATAAAATAGCAAAGTAAGGACAGATTTTAGTAAAATACAGTTTTTGTATGATTGTTTATTTACAGAGTAAAATAACACGATTCTTTAAAGTAAATTCTGAACTCAAAAGAAGTCCGTTAGCTTTTACAATTTCTCAGACATTTACAGGGGCTAGCAAATCCCTCCTTCTTTGAGGACCTGATGAAGTCACTGTGTCACTTCCGAGAAATGTACAAGTAGCACTCACCATCGTAAAGGACGAAGCCTCGAGGACTTGGCGACCGAGCAGACCACAAACTGGCATGTTTGCAACTTATGCATCAGCACATAGCTATCACAAATCACTCTTCACCTCAACCAACAAATAGAAGCACCAAGAGCTAAGGTAAAGGCAGACTGATCAAGAAATGATGAGATTCATTCCGAAGCCTCTTCCAACGACGACCGTACAATCGATGTAATCAAAATGATTCTGAAAAATGCTGGTATCACATCGATTTCAGAATCTAAGCGAGAAAGTGTTAACCAGCCTGCAATTTCTTGACAGCAAACATAAATGGCCGTCATTAGATGTAACAGTTGATATCAGCCCTACAACTCGTAGCCTCTTCATCACATTACAATTCCTTGTCGACACTGAAGCGGACCTATGCACAACGTTAAACGAATGAGAGAAGTCAAATTACGGATTATCCGCCGACAATGGGACGGTAATCCTCACTTATGGAAACATCGCCTAGATGCTAAACCTTGGACTGTAACGAGTATTCACATGTAGATTCGTGGTTGCTGACCTCTCGAAGCCTACTATCGGCGCAGCCTTCTTGAGTCACTTCAATCTTCTAGTGGATCTTTGAAATTTAGTGATCTTTGAGAAGTGGCTAGGTGCTCAATTTCAGAAGTGAAGACGGTCATTAATCATCCCAGTATCATGAACTATTGATGGCTTGCCCATAAATATTCCGACCGGTGGGTGCTTCAAAAGGCGTAAGGCACAACACAGTTCACCATATAAAATCCGCGACCACCGATCTCTTCAAGACCACGAAGCTTGGCATCACCACATATTTTGAAATCTTTGAATTCTCTTTCATGACTTCCAACGATTCATTGATGATGTATTACGAGGATTAAGAATTTCTGTTTTTCCTACATCGAAAATATATTAATGCCTCATCGTCAGTAGAGTGAAACTTAGAGCACCTTCCTATTATTTCCGGAATATTTCGCAAATACTCAACCCAACCAAGTGTAGGTTTCGCTAACCAAAAGTGAAATTTCAGGGTTATCTGGTTTCTGCAGATGGAAGAAAACCATTAGCTGAATGAGTCAAAGTCCTCTACAGCAAATCATCAACCGCAAAAGCCTACTACGTTTTCTGGGACCACAGTCTATATTTGCATTCCGACAGAAGCCTGAGAAGTGCTCATCACGCCAAATTCATCACTATATATATATATTTTTTTGAACTTTTGGCTGACAATATTTAGTTAGCAAACAATAAAGCATATAGATCAGGGGTTAGTGACGGGGTGTCATGCAATTCGGCGTATGGCCTAAAAGCCTAGGGAAAAAACCCCAGTAAAAAAGCCCTAAGCATGAAAATACAAAAATAAGCTGAAATATATTTGAGGGACTTCTTTCTTCAAGATTGGTCTTCCATTGATGGAAACAGAGACTTCTTCGAGTTGCTCACATCGAATCTGGAAATAAAAAGGCAAAAGTAGAAAAAAGAACTGAATAACAAATATACGTATCATATTCGTTTGAAATTTATAACCCATTCCAAGAAAGAGTCAGAAACATCATGAATAGCCCTAAAACCATCTTGAAATTTATATATGGGACAACTATTGATGAGATGAGGTATTGTTTCTTCTGCTTCTCCATATTCACAACTTGCGCTAGGAACTGAGTTCCATTTAAATAGCATGCTATTGGTACGACCACGACCTGTTCTCAAATCACTCTCACTGTCTCTTTATCACTTATGTTCATATTGAAGAACGTATTATGCCATAATGGTTTACGTGACTTCAATCTGGGAATTCTATTTTGTGGAAAATATGAAATAATTGGGAATAAATTGGGAAAAGAATGATATTTGTTCCAAGAATTCACAGCTGCAGTCTGTCTGCGAATATGGGTAGGGACAATATTAGACAAAACTGGTAACCAATGAACCGGTGTAGATCTTATGGTGCCAGTAATTATTCTCATGGATGTATTCAGTTGTGCATCAATTTTTTGTGTATGTGCACTATTAAACCAAACAGAGCAACAATACTCAGCTGCAGAAAAAACTAGGGTTAGAGATGCTGTGCGAAGAGTGGAAGCATCAGCACCCCAAGATGATCCAGCTAATTTCTGAACAATATTATTCCTAGTTTTCAGTTTTAGGCTCAGATCATTTAAATGAGCCTTATAATTGAGAGATAAATCTAATTTAACTCCTAAGTATTTTGGATAGATATTATGTTCGATAGCCGATTTCCTGTTTTTTTCATGATTATTCAGATGGAAACAAGATACCTCTGTTTTGATGGGATTTGTACATAATCGCCACTCAATAAAATAATTCTCCAAAATTTCCAAACGAGATAAAAGTATGTTTTCCAGAGTATGGAAATCCGAATGTTAGTAAACAATAGAATGTCGTCAGCATAAACAAATTTTTCAGATGATGTCGTGGGTAAATCACTTAGATATAAATTGAAAAGGAAAGGAGCTAAAACTGATCCTTGAGGAAGACCGTTTTTCAATGTTTTGAAATTGCTACTCTTATTGTCAATAAAAACACGAATACTTCTATCAGATAACATATTTTCTAATAATCGTACCATTTTGCCACACTTCAGATGGGTATAGAGTTTGAAAATTAATCCATCTTTCCACAGTGTCATATGCCGAAGAGAAATCAATGAAAGCATCATCACTTAGATGACTTATCCTACTTCTCCATAGATATCTGCCACATAGCTGGAAAAAAAATATCGGCTCAGATAAGTTTTTCCAAGTAGATGAACTCAGAGTTACTCTAGAATTTCGGCTCTTGCCTGGCACACCCAGGCATCAATATCTCCACGAAAATGTCCAAATAACGTTTCGTCTGGCCTTCAATTACCTCAGACTGCAATAAAAGGACAGGTAATTGGATTGAGTGCCAAAGACCAAAAATTACAACTCGTCTCAACCAACAACAGCAACAAGAGGCCAATATTCTCATAGACTGACTAGACTGACAGTGAATTTCCTTGGTAGACATGATTCACCCGCATAGTGTCCAGTCTGATGGTTATATGATTTTTATATAATTGTAGTGTTCTTGTATATTTGTATTGTTTATTGTGTTATTTATATATTCAATGTTGTATGGATTTTATTATGATGTATGATAGCCATTGAATGTTTTCTTCACTTCACCATTACGCTCTTGGTTCATGATATAATTGGTTTTATTCAAAGTGTGTGTTATATTCCAATTCGCAGTAACTCTAAATTATTTTTGATTGCTATGTGATTTCA
Organism: Micraspis discolor; assembly: GCA_030674115.1. Lineage (NCBI taxonomy): Eukaryota > Metazoa > Arthropoda > Insecta > Coleoptera > Coccinellidae > Micraspis > Micraspis discolor. Next base: position 284,689 of record JARTUT010000899.1, read on the forward strand.
TTTTTCTGAGGGCAAGTACACGACCCTTCCACAAAACTATAATAAAATGATTGAAAACCACCACTAATATTTCTCGTCAACAAATTGTAACTAATGCATATGAAAAATAAAACTCTCACATCAATTCCCATTGGTTTTCTTCAACTATACATTGGATATCTGTGATCCTATTCAATTTCGTTAGACACCTTTGATCCCCTGTTTCTTAACAGTGACTCTCGTTTTTACCTTTCATACTATCAAGGCTTGAAAGAGTCCCCTGGTTGAAACAAATTGTAATTGATCATGACTATTATATATCCCCAAAAATAATTCAATTAGATGAATACCATCAATTTAGATAGAAAATCAACATAATGGCTCCGCAAGAAGTGAAACATAATATTTTCTGTTGGGAACAAACAAATATTAAGTCATGTTACAGTTCAGATTTCTCAAAAAGAAAATCGTGACGTCAATCAAATTTGAATTGCAACTGAACAAAAAAAATATATAAAGTATATAAAAGTATATAAAACTATCCTTGGTGGTATGGATAACTATGCCCTTCAGTCGGAGAGTGGGGTGGGTTGCAAACAAGATAAATAGACAAGAATTAATTTTACAATAAGGTGGGCGCCACGTAATTTATTGAATTAATAAACAATTTTGTATGATCTAACAGTGGTTCTAATTACGAAATATCCAAGTAGTAATGAGATGTATGATATTGAATAAATAATAACTTAAATATAATCTAAATAAATCGATACTGTTAATTATCAGCCTATTCGATACCCAAGAGATTGCCACGGTTGTAACGTTACAAGCGCTTCACAAGATCTAAATTTGATCCCCAAAAATATACATTCTGCCCAATTACATTATCTTGTACAAACATAAATTTTGAGTAAGATTGAACATTAATTCCAAATCATCGATGATATTTACTCGAGACGAACGTAGTTCTTGCCTGAATGTTGTTTTCAGCGTAAAGTGTATTACAAAGTCAGGAAAAATGGTAAGGTCTGACCTGAATTATGTAAGATCTTCCTTATCCTGAAGAGCACCTGGTCGAATCCAATAAGATCTCAGAAAATCGAAAGTGGTAGAAAATCCACACGTGCAACGTGAAAAAGGAATGAATCCTCTCTACAGGAAAATACCAGCTAATTCAATGTAGAGAATTAATAAAAACGTAACCAGGAAGTTAGTGGCCTCCTGTAAACAGAACCTAACATGAGATAAATCGTTCGGAAAACATATATAATTCTCGAGAAAATCTATTTTTCAACTACTTACAAGTTGTTGTGGAAGCCTAAAGTTCACGTTGGTTTTTCGTGTCAGAATCCGATAAATCGAATGTAATAAAGAAGTAAGGTAAGACAAGAAGGTAGATACAACTTTATTACAATATAATGACACTCAGCCTGTGTAATTATTTTAATCCGTAATAACGAAATCAATCAGATAAATTCTTTCTAATTCACAAGCCAACAACGATGAAGATTAATTAAATAAATAATAATGAAATTATCTCGACCTCGCAATGGTTAACACATCCCCTACACATATGTTTTCTATACGCAGTATCGAAGAAACACGCTTTTTATTCAGGTACATTATGTTATTTTATTGTATCGTTCGATAAATACCCTCGCAGAAGGAAAATGAAATTAAACAACATCGAGATTATGCGAATCTACAGGAGGCAGTGGCGGCGATGCGCTGCGAATGAAGGATTTTCGAAATATTCCGTAACAGTCCCCCCTTCCATCGATAGGAAGTGAACTTTTGAAGAAAGGCACGACCGACAACCTCCGTTCGAATCAGAAATCGGTAAAAGAAAACAAGGATAAAATCACACAAAAAAAATATTAGAACCCATAACTGAGTAAATGCTCAACTCGGTCCAGATGGCAAGACAAAAGAAAGACCACCTCACATGAAACTAAACGCATTCGTCTGGAGAAATTGTGGGCTTCAGATCCTGTACATGCCACACTCCTTTGAAGTTACCTTTGGCGTCCTTCAGCTCATAAGTCCACGAACCCAACTTTTTGGCTACCATGAATGGTCCAACATAACGAGGAGCCAACTTCGAACAGAATGCATCCGAAGCGTTAGACAATGCTTTATTTTTATGGAGTACCAAATCACCCTCGTTAAAATGCACTGATCTGCGACGTAAGTTGTAATGTTTCCGATTCCTTGCTTGCGCCGATATCAGACGTTGACGAACATCTTCGAAGACTTTAGCAAACCCTAACTTTCTATCTTCATCTCTTACAGGTTTATTTTGCGATTGAATAGGATGATCATATTCATCACCTTTGACATGATGTTCTCGGCCAAAATTTATATAATATGGACTATATCCGGTAACCTCACTTCTCGCCGTTCTAATCGCGCAACCGACAGCAGCAATGTTATCTGCCCATTTGCGGTGGTTATCTTTCAGATAACAAGTAATCATTGTCTTAACTGTTTGGTTTGTACGCTCTGTAGGATCCGCTCTAGGATAGTAAGATGGCGCAAACAAAATTTTAGTGCGATATTTTGCACACAGCTCTCGGAACGCATTGCTTCGCATTTGGACACCATTATCACAAATCAAAATTTGAGGAACACCATATACTAAAAATAGTTGTTCCTCGACGAACCTGCATAGTGACTTAGCAGTAGCCGTACGCATAGGTGATAATAGCACATACTTGCTGAAGTAGTCGGTAATAACTAGCAAATATTTAAAATTCTGAGATGATGCTGGAAGTGGTCCTATGAAATCTAGGCTGACCATCTGCCACGGTTCTTTCACATCTGGTCTATGACTCATCAATCCCGCGGGTGATCTCAATTCGGGTTTGCAGGCAGCACAAACTTTACATTGTCTTATATATCTTATGACATCAGCTTTCATCTTAGGCCAATAAAATCTTTTTCTGAGCCTCCAGAAGGTCTTGAACACTCCAAGATGACCCGAGGTAACATCATCATGACATGATCTCAACAAGGCTTCACGATGATCTTTCGGAATTACGATCTTCCAATTATCTGATTCCTGAGACAAAAATGGCTCTGACACTGCAACATACTTAAGCAAAACGCCATTCTCGACTCTCCATTTGGAAAACTTATCAGGAGATAACTCCAGATCACGAAGCATGTTTTGATACCATCGATCAGAACTCGTGGAATAATTTGGAAAAGAGGCCGTCTCAACAGCACTGAGGTCACCCTGCACAGACCGTGACAACAAATCAGGTACAATGTGATCTTTGCCCTTCCTATGAACAATCTCGAAACTATACGGCATCAGTCGCAAGCTCCATCGTGCCAATCGTCCTTGTGGATCTTTAAGGTTTTGCAACCAAAGAAGACTGTGATGATCCGTGATGACCCTGAAAGAGGTTCCTCCAAATAATGTCTAAGCTTCTCAACTGCCCAAATTACAGCTAAGCACTCTCTTTCTGTGGTGGAAAAATTCCTCTCTTGACGAGTTAGTGACCGGGAGAGATATGATATCACCCTTTCCCCACCATCAGGTCCTTCCTGAGTCAAGACAGCTCCAATGCCGTATCCAGAGGCATCTGTCTGTACTGTAAATGTTTTATCGTAATCTGGACACGATAATATGGGAGACGTAGACAAACTTTCTTTAAGTTCTTGAAAAGACCGTTCACACTCATTTGACCAAGACCAAGTAACGTTCTTCTTTGTCAAGTTAGTAAGTGGTGCCATAAGTGAAGAGAAATGCGGTATGAATCGACGATACCAAGAAGCCGTGCCAATCAATCTTCTGATCTCAGCCACCGAATTAGGACGAGGTATATCGAGTATGGCTTGTACCTTCTCTGGATCAGCTCGTAGTCCACTCGCGTCGACTATGTAACCTAAGTATCTGAGTTCCGGCATACAAAATCTACATTTTTCCCGCGACACAACTAAACCAGCATCTATGAGTCGATCGAAGACCATACTCAATGTTTTTAAATGTGTTTCGAAGTCTTGGGAAACAACAATTATATCATCTAGATAGACCATAACCGAAGGTTGAAGGTCTGCTCCCAAAATTGAATCTATTATTCGTTGCCAAGTAGCAGGAGAGTTGGTAAGCCCGAACGGCAAACGACGAAACTGAAATAAACCTCTGCCAGGAACCGTAAACGCAGTATACTCCCGAGAGTTCTCAGCGATAGGGATCTGGAAAAAAGCACTTTTTATGTCAAGACCCGAAATAAACCTAGCGTCTCGTAAACGATCCAAAATCGCAGAAACGTACGGTATCGGATACGCATCCTTTTTAGTCACAGCGTTCAACTGTCGATAATCTACGACAAATCTAAAGGAACCATCACGTTTCGGAACTAAACATACCGGAGATGACCAAGGGCTTTTGGAAGGTTCTATGATTCCATTCCTTGACATTGACTCCAAATGTTCATCAATTATCTTCTGCTTGGCTGGAGATACGGGATACCATCTCTGTTTGATTGGTTTAGTATTGGGTAGTAATTCTATTTCATGTTCTGGAACTTTAGCACAACCAATTTCATCACCCATAAGGCGAAATTTTTCGTCAATCAAGGTCTGTAGAGATTTTGACTGCAGCTCGCTCAAGTGCGATTTGCTCTCTATAGTACACAGCTGCGACAATTCAACAGGTCCATCGGAATAATGCCAAACATCTTCATTTAATTTGGGAACTATACCCATTTTTCGCCAAAAATCAACCCCCAATATCAACCGATGCGGTAATGAAGGAACCACAAGTATATCAATCCAACGCATTTTATTTTTCAACGTAATAGGAGTTTTTATGTAGCCAGGACTTGAACAGCTTTCACCATTGGCAACTCTACATGACGAATTATCAGGAGTTAACTTCAAACCAAGACGCTGCAATATATCATAGCCCGACTGTCCAACAACGGTACGCACAGCCCCAGAATCCAGAAGTCCGGTTATCGAATAACCTAATATATTCACGGTAAGATACGGCCTTTCATCATTAGGAGCATGAGATATAATGAAATCGAGAAGGATTTTATTTTCGAAGGTATTATCAGATGAGGTCGGTTCTGTGGATGCGGAAGCGCTATCGCGACCATTTAGGGCCTCCGCTGTCCGTTTCCCGAAACAGAGCAATGTGGACAAGTTTTGACCGTCACATCCATTTTCCCACAACGGTAGCACAACAATTTCCTTGGTTCGGAGCAGAACCGACGTGAATGTCCCGACTTCTGACAGTTCCAACAAATTATCATATTGCTCGAGTTAAAACGTTCACCCTCACTAGAAGTTGAAACTTCAGATACAAAATTTGCGGAATCATGAACACCATTAGAGGTAGACGGTGTCGCCGAAGCTATGAACGCCAAGTCCGGTTCAACATATCCATGCCGTCTCCTCGATGGAGGAACATAATTATCAGCTCTGAATTTCTTCGTCTCCAACTTGAGACAAGCATCTTCTAACTGCTGTATCGATGTAACAGTAGGTAACTGCGTTGAGTAAAACGGAGACAAGTTACGAGTCAGAATACCCAACTTAATATTTTCGTCTACCTCGCCATAACGTCTGAACATGGAATTCATACAAGTTAAATAATCTACGATAGATTCCGATTGATCTTGAGTTCTGTTCATTATATCTTTAAGTAATCTTGGACGATAATCCGGTGGTTCATAATGTTTGACTAACAACGCCGACAAACCGTTCCAATCGCTAAAACGTTCACGATTAGATCTATACCACATTAGTGCCTTATCAGAAAATAAATCTATGGCCGAATCAAATAACTTAGAGTGAGCAACATTTCTGGCTTTTCGCATCTCCTCAACGCACTCCAAAAAATTATGAACCGACATACCTTTCGGATCACCAGTAAATTTTAAATTCCACTTTCGTATATTACAAGCAGAGTTAAGAAAACCAAAATTGTCTCTGGTACTTGTTCTCAACAAAGCCAGATCAGCACGCCTCCGCGCATCTACATCATTCGAAGAATCAGAACCGGATCCATCATCACTGTCGATAACATCCGCCGGATACTCAGTTATCTGACCCGACTCAACAGCTGCGAGTGCATTACTAACTTCAATTTTCAACTTATCCAATCTCTCCGACAACATATCATCGAGCATATTCGAAGAAATCCTAATCAATCTATTGCTTATGTGAGTTAAGCGCGTAAAAGCCAAATCATTATTAAACTCAGGTTTTCCGAAATCATCTTGAACCAAAACGAATTTGTCTGTGCAAATTCTCAACTCCTGTGACGCGTCAAGCACCATTTCTGGGTATGAAAATGACCGATTTCCCTTCTCCAACCTCAACAAAGGACGCAAGCATGAACGCATATCAACGACAGTTTGTTCCGGAGTTGTTTTAAACCCTCTAACCGATAACTCATACTGAAGCTCATCCTTCCGAAGCCTATTGAGATTGAAACGCAATGACATATTGAAGATTGCAAAAAAAATTAACTCTAACTTCAAAGTGTTCTCCGGAATAAATACAAAAACTAAATGAATTCAATATTCCACTAAAAAAAACAACCGTTACTGAGATACTTATGCAGATACTTATGCTCACGCCACTGTCTCCTCAATAACGAAGTAACGAATCAACAATATCACGGTAAAAATACAGAATACAACTCTATCAGCGGCAAAGATAATATGAGATTATTCGAAAAAAAATTATACAAAAAAAAATATTAGGAAATAGGTACACACGGTATCAACCAACAACCATCCATCAAATTCAGGAAACTTAATAAAGCAATATTAACAGTTAAATAAGTGCAGGCTTTTTCACACAATATACTCTCGACCCGTACGCCAATGGATTCAATCAAAATCTTATCTGACGCTTGATTCAGAAATGATTCAAAATAAAAATCAAAATGCAAATGGAAACAACAAAAAATGAGTCAGGCAGGCCCCACGTTGGGCGCCAATTGTTACAGTTCAGATTTCTCAAAAAGAAAATCGTGACGTCAATCAAATTTGAATTGCAACTGAACAAAAAAAAATATATAAAGTATATAAAAGTATATAAAACTATCCTTGGTGGTATGGATAACTATGCCCTTCAGTCGGAGAGTGGGGTGGGTTGCAAACAAGATAAATAGACAAGAATTAATTTTACAATAAGGTGGGCGCCACGTAATTTATTGAATTAATAAACAATTTTGTATGATCTAACCTTGGTTCTAATTACGAAATATCCAAGTAGTAATGAGATGTATGATATTGAATAAATAATAACTTAAATATAATCTAAATAAATCGATACTGTTAATTATCAGCCTATTCGATACCCAAGAGATTGCCACGGTTGTAACGTTACAAGCGCTTCACAAGATCTAAATTTGATCCCCAAAAATATACATTCTGCCCAATTACATTATCTTGTACAAACATAAATTTTGAGTAAGATTGAACATTAATTCCAAATCATCAATGATATTTACTCGAGACGAACGTAGTTCTTGCCTGAATGTTGTTTTCAGCGTAAAGTGTATTACAAAGTCAGGAAAAATGGTAAGGTCTGACCTGAATTATGTAAGATCTTCCTTATCCTGAAGAGCACCTGGTCGAATCCAATAAGATCTCAGAAAATCGAAAGTGGTAGAAAATCACACGTGCAACGTGAAAAAGGAATGAATCCTCTCTACAGGAAAATACCAGCTAATTCAATGTAGAGAATTAATAAAAACGTAACCAGGAAGTTAGTGGCCTCCTGTAAACAGAACCTAACATGAGATAAATCGTTCGGAAAACATATATAATTCTCGAGAAAATCTATTTTTCAACTACTTACAAGTTGTTGTGGAAGCCTGAAGTTCACGTTGGTTTTTCGTGTCAGAATCCGATAAATCGAATGTAATAAAGAAGTAAGGTAAGACAAGAAGGTAGATACAACTTTATTACAATATAATGACACTCAGCCTGTGTAATTATTTTAATCCGTAATAACGAAATCAATCAGATAAATTCTTTCTAATTCACAAGCCAACAACGATGAAGATTAATTAAATAAATAATAATGAAATTATCTCGACCTCGCAATGGTTAACACATCCCCTACACATATGTTTTCTATACGCAGTATCGAAGAAACACGCTTTTTATTCAGGTACATTATGTTATTTTATTGTATCGTTCGATAAATACCCTCGCAGAAGGAAAATGAAATTAAACAACATCGAGATTATGCGAATCTACAGGAGGCAGTGGCGGCGATGCGCTGCGAATGAAGGATTTTCGAAATATTCCGTAACAGTCATTACAAGATTGCGGAAAAAAGTGTAACGTTAGTGGAATTCCCAGTCGTTAGCAGTGAATTGTATCATGAAGTACTCCAGAAAAAAGTCGCCGATTCTGAGAAATTAGCACGACTTTATGATTTGATCCTGAGTATTACACTTCTGAATCACTATACAGGGTAAGACTGCGTAAATTTTAACCATAGATTCTTGACGTCAAAAGAAACATTTTCTTTCTATAACATTTTTCCAAATCTGGCCCTGTTAAAAGATAGGTGTTGAAATTTCATAAAAAAATTGCATTTTCACCTGTAATATTCAAACGACAATATCAATTGAAATGATCTCTTGTAGAAGGTTTTTGAAAACACTCGTGCATATATCGGCATCAATAGATTTATTCCATTTCTGGTGGGTTTCTCACTACTGCTCTACAGATTGGTTGAATTGCATGAAAAACAAATATCGCTTGAACTAAGGGTCCGTATCTCGTACTTCCTGGAATCATTAGTCTTTTTTGCAGATAAAATCATTCCTCATCTTATCTCCTAAATTGCACCATTCTTGAGATATTTGAAGTTGAAAGGAATTAAATCCATATAATTTTGTCCAAATTTTCTGATTTTCCCAAATCCAACTATGTGCTGAAATGATTCAATAATCAGATATGCTCAATGTTGCCATATGTTAGGTCCTTATGAAATATTTCTACAAAAGGTTGGGGAAATCTCTCCAGCCTATGGTTCCACTACTAAACACTGTACTCATTATTGATGATGTCTTGCACCTTGTTTAATATTTAATCCAGAGAATATTCCATAATAATTAGTGAAAAAGATTTCCATCACTCACGTAGGTACTTCGGTATATTTTCATGATGACCGTTGAAATAGGTAATGTATTTTCTGTCAGGACCTGTTAAATTGAAGACTTGTCTTTATGAAGAGCTGGTTCTTTATAGCTTCAGACTTTCAGGGTTCGTCAAATTATATCTATTCTAACATATAAATGCTTCAAATCAAGCTCATATGAGTTTTGAAAACTTCGAACCCAGTCTCCTAGATTTGTGTTTTCACATCTTTATTTAATACACCGATTCAACCTGGTTCACAAACTTCAATCAATATTGAAACTGGAAGCTATAGGCTCATAAACAAGAAAGATTAGAATGCATTTTCTGACCATAATCATTTCATACTGAATTGAATAATTTCAAACTATCGAAATTATTCTTACAATATTTTCCATATTTTTTTTAAGAAAGGTAGAAATAACTGTTGACTGTTTCAAACAGAATCAAAGCAACAAAGAACCTCAAAACACTATTTTATTGGGAATTACCCACCACAGAAACGTTATAATAACATTTTAATGTGGTGATAATTTACTCGAGGTATTCTGAGAAAAATTATAACTGAAGATCAATAATGGTTACAGATATTATCTTTCATTTGAAAAAAATTTGCAATTATTGAATTTTTCTCTCCTTGGGTTCGGTAATAAAATAATATTCTATGGTAAGTTATTAAAATTTGATATAATCTATGAATAATTATTTAATATTTATGTTTTTATACATAATAAAACAAATACTCTTTTACTTTACACATGTTCAGTAATTAATTATAGTCTTAACAGGACAGATTCATATTGTTACGTTTTTCCTCAGTGAATTAGAAAAACACTACAAGTCTTCTTCAAACTAATTTATATTCACACTTAACTAACAATAATCAATAATTTATATACACAATTTATCTACAGAATTTCACTAGGAACACCTGTTTATTCGTCGCAAGTTCTATCCATGAATGAATTTATGAATCGGCTTCAGTCATTTATATCCGGCGCTGTTTTTCTAGAAGTTACCAGAAAGATGCTTCACATTCCAGAGTGTTCATAGCGGTCTCCTTTATGCCACATAAATATGCCACCATTAATCGTTTTTATGTGACAGCTTTATGGCGAGCGGTCCCTTTCATGTTCTTAATCCCTCTGTCGGCGCATGAAGCGGAACTCTTCTGTTGACGTAGTAGTAATTAGACGGTTCATATTTGGTTTTGTTACATTGCTCCCTCCTTAAAAGAACGTTCGGTCCCCGAACTTTTCCTTCATGACTGAATCTGCAAGCGCTCCCATTTCTGCAGAACCCTTGTTGATCGAAATAGCAGGATACCGTTTTCTTTACGGGAACGCCTTTCGGGTTGAAACTACAAACCCGTATTCGGACATCGGTATTCTGGAAAACTACCTCCAGCATGTTACGAACTACTCTCCAGTTCAGACGATCCAGTCCACAACCCAGCTTGGGAATTGCAAGCTTGTTCACCCCTACTCTAGCCAGCTCGTCCCTAAGGTTCATCAAGGTGCTCCACATGGCGTGGTAAGTTGGCTTTCCATAAGATTTTTCCTTGGTATGGTTACCATGTAGAAGAGGAAACGAGGTCCATCGGTCAACTTCAGGATTCGGCAAAGGGAAAGTTGTTGTCCCATGAGGTCTGTTACACGACCAAATTTCTTCTTGAAGAGGAGAGCTATCCCTTTGGACATGTTGAGATCTTCAGCTACACAGTGCGCCAATGAGTAGTCTACCGGTACCGCAAACAGATCTTGTTGCTCCTCGGTTGTGATCCCGAACCTCGCTTTTCCGGTTTCTCCATAATTTGCCATGAACTGATTAAAACTCAATTCCTCTTGATCTGGGGTCTGAGTTGTAGTCCTTCCCACTTCCGCCTCGTCCTGAGCGTTATGATCGGCCTCATACCTTGCCAGGCGATTCACATGAACTACACGTTTCTTTCCTCTTGGCAATTTTTGGATGCGGTAGACTACGTCGTTGACCCTCTTCACAACCTTATATGGTCCTTCCCAATCCTTCTGTAACTTTGGGGATAGCCCTCTTCTCCTCTGGGGTTGAACAACCATACCAAATCTCCTACCTCGTATCCACCTTCTGCTGCCTTGATGTCGTAACGAGTCTTCATGCGATCACTTGCAATTTGTAGTTTTTCCGGACCCTCTCATGGATGTAGTGCAATCTCCTTCAGATTGCTCACGTAATCCTCACCCGCAATATCCGTTCCAGGGTACACCCAAACTCCAGGTCACAAGGAGTCTCATCTCTCGACCGAACATGATACATGCTGGGGTTTCCCCTGTCGATTCCTGCACGGATGATCTATAGGCCATGGTGAATAGATGCAGGTACCTATCCCAATTTCTCTGGTGGTCGGAGACAACCTTGGCCAAGTATTTTCCCACAGTCGTATTCATTCTCTCGACCATACCGTCTGACTGTGGGTGGAGAGCAAATGTTCTGGTCTTCTTGATCCCTAGGAACTCGCATAGGGTCTGGAACAAGCTGGACTCGAAGTTTCGTCCCTGATCCGAATGAAGCTCCATAGGCATGCCGAATCTGCAGAACATCTCCTTGACCAATACATCAGCAACTGTTGCGGCTTCTTGATTCGGAATGGCGTAAGCCTCCACCCATTTGGAGAAGTAGTCCATAGCAACAAGGATGTACTTGTTTCCATCGTCAGTTCTGGAAACGGACCAACTATATCTATTGCTACGCGTTCCATTGGGCTACCAACGTTATACTGTTTCATAGGGGCTCTACGACTTCCTCTTGGGCCATTCACCGAAGCACACAGTCCGCATTTTCTGCACCAGTCCTTGACGTCCTCCTTGCAATTAACCCAGTAGAAACGCTCTCGAACCTTTTCTAGGGTCTTCTTGATGCCGAAATGGCCGCCGGAGGTCCCATCATGTAACTTCTGCAATACATCTTGTATTCTACTCCTAGGGACTACAACTTGGTTTCTGGATCCGGTACCTTCTTCATTCTCAAGGGTCCTCTTTAGCAACCCATCATCTACTAGGAGGGAGTCCCATTGTGCCCAATATGATTTGACCCTTGAATTCATCTGACACAGTTCTCCCTATCCAGGCCTACGACCATCCGCTTTCCATCTTAAAATCAGTTTCAGCTCTGGGTCGTTCTCTTGGTCTTGTCTCAGGTGGTCTGGCAGCCAATTCTCATCAGTTATAGTGGTTCTTCGGCAACATTTCTTGTCCTCCAGTTTTCTACAGTGCTTGCAGTCTATAGGGCACGGTCTTCTAGACATAGCGTCAGTGTTTCCATGGGACTTTCCTGCACGATGCTCCACAGTGAAATTGTACTCTTGAAGTCTTTCGATCCATCGCGCCACTTGACCTTCCGGATTCTTGAATTGAAGAAGCCATTTCAACGCTGCATGGTCTGTTCTCAGAAGAAATTCTCTTCCGTAGAGATATTTATAGAAGTGCTCCATGGACTTGACTGCAGCAAGCAGCTCTCTTCTCCTTACGCAGTAGTTACGTTCCGGTTTCGACAAGACTTTGCTGAAGTACCCTATAACTTTTTCTTTGCCATCTTGAATTTGGGACAATATACCACCTATTGCCATGTTACTCGCATCCGTGTCCAATATGAACCTTCCTTTCATCTGGGGTAACTCAGGATGGGGCCGACGTAAGAGCACCTTTCAATCGAGTAAAGGCTTCTTCACACTCTACATCCCATACAAAGTCCTTTGCCTCTTCAGTCAGTTTTGTTAAAGGCTTCGCAATATTGGCAAATCCTAGCACGAATTTCCTATAGTAAGTGCACAGCCCAAGAAAGCTCCTGACTTGGTGTTTGTCTTGCGGTGTTGGCCATTCGCGTACGACTCGGATCTTGTCTGGATCAGCACTTACTCCAGTTTCAGATACTACATGTCCCAAGTACTTCACTTCCTTTTTGAACAGGTGACACTTTTTCGGGCTAAGCTTCAGATTTGCAGTGCGCAGCCTCTCAAGTACATCTCTCAAGTTTCTCAGATGTTCGTGGAATGTACGGCCAAAAACAATAACATCGTCTAAATATACAAGACACGTCTTCCAAGACAACCCTCGTAGAATGGTCTCCATCAGACGCTCGAAAGTTGCAGGTGCGTTGCAAAGGCCGAATGGCATCTCATTGAACTGCCATATTCCGGTCCCAATAGTGAAAGCAGTCTTTTCTTTGTCCTTGGGATCCAATTCAACCTGCCAGTACCCACTCTTCAGATCGAGGGTGGAGAACCATTTCGAGCCTGAGAGTGTACCTAGGGTGTCGTCAATTCTTGGAATAGGATAGCAATCTTTTTTCGTGACTTCGTTCAGGCGACGGTAGTCAACACAGAATCTAGTGCTGCCATCTTTCTTTCTGACCAGAACTACAGGTGATGACCAAGGACTGTCCGAGGGTTCTATTATGCCTTGATCATGCATGTCCTTGATGATTCTCTCGGCCTCATCTCTCTTGGCAATGGGAAGTCTTCGCGGATGTTGGCGAATAGGTCCTGAATTTCCGGTATTGATTGGGTGCTTCACGACATTAGTTCTTCCCAGCTGGTCATTATCCATGGCAAATACATCACTATATTCGGTGATCAATTTCCTTACTTCCTCGATGTATTCTGGTTCTAGGTTGTTGCCGGAGGATGTCAGCATTTCGACCAATTTGTGTGACACCTTATTCTTCTTGGGAATGCTCTTCTGTTCGTCTTGACTACCGCCTGTCACACACGATACTGAGCAGCATTCTCCTAATACAGTGTCTTTCTTAAGATTTACTGGATACATGTTCGTGTTCAGTATCCTCACGGGTAGTTCCTGTTTCTCCCTCACCAACGTCTTCCCGGTGAGTATTCCTTTGGCTGGGCTACCGGTGGCTGGCTCGATGAGTCTAACGTGACCACTGCGATAATTCTTGTCTAAAAACCCGCTCACCAAGGTTTCCGCCAGGCCAGGCACGGTGATATCTTCCGCGAGTAAGACTCTACTCACAGCGTCTTCCTTTTCTAGGAATGGAATTTCTAGGTTTCCAATTCTCAGGATGTCGTTCCTCACATCCATCTCGAAACCCTGTCCCTTAATCACATCCATTCCTAGGATGTCTTCCTCCATGATATCTGCCACCAGTACCTCGTGCTCGAATGACGTACCACCAATTAGTATTCTGGTCTTCTTCCTTCCGTGCGTTGGTACACTCTCCCCAGTGGCGGTGCGTAATCGTATCATAGTCGGTAATGTCTTGCCTCTCACTATATCGGGTCTTGCAATAGTACGGGTTGCACCTGTGTCGACCAATATTTTAGCCGACCGCCCATTGATCTTACAGTCGACATATATACTGCTGGAGTCCAAGATGGTCTGGATGATAACTTCTGGGGAATTGTTTAGGCGGGTCGGCTTATGCCCCCTTTCACCAACCCGTTTTAGTTTCCTTGTTCCTGTTGTTTTGACTTCACCACACTTCCCACATCTAGGTCCTCTATTTTGTTGTTGTTGGAGAACTCGGCGTATTATATCCTCTATATTTTCGGTGCTGTCCTCGGAATCATCCATGGCACGCCTGATTTTTATCTGATCCCTATGTGAAGCCTGCTTGGCTGCTTCGAACTCTAATGCATGGGCTAGAGCATCGTCCAGGGTCTTAGGTCGGGCCTGCAAGCTGTTCTAGGAAACTGTCCAGTGCAGTCGGATACGCCAGCTTTACCAACCGTGCGATGTCAGCTTCAAATTCTTGCAAGGTCTCTGAATTTTTCTGGATACAGCTCTTTATCTGGGCGGGATATACTTGCTGTAAATGTCCGTCGCCATATCTCATCTGTAATTTACTTATCTGCGCCCCGTAATCATTTTGCTGACTGGTTGGAATAATCTGTAAAATATTTAAGGCCTCGCCTCTCAATGCAACAATCAAGGCCGTCGCTTTTTTCTCATTATTCCATCCATTCGCGTTAGCTGCAGCTTCAAATTGTCTCTGGTATGTGCACCAGGCCGTTTTACCATCGAAAGTTGGCGGTTTGACCCTTGCTCGGCCTGCTTCTCCACTATTTTCGTATTTCACTGGAATACTTCTATCTTTATTGACCTTCTCATCTACTTGTCTGCTTATTTTGTTAAATCGATCTTCCATAATTTTCAACATGCTTCCGGTATGCTCTTCCAATTTCCCTTGTATATCGTCTTCTATTTCCTCCTTCAAAATCTCCAGGTTTTCTAACCGGTCTTCAATATTTCCAATCTTATTCTCTAACTTCGAGCAATTATCGGTCATCCTTTTCAGACTATCCTCGACTTTATTCTCTATAGATTCTAATTTACCTCTAAAACTATTTTCTAGAGACTTACTGTTGTCGTCCATTTTATCTTCCATGGTATCCATCTTATTTTCCATTCTATTCTCCATGGAAACCATTTTATCTTTCATGTCCTTCGAATTTTCCTCCATTTTATGTGTCAGTTCTTCAAAAGCTTTCTTGAAAAAGTCCATACTGGCCTGGTCCATTGTCTCAGCTTGAGATCTCGTTACCGGCATTCAGGATTTTCCAAACTAATTTCGGAGTAGTTTCCACTCTTCTTGGTAACCCCACACCTTTTTTTTTTTTTTTTTTTTGCCCTGAGGGAGGGGGAAGCTCTTCCAGCCTTGCCTGGCAGCTGGGCGGTGCAATGCTGCCAGGGGTTGTGTGGGGCTCGCACCCACTAAACCCCCACCTCTTCTTCTGCTTGAAGGCTCGCCGGAAATAGACTCCTGTCCAGACATCGGTGAAACCTTCATGTATTCACCTCTTCAATACGTCATCCACCCTGTTGTCTCTCTCTATCCTCTTTTTCCTTCCTCTCCATGACCTCCGTGATGTAATCAAAAATCAACTTCCAATGATCTTTGTCTTTGAGCATATTGTCCACCACATCCTCCACGTCATCGATAACTCCCCCCAGCCGGTTGCTCAAGACCTCCCTCTCTGCTCTCCACCTCCTGTACGACTGGTACACGTGCTCGGGGCTGTCCTGCACCCCGCATTCCGCACATAAGTCATTTTGTGTTTTCTGAATTTTTTTGGTGAAGGTCCCAAAGGACCCATGTCCAGTGAGAAACTGCGTGAAGTAATAGTTTGTCGTCCTGTGTGGACATTCTACCCAAGCTTCCACGTTTTTTATTATCTTCTTCGTCCATGCTGCTACCTCACCCTCCGATCTCCACCTCTCCTGCCACTTTTTAATGGTCCTCACGTGTGCCATTCTTCTGTTACCAGGCAGCCTACCCCCCACCTTGAAAAGAAAGCACCTTTCCGCCACCATCGGTGGAAAACCTGAGACCACCTGGACCGCCTCCGCCGATACAGTTCTATACGCCGAGACCACTTTCAGCAATGCCTTTCTCTGAACGGCTATCATCCTCTGCCTATCCCTGCCCACTTTCATGGCCTCCCTCCATACTGGTGCCGCGTATAATAATATGCTGTGGGTTATTCCGCACAGTATCCTACGTTTTCCATACCTTGGCCCTTCTATATTGGTCATCAATCTTGACACAGCTGCCAGTTTCTCCTCCGCTTTTGCTGTACAATATTTTATGTGTCCCGCAAATATCGTGCTCTTCCGGAAGACCACTCCCAGGTATTTGATCTCCTGCGATACGCCCACCTCCTCTCCCACTAGCCTCAGCTTCAGCTCAGCCGCCCTCCTCGGTCCCCTGGCCACCATCATCTCCGTCTTCCGGACCGCCACCATCAGTCCTCTCTCCTCCACGCACTCCATGGCCTGTGCTATGGTTCTCTTCGCTCTCTCCCTGCTCTCTCTCTCACATCCTTTCCCTCGACCACATATACCAGATCGTCCGCGTAGGCGACCGCCTGCACCCCGGCTCCATAATCCAGGTTCAGCACCCCATTGTATTTCACATTTCACAGGCCCTGACCTTTAACTGAGCCCTGCGGCACACCCATGCTACATCGATGTTTGATAGTCCCCGACTTCACAAAGCAGTTTGAGAGGTATAATTCGACACACTTTATCAAATAGGTGCTCACTTCTGCCCTCCGCAAGTCCTCGATTATATGCTTCCAACTGGCTGTGTTGAACGCATTCTTGACATCTACCGTGACCACCACACACCAGCTGCTCTTTGTATCTTTTATAGCCTTTTTTAGTGCCAGCGTTGCCGTTGTTGTGGATCTCCCCTTACGGAACCCATGCTGGTTGTCAGATATGATCCTTTTCTCCTCCAACTCCTCCTCAATTCTGTTCCAGAGCAATCTCTCATATACCTTCCCCATTGTGTTGAGCAGACATATAGGTCTGTAACCCGAGGACTCATCCAGACTTTTCCCTTTCTTGGGGAGCAAAATAACATTTCCTACTTTCCAGTTTTCTGGGAATTCTTG
This sequence comes from Micraspis discolor, assembly GCA_030674115.1. Taxonomy (NCBI): domain Eukaryota; kingdom Metazoa; phylum Arthropoda; class Insecta; order Coleoptera; family Coccinellidae; genus Micraspis; species Micraspis discolor. The sequence goes on from JARTUT010000899.1 coordinate 302,182, forward strand.
TTTGTTCAAGAGGTCGTTGAACATCTTGAGGAGCTTCTCTGGTAATCTCTTATGAGTGATCTTTATCGCCTCCACCGTGATGCCATCCGGCCCCGGAGCCTTTCCATTCTTCAGTGAACTCACACAGTGGCACCTTAATTATTTCTCTCGTCTTTCGGAAACCCTGTCCGTTCGTTGGGAAAAGATCTTTTATGATTTCCTTCCTTTTTCTTGTAGGAATTTTATATTCCAGGCTACCTCCTCTGAAGCGTTTCGTGACTATCTTATACCCTTGTCCACATATATCATCATCTAGTTCATTTAGCAGTGTCCCCCATTGTTCCCTTTTGGCCCTCGCTATCTCCCTTTTCATCTCTTTCTTATGCTCCATCATCTGCTTCCACAACGTCCGTCCTCCTGTGCTCTGTCTGTCTCCCATCCTTGTGTAGGCTCTTCTCGTTCTCACGTATCCCCTTCTGATGCGCTCTATATTCTCGTTCCACCAATAGGGTTGTTTTTGTGGTTGTTTCTCTCTTATCATTGATTTTTTGTTTAATTTGACCAGCTCCGCATACAGATCTTCCTTGTCATCGTCTTTTTCTAGCTTCTGAAGATTCTTGACAAAGTCCGCAACATTTAGGTATACTTTCTTTTGTTCTGCCATTTTGACCTTTTTATTTGTTCTCATTTCATATTGAATCTGTCCATGGTGCGTGTAGGGGTTTTCATGGCGAATTCTCCGTCCTATAATTCTCTTTGCCATGTATTCGGAGCACAGGGTAACGTCGATATGAGATTTGGAAGTTCCCCTCTCAAAGGTGTGCTGTCCATCGTTAGCTGCAGTCCACGATATCTGTGATAACCACTCCTCCACATATTCACCTCTCCTCTCTGCCTGTGGGGATCCCCAGAGTTGTGATTTCGCATTTATATCTCCAGCTATTATTGAGTTCCGGGGGTGTTTCGCGGCCTCACCCAGGATCTCATCGATCCGTTTCTTGAAGTCCTCTATTGCGATGTTTGGGGAAATGTATGTCACAAAAATATGTGTCCCATATAATTCGGTATGTATATACCCCTCCTTGCTTTCAATCTTGCTTATTTCTAGATTCATGTTCAGGAGTATGATTGCGACATCCCCCCTTTTATCCATGTAGCAGCCTTTTCCCGAGCACATTTTCTTGTTTGGCTCAGATATTATCATTATATCTACCTTTTCCTTTTTTGCTTCAGCCCACGCTAAATCATGCGCCGCTCTCGCTCTACCCAGGTTCAGCTGATGTATGCGTGCCATCTTGCTAGGGATACACCTTTCATTGTGGTCAACACCACAATTTTCACATGTAATGCTTTCTTTTTCACTCAAAACCAGAAAAAATCATCTATGACTTTCCAAACACTGATATTTCTGAAGTTTCTTCTCCTCGACAGAGACCAGTGAACAGGTATTTTTGTACTGAATCCCAATAACAATTTACCTGGATAGATTACAAGTATTTCCAGATTTAGGTGTGCAATTATACTTTCTTGAAGAAATACCTAAATTTGATTTTGAAAAATCAACTAGGTGTTCTTTGATAAAAATTTTTTGTTAAATCATTAATATGAATCTATTCTGTTTAGACTATAATTACTGATTTTTATAATCAGAGTAAATAACGTAAACAAGAACATAAATATTGAATAATGGTTATTCATAGATTATGTCAAATTTTAATACCTTACCATAGAATATTAATTTATCACCGAACCCCAGGAGAGAAAAAATTAATATTTGCAATGTTTTTTTAAATGAAAGATAATATCTGTAACTATTATTGATCTTTAGTTATAATTTTCCTCAGAATAATTAGAGTAAATTATTATCACATTAAAATATTATAACGTCTCTGTGGTGGGTAGTTCCAAATAAAAAAAGTATTCTGTGGTTCCTTGTTGTTTTGATTCTGTTTGAAACTGTCAAAAGTTATTTGTATCTTAAAAAAAAAGTGGAAAGATTTTTAGGGATAATATCGATAGTTTTAAATTATTCAATTCAGTATGAAATGATTATGGTCAGAAATTGCATTCTATTCTAATCTTTCTTGTTTATGAGCTTATATCTTCCAGTTTCAATATTGATTGAATTTTAATTAACCATGCATCATAACAAACATTCAGAAATATTAAAACTAAGTCAAATTCTATTATCTCCTAAGTTTGTGAGCAAGGTTGAATCGGTGTATGAAATAAAGATAATAAAGGTATAAAACAAATCAAGGAGACTGGGTTCGAAGTTTTTAAAACTCATATGAGCTCAATTTGCAGCATTCCTATGTTAGAATAGATATAATTTGATGAACCTGGAATAATATATAAAATAATAAATTATTATATACAAGAGTAAAATGATGTATAGATAAGAACAAAATATTAGACATGTAAAATAATAAATAGCAGTGTATAGATAAAAACAGATTATTACATGAATAAAACAATAAATTACTGTATACGGTACTAAGACAGTGTAAATATATAATATCTTAAAATTGATTTGGTGTAAATGGCCTATATTTATAAGGAAACCCCCTTGATGATCTTCCTCCTTCAACACACATGGAACTCAAAGTTCTGTGTCCCACTTCCTCACAGATCATGCAGAATGCCCCCTCTAGACATTCTCTTACTGTATGTCCTGTTTTTGTACAGTTTCTGCATTTTCCTGATCTGTCCTCTCCTTTGCAGTTTGTTGAGATGTGCCCCAGTTCCCAGCACCTATTGCATTTAACTATATTTTCCCTCTCCCTTATTTGTACTACCGAAAATCCCACCTTCATATTTTTCATCTCCACCATTTTTTTAATTATTTCCATTTTTGCAAGTACAGTGGCAGCTTTTCTCCCTCCTGACATTGGCCTCAGTGCCTTGACTTCGATCTCTTCACTACTTGAGCTTTTCGTTCAAGGCTTTCTTAATTTCATCTTCGTTTAGGTCTATATCGATGCCGTACATGTTTACTGCGTGCTTTGTGTTGGCGCCTGAGAACTTTTTTACCGTTTCCCTTTTCATGGTCTGCTTAATTTTTCTGTAAATATCTTGTGCGCCTTTGCTTCCTTTCCTGATTTCCAGTAGAAGATGTCCGTCTCTGGTCCCCCTTATGCCTCTAATTTCTTGCTTTACTCTTTCCTCTCCTCCTATTGTTTCCTTCAAATTAGCCACAAGCTGTGCGTACGTCTTTCCTTGGTTTTTCTCCACTATGATGGCTTCCGTGTCGTATTCTTTTTTTTTCCCCCCATCTCCTGCTCCCGATTCTATCTTGGCCTCATGTATGGTTATCTCGCCTTCAACGTCGTAGAGGGCACTCTGTATAATTTTCCTCTTCAACTCCACGCTCAAGTCATTGAGGATCAATATGTGTGCTTTTTTTTCATCATTCAGGAACATTTGTTCTCTTATTTGTTTGCTCATGTCGTACAAACTCACGCACTGTGCAGCTACTCCCTCGTCGTCTGTTAGACCCATGAAATGCACACTATTTGCGTCGCTGACGTGCTGTCCCCCAATTATTGCCCAACCTTCAGTTCGGTGGGTTACGCTTTTTCCTACCGTGAGTTTTCCATCTCGGATATAATTAAACATTTTCTTAGATTTCCCTATCAACTTCCTTAAGAACTTAATTTCCTTAATTTTTTTGGCAGGGGCCATAATCACTATATCTCCTTCTATGGTGTTGTCGGTTATCTTCTTCTCGTCTAGTTTTACTGCGAATATTTCTTCTGGCCATTGCATGTTCAGCAGTTCCGTCAGTTGCTCTTCGTTCATTTCTTCGCTGAATTTTTGCTTCAGAGTCGCCATTGTCATATTTAATTCAATTTCTTCTGGGCTAGTTTGAATGCCTACCTCTTTCTTTTCGCATGGCATTATGACGTCGTGTGTCTTCTTTACCTCTTCTTCTAGTATGCTTTGGAGTCTCTTTATTTCATTAGCTGCTTCTGTGTTCTGGATGCTGTCTCCTTCCAGAAGTTTCTCCATACCCTCCGTTACCCTTGAGATGGCTTCCATTAGCGTTGCATACCTATCGCTATCCATGCTTATACTCATAGATATGTCCATCCTCTTTCTTTTGGCTGTGTTCACGATTGTTTCGGATCTGAACATCCAATCTAGGGGGTCCTCGGGTTCATCTGAAACTTGGGTTTCCTCGCTCGATTCTATTTCTTTATCTCTGCCTTCTCTTTCTTTTGGAGTACTTGCTATATAGGGGACCCATTCCGGGCTTTTTTCTCCTTCTTTCTCCTTCTCTTTCCTTGTTACCCTTTTTGGAGGCGTTCTTTTAATCTTGGTTGATTTTTGGAATATTGATTCCTCTGTACACAACACATTCCCAGGTTTTCTTCCAGTAGCTGTATCCAACCCCAGGGCCTGGTCGGCCACCCCGAAGGTTTTCGGTAATTTTGACATTTTCTTGCCCCCCCAGAATCCGTGGGGCAGCCCGCTAACGCGGGGAGGGATTCTGGACCAGAATCGGTCCTACCCTCCTGGGGTATATTTTCCATTTTAGAATTTGCCATACTTTTACCAGTTTGACCGCCTTCGCGTTCTTTCCCGCTAGTTTCCTAGCGGTATGCTTGGGTTTTTTTCTTATCAGGGTTTTCCTTCCCTTAGCCTTTGGGGTCCGTCCCCCAGCGCACAAGGCAGCACGGATTTGGTCCGCCCCGGGTATTTGATTTCCCCGGTACCACCCATATCTGGGAGGCATCCCCCTATCCGCCACCTGGGGAGGCGCCCGATGGGAGTTTTCTCTCCGCACGGTGGTAACCCCACACCTGACACCAATTGTTACGTTTTTCCTCAGTGAATTAGAAAAACACTACAAGTCTTCTTCAAACTAATTTATATTCACACTTAACTAACAATAATCAATAATTTATATACACAATTTATCTACAGAATTTCACTAAGAACACCTGTTTATTCGTCGCAAGTTCTATCCATGAATGAATTCATGAATCGGCTTCAGTCATTTATATCCGGCGCTGTTTTTCTAGAAGTTACCAGAAAGATGCTTCACATTCCAGAGTGTTCATAGCGGTCTCCTTTATGCCACATAAATATGCCACCATTAATCGTTTTTATGTGACAGCTTTATGGCGAGCGGTCCCTTTCATGTTCTTAATCCCTCTGTCGGCGCATGAAGCGGAACTCCTCTGTTGACGTAGTAGTAATTAGACGGTTCATATTTGGTTTTGTTACAATATCAATGATCTTAAAAAAATTTTTTATTAAAGAACACCTAGGTGGTTTTTCAAAAGCAGATTAAGGTGATCAAACTCAATTTCTTCAAACAAATATAATTGCACACCTAAATCTGGGAATACCTGTAATCTGTCCAAGTAAATTGATATTGGTATTCAGTACAGAAAATAATCATCAAGCAAAGTAACATCACTTCAAAATAGATATTCGTAGTGATATCATTCATTGTTGATGAAGATTTCGAAAAAGATTTTCATATTTTTTACAGTATGATATCAAGAATCTTCATAGACTGGTCAATACTCAAAAAAATCTGTCAAGGAGAAGAAACTTCAGAAATATCAGTGTTTGGAAAATCATAGATGATTTTTTCTGGATTTGAGTGAAAAAAAAAGCTATGTGACAACCTTGCCTTGGAAGTTTTCATAGAAATTATGGTTTTCATGATTTGAAAATCTTAAGAAGAAAATTACAAATGAATGATGATAACATTCAATAGTTCTAAAGTTTTTTTGGAATTTCTCACTAGAAAGGGATTGTATATATTCTTGAAGTAGAAAAAAACGACGGGTTGCACTCCGGCAGTGCCGGCAGAAGTGAAAACTTGAATACTAACGTTGTGCATTTTTGATATTTTGGAATGGTTAGAGAATAATTTTGTATGAATTGCTTTCATTATCAGTATAAAAGTGCTATTATTTATGTGGTGGAATACAATATTCATTTATTGCGCTATCGTACACAAAAATGACAATAGGTTTGTTCGGGTGGCAGTTCCCAGTTGTACTGGGGTCACAGAGAACCAGGTTCTGTAACTCTTGGGATCGTCGCAAGTTGTTCTATGACACGAACGGGTGAGAACAGGTGGGAACAGATAATTTCAAAACGATTTCGTTAAGTGCATAGATAAGTGAAAGTAAGGTTATGTTGTACATCATGGACATTGAACTCTAAATACCATATAGGTATTCATATAGAGTTCAATGATCATGGATCATATCATGGATAGTGTTAAAAAGATATTGAATAAGTTATTGTGTTATTAATACGGTGGAAAAACTTTTGAAATTACAAATATTAAAATTGAACAATTTTTTTTGTTATAAATAAATAAACATAAACATATCCAAATAAATAACTGTAAATATAATTTATATGTAATGAAATATTTAAAGAAATGATTTAATTTTATTATAATTTGAAATTTCAATACATGTAGTAGTGGTCATCAGTGGAGAAATTATTTTTGTTAGTTCATATCTGGATAAACTGTGAATTTTTCTGTTATTTCATTGTAATTTTCGTAGAAACTGTATACAGAAAATTTTACATAATAGAATTAGGTAATTGTATATGGAACTGGTGGCATTTGGGAAATAAATAAAAATATTTTCTAACAATTTTCATAGCTTTGTAATTATTTTTAGATAAGAATTGTTTTAACAAGTCGTTGTGTTCTTGAAAGAGAGTCATTCCTCCGTTTCCTTGCTAAATTTTCAATACATTTTGAGTGGTTCAAAAATAAAGATACTACAATCACGAAATAACAAAAATAAATATATAGTATATAAATACGAAATATCGTATATATAAATAATATAAAATAATTATCTTACAAACTTTGATCAACAATTATGCAATTGTTTTATTCATCTATTGCAAATGATCCCTCCTCTTCTTTGAGATAACAAAATTTTGGGAAGCTATTATAACGAATTGATTAAAAATTTATACTCCCACAACATCAAATATACTCAAAAACAGCTATGCGAATATCCTAGTCACCAAATATATAACTTAATTGCCAATTAGAACTACTGAAAATTTGAATCACCGATGATTTGAATTTACCGCTTCTTCTGATGTACCTTGTACCATCTCTAGATCAGGAACCGTAAGAACAGTAACGAACAGTTCTGAAATCAAGTGTTCCGACCACACGAACGACAAGGAACTCCTGTTCCGTCCCAGACGAACGGGTGGGAACCACAAATTACCAAAAATTACAGTTCCGAACTGCCACGCGAACAAACCTAATTCATATTACATTAACATACACAAACATTCGCACAAGCGCCCTGCACCGCCTGAACGAAACAGCACACGCAGGCACGGTAGAAAGAGTGGGGGATATTATTCTCTCTCCTACTCCTCAATCATACGCTTTTTCGATCACAATCACGTGATCCTGACTCGAGTTTGGATGTTTTTACCCATACAAGAGAGTGCTCAGCGCCGCTAAAGAAGTTTTCACTTCAGAATATATTGTATTATAGAACAACAAAAATCTATGTTTATTGTGTTCAATTGTTTTTTACCAGAAAATTAGTATTTTGTATCTTCCTTCTGAATATTGACCTCATCTGATGAAACATCAGCGAGTGAATCATTTTTTAGAGAGTAAATAATGTTTTTAAACAATTCAGATTCAATAGAGGATGATGTGGAAGGTAATTTTCATTCAAACTAAACTGGACTACAGAGGGATATTCGCTCTATGTGAAAACTTAAAGTGCTTATTACTTTTTAACGCAGCTGAATATAGAAAAACCGTAATGGAAAAAGTGTTTCTTTTGATTCACCCTGTAGGTATACGTCTGAACTTTTCTGTAAGTTTACTCCTGTCCTTATTTACATACACATTTCTAATGCATGATGTGCGTCCTGTGGAAGTGAACTACGATGAAATTTGGTTGAATCGATATTAGATACTGAATCGAAATACCAAATCCATTTGTTACATGAAAACTGTTTGAATGATCCAGAGAGGAAGTTATATGCCTCATTCCTTGAAAATCGTCTGGCTAAAAGAATTTCAAACATTCTCAAATATTTTTTTGGGACTAGACTACAATTCTAGCACACTTGATTTATTGTTAAAATCCATGTTGACTTTCTCAAAGACTAAATGCGTTATTAAAATCCCAATAATAGTTCGAAAGACGATTAGAAGGTCCGTCCACAACAGAAAGGTAATTCACATGCCTCCATCTCGCTTCCGGCATTTTAACAACGCCAACTATTATCATCATTACTGTTATTACGAAATGACTCGAACCATCGGATTTTCCACTGCAATAAAACCTACGGTGTAACGCATAAATTTCGCAATTTCAATTTGTTATTTGACTAGGAAATTATACGAACTTAAAGAGGGTATTCGATGTTTTGCTGTTGGCAGAAACGCAGCTCTCTTTCCAATCAACCCGGAAAAAATTAAGTTTACGACTGATGTTCTAAGAGATTAGACTTCGAGTTTATATGAATTATTATATCTAAGAATAATTTAGAACCAATCGGGAATTTGCGGATGGTCATGGTTTGATAATATGGCTGATTTGAAAGAAATTATGCTCGTCTAATGAAGATTGTGGTAAAACGTTGAACCCTATGATAATATCGTTTTATGGCTCATTGATGCACCAAAATTTTTGGCGTTTTAAACGTCTGCCTGAATCTTGAGAATAAACTTCTAAGTACCTTCACTGATATTCCGGAAGATGTGCCAGGCAAGACACACACTTCCGGCCATTTCGTATAAGCATCCAAAACAATCAAAAAATATTTCTCCCCAAATAATCAATGTGAATTCTATCCCATAGTCCATTGGGTAATTCCCAATAATTCAATGGAATCTTAGGTGGGTCATCACCAATTTTAGAACAAGCCACACAGTCTCTTTAAGTATCCTCAATATACGATCTGGCCAACGCCTTCATTTTAACAACCCCTTGATGGGTTTCTTGAAGCTGGTTGAGCACTGATAGTCTCAATTTTTCAGGAATAATTATCCTGTGATTCCAGAATGAACACTCCTTTGCAATACTAAATTCAAATTTTCGATTGAAATAAGGCTTAATTTCCCCATCTGCACAGTATCTCGGCCAGGCTTTTTCTATAAATTTTATTACCTTCGGCTTCAATCAACTCAAATTCTACTCTTATTTCTTTACTCTCCGAAAAATTCACACAATAATCTAGGTCCACGTCCCTAACAGCATCTGATATATATTGAATTCGGAGCCTTGATAAGCAATCGGCATTATTTTTCCCTGATTCCACAAACTGAATTTCATACTGACAATTAGACAATATTACTGCCCACCTCCGCAACCTATTTGCAGAGAATTGAGGTATTTGTTTATTGTGTCCAAAAATTGTCAATAAGGGTTTGTGATCGGTAACTAATTTGAATGGTCGTGCAAAAAGGTACTGATGAAATTTTTCAATACTCCAAAAATTATTGCCAAAGCCTCCTGTTCGATCTGAGAATAATTTAGCGAACATTGAGAGTGCGTGAAGCATAGGCTATTGGCTTTTCTATGCCTGAGGGAAACATATGACTCAGGACAGTAGGGACTCCATAAGAATTAGCATCGACGGTAAGTTTCAATTCCAAATCCGAATTAAAATGAACTAAGACGTCCGTTGACGACAGAATACTCTTAATCTTTATGAAAGCATCTTCACATTCACTTGTCCACTTCCAATTACAATCCTTTTTTAACAATTTGTGAAGAGGATATAATATTGTTGATATATTCCTCACAAATTTTGCATAATAGTTGACCGTTCCTAAAATAGATTTCAAAGTACTGACATTAGTAGGCCTAGGAGCGTTTAATAAAGTCGTCCACAATGTCGTCGTCAAATGTGATGTTCTTGTAATTGGGGCTCGTAGAAATAATAACACTAAATCAATATACTCTCCTTTTATTACACTCTATTCTCTTAGCACATTCTTTGTAGGTTACTCCGTACATAATGCCGCGATACTCCTGACTGACGCTTTACGTCAAGCGCACAGAATATATTCATGACCATCAAAAGATCTTGTCATAGACATCTTAACCTATGAACAACAGTATATTATCATGTACCAATCACAGAAATACATCACAAATATGTGCCCGGGTGAACTGAACTTCGACCACGGATGAGAAGTCGAATTAAATAACAAGCTCCATCTTCTAGAAGCAATCGCGCAAGAACGTTCTTGATTTTACTCATAACTTCAATCAGCAAATTTCATTTTAATTCAGCACTGAGCAACTATGATCCGTATAATTCTGACAGCTATAACATAAATTTATCTTCTATGAATCTCACCAAAAAATGCAACACTCCGTCATCGTTACATATTCAATCCTTGCTTAAATTAACATTTAAATGGCCACACCGGTTTTCTAATTATAGCGTTATCTCACAAATATGCATAACCTGGCAATTAAAGGAGAGCCTGCTCAAATTTAGCATTTGTTAAATATCGGTCGATATTTCGGAACATGAAGAATTTTGACAAGCTCCACTAGAATGATAAACATACCTACCTGAAGTCAGAATAAATGCAATTCTGAATTTATTGAGCCATAGACATCAACTTTTCAAGGTTTCGAAGTTGACTGTGGTTTTGAAACATATATGTATATTAGATTGAGGCAAAAGAAATGCATTGTTTTGTCGACACATTGCTGTACTGACCTATATTTCAGTTTATACTTGTCGCATCTAGTCAAACTTTTTTTCTTTGAAAGGAAGAATTCAAGTTTCAGCAAACCATTTTTTTTGTTTGGGTGCCGTTCGAAACGCCGGGAAAAATGCATCGTGTTTCCATCCGATTCGTTTGCCAAATGGAATAATATCGAACCATTTCTAAAGAGACTGATAACTGGTAACGTGAAATGGGTTACATACGACGATGTCAAGCGAAAGTGTTTATAGTCGAAGGCCGGTGAAACAGCTCAAACGATAGCATAACAAGGATTGACGGCCCGTGAAATTTTGCTGTGTATTTGGCAGAGCTGTGCTAAGCACCTAAAAAAAGTGCTTCGAGCACTAAGCCCTAAGCACTCGAAAAAAAAGGCTTCGAGTCTCGAGTTCTAAGCACCGCTTTCGACAGAAGGCTCCGGATTACCGAGCACTTTTGCAAAAGTAATTGAATATTTCGAGCACTAAGCACTAAGCACTTTGATGGGAACTATTTTATGTAATGTTGTTTGATTGAAATGAGAACTCTTTAGCTTCATCGACATATCTAAAATTATGATTGCGAGACTGGGAAAAACTCAAAAGCCATTTTATTTGTTTTGTGAAACGCATGCATTCAATTTACATTCTGGTACTAGTTAATTTTATTCGTCGATCTGAATCTGAATGGCTGTTCCTAATCAATGCATAAAGTTGAATCAATAATCGAGGACCAATTATTTTATAAGCGAGAACACATTACTGAAAAAATGTGGAAAGCACTGACGTGAGATCAGGAGCTTTTACGCGCTTGTTCTAAAGTCTTTCCTCAGACTTAAAAAGAGTGCGATTCAAAATCAGCCAGCACAATGAGTGTGAAAGAATCAATAAACATATATCTTAAATGGAAGTTGAGTGAACTTACAGTTCAGCAAAATCTTCGATCTGGCATTCTTTCCACATTTCTATACCATATATAAGTTGTTGTAGTTGAGTGTCATCAATTATAACCGAATTTCAGATTCATAATTGCTGAGCTATCGGACAGGTCTGGCCCAATAACTAACTTGACTTATATTTGGATAATGAACTAATTCTATTAATATGGAATCTCTATCTCATCTCTTTCGGAAGATAGAGAATATTCAGCCAAACATTTTCAAATTGGACCACCGTTTCTTCATCACGAGTCAAATCCAACCGATAGCGATCATTTTCAGCTCGATATTCAGAAATTACAGACATTTGGGAAAAAAAAGTCCTCTTGTCGCAAAATTCATAATGACATTTCCATTCAAAATATGACAACTGCACACACCAGTATTTTAGACATGCTTGTCATAAAAATGAACCCACAGAATTAGTTTCATTTTCGGCTCAATATTCACTCATTATGACAACTTGCCATAAAATTAAAACCACCCTCATAGAGATTTATAGTTGATGTGATGTGAATTCATAGATAGAAATATAATCTGTGACTTCATTTTCAGAAAAACTCTTATATCTTCTGGAGATTGTACGCTATGATGATGAAATTTTAAAATATTTTAGGTACCTATACCCTTTATAAATGCCCTGAATTGTTGTGATCTGACGAATAACTTATGAGATATCGTGTAGGTATTGAAAAAAAAAACATTTTGGGAATTTTTAAAAAATTTTCTCTAGTGACGATTTTCTCGAAATTTGGCACACTCCTTTCTTTTAACGCTATCTAGACATTCTCTAAGTTACGAATTGATAGGATGAATATTCAAGAAATTAATGTTATTAACTACAAACTATTCGATTTGGCCCAATAACGAACTTGACCGAGATATTTGGACACTCGACCTATTCTGAAAAAATGAAAACTCTAGGTCCCTTCCTCCGGAAGATAGAGAGTATACGGCCGGAGGGCCGGGGGGCCGGACATACTCAAGTTTGACCTCGAATTCTTCATCAGGAAGTCAAACCCAATCGATTGAGGCCATTTTCGGCTCGATATTCGAAAATTACAGACCTTTGGGCAAAACGATAGCACGCTGTTTCACTAGGAATAAGCGCGCCAAAAGGTACTGAAAAAAATTAGGTGTATATATTTATATTTTCCTTATCAAGCATAGACAGGGCGATTCACGGGGATGGCCTATTTGGTAGTCGTTTTTGGAAAAGGGATCAGGTTAAAATTTGCATGTTTAGTATTGAGACAATGATTCTTTTTGCGCACTTATTCCAAGTGGACCAGCATGCTATGGTTTAGCCAAAACGCTTGTAATTTTTGAAAATGGTCTCAATTGAGAATTGGGTTCGACTTCCTGTTAAAGAAGCCCTGCTCAAACTGGAGTACTCTGCCGGCCGGCCAGCCGTTTACTCTCTATCTTCCGAAGGAGATGACCTTGAGTTTTCATATTTACAAAATATGTTGATTGTCAAAATATCTCAAATATCTCGATCAAGTTCGTAATTGGGCCAAATCCGTCGGATAGTTCAGCAGTTATGAGCATCTGGAATTTGGTTTTCGCAATAGTTTCTAGAATATCCGTTCGATCAATTTCGAACTCTTAAAATGTTTGGATAACGTTGAAATGGCCTTCATAACCATAAAGTCAGATCAATGGTGACTGAAGAAATACTGAATATTAATTCAAAACGATCGTATTATCTTTGCGCACATAAAAAAATCAAATACCGTACCTGCTTATATTGACCCTACTTCAAGAATTCGGAAAGGCTTAGTGCTCAGCGGATTACTAAGCACTAAGATTTTCGCGAGAGTGCTCCGAAAAAAAAGCACTAAGCACTAGTCTTTGAAAAGTGCTCGCGAGCACAGTGCTCGGAAGCACTAAAGTGCTTAGAGTGCTTTCACGAGCACTAAGCACAATGCTTTGGCACAGCTCTGGTATTTGGTATGATTTGACAAAGGTCATTTACTTTGAGCTACTGCCCAATGGCCAGACGCTTAATTCGGATCTTTACTGCCAGCAATTAGACCGATCGAATGTAGCAATTGGTCTTAAGAGAGTAGAATTAATAGATTTCTATCTGGTGTCGTATTTCATCAGGACAATGCCAGGCCTCACACGTCTTTGACGACCCGCCAAAAGCTTAAGGACTTTGGTTGGAAGGTTCTTATGCATCAGCTCTAAATTACAGATCTGGCACCAAACGACCATCATTTATTTTTGACCATGTCTAACGCTCTTGGCAGTGTAAAATTATCATCATGAGAAGATCGTGGATATCCCTTTATTTTGCTAATAGAAACAAGATGTTTTTGAGAACGAGGCATAATCAAATTACCTTCTAATTGACAACAAGTAACTGATAAAATGGGTGCACATTCGAGCTTTAACTAATGATTTTAAGTATGTTGAAGAGAAAACCAAAATTAAAAAAAATAATGTTTTTTTTCCTCAATTGATGAGAAAGAATATCAAATTAAAAATAAATACTCACAGTTCTCTTTTCCAGATTTGTTCCAAGCTCAAATTTCCTTCTCTCAAAATCCGCCAAAAGTTTGATGAATCTCCCAAGATTTCACTATTGGAAAAATGCGGAGTGATAACTTTTCCGGAAATTTTCAGGAAAACATGTCAGATTAAACTTAATCGAGAATCTTCGAAAATAATTTATGAGATGGAAAAAAGACAAGAAATTAATTATTTTCGAAGACCGAATTATATTTCATTGTTAACAAAATTGAACCCTGCACATCAAATGTTGTTGTACAAGATTGAAATTATTTCCGTACATGTACAATACTTTGTTCAAGTGCAACAAATATCCTATTGTGTACAATGTAATGAAAAAATTTTAAAAAATTTATTAAAACTGATTTTTCGAATGAAATTCAGGAATATGCATGATATCCATAACCTACACATATGCACAAAATTTTGTTTGAATACGACTAATATCTTATTTGGTATGAAGTATCAGAAAAATTTTTTTTTTTTAATTTTTCAACAATTTTCTAGTCAGTAATATGTTCATTATTTTTGTTGAATGATTATTTGCGCTATTATTATTATTTCAAATATCCTGAGCGTAAACCGTTTTTACAACATCGAAAAGGAAGGATGTGAAAAGGTCATGCATCTTTTGGATTTCAAAAATATCATCACAGGGTGTTTAAAATTTTGTGTTGAAAATTGTGATCTCAAATTGGCCATAACTGTTTTTCAAATTAGAACCCTATTTTTTTATAATTGTGTTGGATTTTGTGTTCAAAAATAATGATAGTTTTCTCACATGATTATGCTCCTAAATTCAATAATTTCTGAGTTATTTGAGATTTTCTGGATTTATGTAGTACGTAGAGTCAAATTCTTCGAATCTGATTCATAAGGATATTCTGTGAGCATAGAAGATAAATCATGCCATTTATGATTCACAAGTGTCAGACAGGCCTTATTGTTAGTCGTCATGAAATTTTTTGATTTCACAAAATGAATCGTTGCTATTCTAATAATGAGATTTTGGATTTATTTCTTATATTGTATTTTCTCAATTGTATACGCAATACACATTCAAATTCACCTAATGATATCGTTTATTTCAAATGGTGGATGACACAAAATGTTGAGTATCCAATGAGAAGTATCCCCATAGTTATTACAATTTCTGGAAAGATGTTTCAAACATTTCAAATTTTGGAATGTAAGAGCCCCTAATGAATACCAAAAAAAGGCAGTTGATGAAATTAGTATTTCGACTCATTTCGAAGCGAAGGAGAATTCATCTCTCCAATAGGAAACACATTAAATAGATTCACTACTTCACTACTTTCAATAGGAGATTCATAGACTATGTTTTTTATTTTACCCCATAAATAAAAATCTAAGGGAGTAAAATCGGGAGATCCTGGGGACCAAAATAATGAAGAACGGCGTCCGATCCACCGATTACCAAACATTGCCATTCAGTTCTTCAGACACCTCGTGCGAACTATGTGCCGGAGCCTCATCCAATTGATAATATGAGGTAGTCGATATACTCAACAGCAGTTCATCCAAAAACTCAGAAACAAAATTTCTCAGGATTTCTAAAAATTTTTCTGTATTTAAATTTTCTTCATAAATGTAGTACCGCACTTTATTGTTCAACAAAAGAGCAAACACATTAAAACTGAATTTGTTCTGGGGGTTTCTTCGTGTTTTTCTATGAGGATTTTCACTTCTCCAAATGTATCAATTCTTTTTATTAAATCGTCCTTCTTTATTGAATCTTGCTTCGTCTGTCCAAATTATCTTTTTCAAAAAATTTTCATCATTTTCAAGTTTTTCTAATATTCCTCTACAAAAATTTAACCTTTTTATGTAGTCACCTGGTTCTAATGCATGAACTTTCTCATATTTTTTGTCATGCATGTTGTGTTTTTTCAAAATTCGGTGTACTGAATTTCTGTCTAAATCGACTTCATGAGCCGCACTTCGAATAGATGCATTTTAATTCGCTTCGAAATGAGTCAAAACACTAATTTCATTTTCCTCATCATCAACTACCCTTCTTTTGTATTCTTTAGGGGCTCTCACACATCCAAAACTTTGAAAGTTTGAAACATATTTTCTAAGGATCTTCTCCGTCATGGAAGGTAAATGGGGATACTTCTCGTTAAAGGCCCGGCAGGTTCTACTAATAATTCTGTCACATTCACCATGTATATAAAATAGATCCAGAATTTCGTAATTAGAATAACGGTTCATTTTGTTAAATCGAGAAATGAAGATAACGAATATCAATAACACCTGACACTTGTGAATTATTAACAGATAATTTATCTTCTATGGGTACAGAGTGTTCCCATGGTTTCGAAAGAATATTCATTGAATTATTTTAGATACAATCAATTTGACTCTACGTACACCATCAATCCAGAAAATCTCAAATAACTCAGAAATTATTGAATTTAGGAGCATAATCATGTGAGAAAACTATCATTATTTTTGACTGCTGAATCCAACACAATTATAAAAGAATAGGGTTCTAATTTGAAAAACAGAAAATATGGCCAATTTAAGATCACAATTTTCTACACAAAATTTGAAACACCCTGTGATGATATTTTTGAAATCCAAAAGATGCAATATCCTTTTCACATCCTTCCTCTTCGATGTTGTAAAAACGGTTCACGCTCAGAATATTTAAAATAAGAATAATGAATATATTACTGACTGAACATATTTGACGTTTTTTCCAGTTTTTTTTTGGATATTTTGAAAACTATTCGATTGAATACAGTGGTTTCAACAGAAATGTATCTACTATTGAATATTCGATCATACCAGGAATGGAAAACTTGAAAAAAAATTTTTTCTTCGAATTTATTTTCACTTCCTGAGTAACCGGAAGTTTTTGGGCTTCGAAAATATTTTAGCTCTGTAGAGAACTTCGAACAATATCATAATCCCATAATTTCAGATTTCAAAAATGTCTACTTCTCCAGAAACGTCCAATAGGCACTCGAACTTGAGACACCCTGTATAATCGCAGGACTGATCCAGGCATTTGATAACTATGGGACACTTTGTTTCATATCCGAGCGGATAATAATCAAAATTTCTAAAAATCATATCTCCGAAAGTGAAAGTTTGTCTAGGATGAAGATGGTATCAATGTATTTGTATGATATAAGTGCATAGCAAGAAAAATTTATTCGGGAAATGTAATATGAAAAAAAAAATTTTTTTTGACTACTACGAAGCTACTGAGTCAATTTGGTCGAGTAACGAGCTAGTTCGAGATATTCATTCTTCAGACCTACCTTGCAGATTTCAGCCCTATTCCTTTTCGACGTAATCGTGCCTATGAACGGACAAATCGATTTTGACTACGAATTCTTCATCAGTGAGCTCATACAAAGCAATTGATCACTTTCACCCAAATAATGGGAAAGTATAGATATTTAGGAAAATCTAGAAGCAGGTACATTCAGGTGAACAAGAACGCCAAAAAGCTGTGCCTTGAAGACGTTTTTCAAAAAAAAAAATTGCAAAAACGCGAGTAGCTATTAAAAAAATTAAGAGTGGAAGTTAGAGCTTTAGGGAGGGATTTTGATGCAACAGTGATGAAAGTAACAGGGTATATAGGGTCTTTAACGAGGAACCTCACCCATATTTATACGGGAAACTACTGAACATAGGTATTTTCATGAAATTCAGCACTTATAAGTATTTCACGATGCTGATGAAATCTAAAATATTTTCAAGGCATGAGCACCTCCGGTTTATCCGGAAATGATGTCAACTTCCTTTTTTCAAATAAGAACACCATTTTTTTATTGCAGAAATAGATTCCTTAGAAAATTTCAAGTTATTTTGATGTAACATTTTTCAGTTTTGGTTGGAATATTCTCTCTGAGCGGGAAAATTCGAAAAAAATATCGAAAATAGAGCTCCGCTGAAACAAGAATAACTTCGAGGTTTTTGGATGAAAAATTTTCATTTCTGGGATTTTATCAAGATGTAAGATCGATGTATCCACTTTGAGATTAGAAATCGCGATTCATAATACAGGGAGTGAAAAAATCGCTTTCAAAGTAAGGGATGACAAAATCGTGAAAAATCAATTTTGTCAAATTAGAACCCCATTTTTTTATGGCAGATATTGAATCTACGTTAAAAAATAATGTGAGCGTATGAATCACACCCTTGCCCTAAAGTGGATATTTTCTGAGTTATTCACAAAAAACTGTTTTTCGTCTTGAATTTTCAGCTATTTCTTTTCCCTTACGCCAAAAAGATGAAATTTTCAGGAACTGTTATTTGAACCATGTTTTAGATTTTACTACCCTAATATGCAAGAGAAAAAAGTTACAGGTTCTTCCTAAATAGATGGCGAATTTGGATTCGATTTTGTGTCGAAAACCTCTTTATTTCAACTAAACGGCCATTGGTTTTCTCTCCAGTGATAAATAAATAATACCTTATGAACCATACGCAAAAACTTACCATGTTTTACAATCTTTTTTTATGATATAGATATCATTAATTACATCTGCCAAATTTCCCTTTATTCAGTAGCATTTTGTGTTTACGATTAATTTGGTGATAATTCGTATTAAGTTATAAAATCGATCACTATGCCCAATTTTACCAATGGAGAATGTAATAAAGTTGTAGATAGAACGATTCTACTGTTCATTGAGAGGTTTCCTAACCGACCCAGACCAACGAGAAATACCATTAACAGAACCATGACAATCCTGAGAAATGTCGGATTTTTCGTTAAGAAAACTATACACAGAGAAAAAAGTGTAGTAGAAGATGAGAACAACGAAATTACAGTTCTTGCATATTTTCGTGTGAATCTTCAAAATTCTCTCAAAGATGCCGAGATTGCTCTGGGATTATCTCAATCGAGTATGTGGAGAATATTAAAAAAAATTCAGAAAGCACTGACGTGAGGTCAGATTGCTTTGGCGCTCTTGTTGAGCTACTTGCGAGTAATTATTCAAACCTTAACAAATCTATAAGCTCTCTGATTGGGTGAACAATAGTCTTTTTCCGTACTATGGGACAATGTGATGCAAATATGAAAGACTAATGAATAAACAAATATTTATCTCAATTTGAAAATAACTACTCATAATTTTCACCAAATTTTGTTCTATGCTTCTCCTAAAAACTTACGTCATTGCTTTTCTGAATTTTGACAACGTCATCGACATCGAATTCTACCTCTATGAATTCTATGAAAATTTTGATTGATATTACGCCAACTGACACTGATATCTAGGTCCGCAAGTTGTCAAACGAATATCGATCTGTGATGGCAAATCCTTCAATGACAAAGCTCGGACTTCATGACATTTCTATTTTTCTCTTGAGTAAATGAAAAAACTGATCATATCTTCAGAAGGAGGAAAGCTACGACAATGAAATTTGAGGATGAGTAAGATATCGGCAACCTCAATATATATACGGATTTTTATTTAAATCTAAATAAGGTGATATTGAGTATAGAAAATTTTTTTTTTGGGAATTTTTTAAAAATTTTCTAGCGTGACGATTTCTGCGAAATTTTGCAAGACGTTTCGTTTCAGCTTCCCTCAATAACATTCCAAGTATCAACTTGATCGGATGGATATTCTAGTAGTTATTGAGGAATCAAAATTTCAGATGCTCATAACTATTGAACCATCCGACGGATTTGGCCCAATAACGAACTTAACCGAGATATTTGGACAATTAACCTATTCTGAAAATATGAAAACTCTAGCTGATTCCTTTTGGATGCTAGAGAGGATACGGACGGCCGGACAGCCTCAACTTTCGCCACGAATTCTTCATCAGGGAGTCGAACCCAATCGATTGAGACCATTTTCGGCTCGATATTCCAAAATTACAGACATTCGGGCAAAATGATAGGCACTCTGTTCGGGTGAACAAGAGCGCCAAAAACATAAAATGCACCCATATAAATTCAATAGGGTACAGCAATTAACGGAAACTGATTTCGTCAGGAGAACAGAGTTTTGCGAAGCTATGATAATTCGATTTCAAGGGAATGAAAACTTTTTGGACTGTATAATTTGGACAGATGAATCTAAATTCACAAAGAATGGTTCTTTCAATAGGCATAACAGTCATTATTGGGATGAAGAGAACGACCACCAACTCAGACAATGGAACTTTCAAGAGACCTGGAGTTTCAATGTTTTTTGCGCCATCAAAAATAATGCAATTCTCCATGTTCACATTTATGATGGGACTTTAACTGGTAAGATAGAACACTACACATGTTTGCATTATTTAAAGAATGTTCTCCCTTACGAGATAGATATTCTGACATATTGACTCAAATAATTGAACCGCTAGTACAGAACCATATTGACTTATGATATCAACAAGATGGCGCGCCTCCACACAATTCACTCAATGTGTCAAATATTCTATACAGGCTATTTGAAGATCGATGGTTGGCGAACAATGTTCCACATCTTTGGCCACCACGTTCTCCCGATTTAACTCTATTACTAGACTACTAGACTATTATGTTTGGGGTAGGATAAAAAATATTGTCTACTCAACTCCCCTGACTAATAAAGAGGACTGCATAGAACGAGTCAGAAATGCGTTCAGGTTTGTTTAGATTTTTAGATTCATGGTTTTGAAGCTGAATTTGGTTTCTAAACACTTTAGCAGATCTTTTCCTCCCGATGAAATAAGAACAGCAACGCATGAAGCATTCCTGAGAAGTATAAATAAATGTCTAGAAATTAACGGTCAAAACTTTGAGCATCTTCTCTAGTTATAACTGCGAGAGTTTGTCATGGTTCTCCTAATAGTAACTTGAAGTCGGTTTCAAGAAGGGGTGAAAAATCTACAGCATGGTTCAAATAACAGTTCCTGAAAATTTCATCTTTTTGGCGTGAAGGGAAAAGCAATAGCTGAAAATTCAAGACGAAAAACAGTTTTTTGTGAATAACTCAGAAAATATCCACTTTAGGGCAAGGGTGTGAGGCATACACTCACATTATTTTTTAACGTAGATTCAATATCTGCCATAAAAAAATGGGGTTCTAATTTAAAAAAATTGATTTCTCACGATTTTGTCATCCCTAACTTTGAAAGCGATTTTTTCACCCCCTGTGTCATGAATCGCGATTCAGAGAGAATTTTCCAACCAAAACTGAAAAATGTTACATCAAATTAACTTGAAATTTTTTAAGGAATCTATTTCTGCAATAAAAAATTGGTGTTATAATTTGAAAAACGGAAGTTGACGTCATTTCCGGAAAAACCGGAGGTGCTCATGCCTTGAAAATATTTTAGATTTCATCAGCATCGTGAAATACTTATAAGTGATGAATTTCATGAAAATACGTTCAGTAGTTTCCCGTATAAATATGGGTGAGTTTCCTCGTGAAAGATCCTGTATTATTTTAGCAATCAATTATGAATTTTTGGTATCAGCGGTAACGCCGCATGGCTTGGTAACGCAGTCAATTTTGTGTCACCAAATATGTTTATAATATTTATTTACGAAAATTGACCAAAATCAAACACTTTACTGTACGTTTCTCAAATTTGAATTCAAACATAATTGTTGACATGCATGTTTCGGGTTTTATCCCATTCTCAAAACAAACAAAAAATGGGATGAAACCCGAAACATGCATGTCAACAATTGTTTTTGAATTAAAATTTGTGGAACGTAAATTCAAGTGTTTGATTTTGGTCAATTTCCGTTTATAAATAATGAAATCATGTTGATGACGAGATGTTGTTGATAATGGAGCTCGTGTTGAATGATTGTTTGGGCTATTACCATCATCAGAATACCACAGATGCTGTAATAAATTTGGTAGATTTTGTGGTACAGTGCCTTGAGGAGGGTAAGTTTTCACTGTCTCTGTTTTTAGATTTGACCAAGGCTTTCGACTGCGTGTCGCATAGGATTCTCCTACAAAAATTAAATTATTACGGTTTCGATGAGGGCAGTGTTGAACTCATTCGTTCTTTTTTGTCTGGTAGATGTCGGGTGGTCTCGGTTAATAATTGTACATCAGAAAAGGTATCAGTTACGGTAGGGGTACCACAGGGTTCCATATTAGGTCCTCTGCTGTTTCTTGTATTCATCAATGACTTCCCCTATTACTTGAAGAAATATTCAAGCCTTTTGTTCGCTGATGATTGCACGATACTATCAGCTTGTGACAGCCCATCGGAAGTTGAGGATCTTTTTGGAGCAATGGAGGCGGAAGCCCGTGAATGGTTTACGGGTAAAGCCCTATGTATGAATGATGGGAAGACGGAGAAGCTTGTGGTCTCGAACCGAGATGCTGATAGGAGTGTCAGGTCAGGTTTCTGGGGATCCATGTGGATGCAAGGCTCACCTGGGCGGCTCATGTTGATGTTCTGTGTGGCAGATTAGCTAAGAACGCTTTTGTGATGAGGAATCTGTCGGCCTCCGTTTCGTTACCTGTTTTGAGTACAGCCTATTTTGCTCTTTTTGAGTCACATGCCAGGTATGGAATTGTGGTTTGGGACTCATGTAGTGATTTTCGGCGGGTGTTCGGGATCCAGAGAAGGGTTATACGAGTGATGGATAGTTTGGGATAAAGAGATTGCTGTAAATTATCTTTCAATAAATTAAAGATCCTAACGCTGCCCTGTCTGTTCCTGTATGAGATTTTATCTTACGCCCATAAAAATCATGAGAACTGGGTACAAAATAAGGATGGTCATGATTATAATACTAGAGGTAAACATGATATTTATTTACCTTATGCCAGGCTCAGTAGGTCGCAGAAGGCTCCATTTCATTTGGCAGCCAAACTTTATAACAAAATCCCGAAGAATGTATGGAATCTGCCCATGAAGAATTTTCAAAACAGATTGAAGTCTTTTCTTCTTGAAAGTGTGTTTTTTAGTGTAGAAGAATTTTTCAAATGCAAAATTGTTAATATCTGACAATAATTTTATATTGTATAATGTGACGAGTGTAAGCCTATTTTGGTGTTAACATGAATAAATCTATTCTATTCTATTCTATTCATCTATTGTGGATGTATTGTTTTCCGACGTTTCGATAGACATCATCTATCTTTATCAAGGAGGAAAAGTAAAAAACCATTTGAAAATTATCAATTTTCAAAAAGTCAATATTGACAGAAGTCATGAAAGAAAATGACCGATGTTATATACTCATCTGTGATATGATGATCTTTTTAAGTTGAATCGAACTATCGGCGTCAAAACTTCTGGCAGATCTATAGATATATATATATATATAGCCGAAGAGTACAGATGGAAAATCAGAACCTTGTTAGACAGGAATAACAAAACACCTCTACTAAATATAAATAAAGCTGAACAGACGGCATTAAAAGATCTCAACTCGGATAATTCCATAAAGATACAAGGACAAAGGAAACGCCACTGTAATCCTAGATGTTGGCTCTTATGATCAAAAAATCAATGAATTATTAGAAGAAGGAAAATACAAAAAACTGAAAATGGACCCTACCACCACAGTTGAAAACAAGATTTACAAAAGCCTTTATAAATATCGAAATTAATTTCCAGATCAATTCGTTAGATCAAGACTTACACCTCACTTCAGTAAACTACCACATTCATATGATCTGCCAAAAATACACAAAGCAATCATTCCTTTAAGACCAATTGTGAGTTCAAGAAATTCAGCATGCCACCAATTGGCTGAATTTTTGCTGAAAATTATATCACCATTAAAAAGAAATTCAACATCGATAATAAGAAACACGAAACACTTCATAGAAATAATGAGACATCAAGAAATCATGGAAGAAGACGTTATGGTCAGCTTCGACATCACTAGTTTGTTCACTAATATTCCGACAGATGAAACACTTATCATAGTTAGGAAAAAGCTTGAAGAAGATCAAACCCTATGTGAAAGAACTACACTAAGCGTGAATGCAATGATGGAAATGCTTTCTATTTGTATTGAAACAACATATTTCCAATTTGAAGACATCTTTCATCAACAAGAATTTCACCACTATCACCAATTTTAGCTGATTTATATATGGAAATTTTCGAAAAGGCATTAGAAAAATATGTACTTAAACCCAATCTGTGGAAAAGATATGTAGATTATACTTTCATTATTTGGCAACATGGAAGAGACATTATAGAAGGCTTCCTTCAATATCTAAACAATCAAGAGGAATCAATTATATTCACAATGGAAATCGAGAAAGACAGACAACTTCCATTCTTAGATGTACTCGTACATAAACAAAATGGAATCCCAAGAACCACTGTGCATAAAAAGCCAACGAACACAGGACAATATCTACATTTTGATTCAAACCACCAACTAAACACTAAATTGGGAGTAGCAAAATTTGATAGAGCAATAAATATTTGTTGCACTGAAGAAGACCAAAATGAAGAAATAAATAACATCTCGAAAACTCTTAGAAGCTCTTGGCTACCCCAAAAAGATATAAAAAAAAGCTAGACGAACAAGAGAAATTCATTCTGAACCAACAGATATAAATCAGACCATTAAAACCGTAATTCCTTATGTAAAAGGCTTGTCGGAGAAAATGAGAAGAATTGGAAATAGATACAACATAACGACTGCATTCAAAACTCAAGACACTATCAGAGCTAAACTTACAAAAGTTGAGCCTAATAATGAGACACAAAGGACGAAGAACAGCATATATGAATTACCTTAAGAGTGCGGAAGATCTTACATCAGAGAAACTAAACGCCCTCCGAATGTACGAATAAAAGAACATCAGAAGGTTCTACGAGTACTAGACAGCGACAAATCCAGGTTGGTCCATCATGCTGTAGATGAGAATCATCGTTTAAAGTGGGATGAAGCATCATTAATATCCAAAGAAGAAAAACTTGCAAGAAGAATAATCAAAGAAGTAGCATTTATGAAAATAGTACCTGATTCCATAAGTGCTCCATCTATAGATCTGCCAGAAGTTTGGACGCCGATAGTTCGATCCAACTTAAAAAGATCATCATATCACAGATGAGTATATAACATCGTTCATTTTCTTTCATGACTTCTGTCAATATTGACTTTTTTGAAAATTGATAATTTTCAAAAGGTTTTTTACTTTTCCTCCTTGATAAAGATTGAAGATGTCTATCGAAACGTCGGAAAACATTACATCCATAATAGATGATGGTTATAGCCCAAACAATCATTCAACAATATTGAAATCATGTTTCACCAAGGGATAAGCGGGCAATCAATTTCGATTATGTTTATAACGTCGTGTTTTCCATGAACGACTTACGTGAACTCATCCGTGATACATCTTCCAATATAAGAATTAACGCTAGGAAGTCGAAAGATCTTCAACCAACAATAGAACGCCCAGTATAACAAAAAATAATGCAACGACAGGAATCGATCCGGATGATGTCGGTTGAATGGCTATTCGCAATTCTCGCACAGCGCTGACCTTGATTATATAAGAGCGGAGGATCCAGCAGGAAGCTATTACCGAAGTTTGTAAAAACCAGTCATGGTCTATGAAGGTTTGCTATTCATGTATTCCGAATTGCGTTTTCATTGTGCGCCTAAAGGTACTCACGCAATACCCGATTCCATTGCATAAAATTTCACTGAGGATAGAGTTTACAGATAGTGGATTCCTGAGATGAGCCACTTGGAAATTATGTGGTTTTCCTTTTCGTACTCTGCAAGACTGATGTGGAAGAAATAAGGCAGGTACTACTTTTATTCTATAGGGATTTTAACTACCAAACATTGACTTTTCTGAAGGGTATGGATCCTTTATCACTATGGAAAACCACCAAGCAATTTCTTAAAAAGAAAAAGGAATGTATTTTAGTTCAGCAACTGCAGTAGGCTCCTAACTTACGTCAATGTTTCTCTAAACTTTTGTAGTTAGGATCTCATGAACGTTTCGCTTATCTCAATTTTGTGTTGAGTGATATTGTCCTGTATTCGTCGTTTCCTTATACGAACTGCTTATAGGAATCTTATTTTGCATACGTACAAGTACATCGAAAATATGAAGAAGCACTGCCGTGAGATCAAAAGCTTTTACGCGCTTCCTCTCTGGAAGTGTTATGCCTCACTTCTTGCTGTGGGTACAGTAGGGATTTGCAAATAGCCCAGAGGATCAGAGACAATGAATTTTTCACTTACGTGGTCAAAGAAACTCCTATTGAGCTGAAAGATATTTATAAAAGCAAAAAGACAAAGTTTTTTCATGAAAAAGCTTCCTGTTTTACTAGTTTACTACACTAGATCAAGCGCACGAAAAAAACTTGTTCAACCTGTGGGTTTTCACAAAATCTGACAGCCTTCATTCTCTCAACGTTATTCAGACGTTTTGATATTTTCAAATCGATCGAATATTGCAGAAGTTACTGAGTAAAACAATTCAAGTTGAGTATAATTACTGGAATATTCAGAGGATTTGGTCCATTAATGAACTCAACAAATTATTAGTTTTTGCCTCAATATCAGCGCTCTAGTATTTCTTCGTTAAAGTTTGCTGCCTAGTTTCGATGTCTTAATTTACTGTTTTCATCGTAGTTTTAAGAAATGTTGGCAATCGGAAGTTTGTTCAAAGTTACACGTTGAATTTTTCCACGTTACCTTCGATACCAAGTCTCAACCAAACGTTGAATTAACGCATAATACACGGTTGCTTTATCTAACAATAATGTTAATAATAATAATAATAATAAAAAAAGTGCTTCTGTGGTATATAAACGAGGCAAGCGTTTTGACAGCAGAAACATCCAGCTGAACGATAATACTTCAATAAAAAATTTAGGTCAAAACTACATATACAGGGTGTTCTGATTTGTTTCCGACTAACTGAAATTGGTATAAATGACATCGTTTCAAGCTAAAAAATTTCTATGAATATGGGATCTTGCAATATCAGCTGGCGCACAGCTTCAATGGCTTTCGGAACAACAACTGATTTTGGACGGCCTTCATGCAAATCGTCCTGAAGTAAACTACGAACTCGGTTGAATTCACCAAACACTGATCCTTAATTTAGTAATTTATTTTTTTTGGTAACGGTGTACGGTAATCAGTTAGCATAGAGATTGCGAATTGATTTCTGGAATCCCTGAATTGAATTGTGAGCCACCAGTTAGTTAGCTTTCGATAATATTCAAAATCATTTGATTTATGAGGATTATTCTGTGTTAGTTATCAAGTTCAATTGATCCTCTTACAGAAGGATATTTTGGTTCTTACAACTGTTTCATATTGATAGTTGATATTTTTCAGTTGGATTGGTATATTTTTTCCAAAGAACTGTTAATATAGTTCTTAAATAGAAAGATTCACCAAACCAGTTACCGACTTATTGGGAAGTCCTGTTTTCAGTGAACACTCAATGTTACAATTTCTCAATTCCACACAAATATGTTTTTCGAGTTCATCATACTGGGCAATTTTTGACGTTGATAACACCTTTATAAATTGAAAAGAGATTGGGAAAAGAAGTCAGTTAATAACACCAAGGCAATGCAACTCGTTTATTCTAAAATTTAATTTTCAAGACACATATTCTTTGAAAAAGTATTGAGTATTGTGGATTATTTTTTTTTTTTCAAAGGCTGTCAAGCAAGAATATGGACCAGCAGCCGAATCACAGATCGCAAACACAATCAAGAATTGGTCAAAATTTATGGAAAAGAAGCTCAATGACGCCACAATACGTCAAAAATTTAGAAAGCACTGACGTGAGATCAGATTGCTTTGGCGCTCTTGTTGAGCTACTTGCGAGTAAATATTCAAACCATAACAAATCTATAAGCACTCTGATGAGGTGAACAATAGTCTTTTCCCGTACTCTGGGACAATGTGATGCAAATATGAACGCCTAATGAACGAACAAACCTATATCTCAAATTAAAAATAACTACTATAGATTATAATTCCCTTTTCCTAAAAACTTACGTCAGTGCTTTTCTGAATTTTGACAACGTATATCATTTGAGCCATCGAGATTGAATTTTATCTCTATGATTTCCCGTTATGAAAAATTCTGATTAATATTACGCCAACTGGCACTGATTAATGAGCCCGGCATTTGTCAATCGAATATCGGTCTGTGATGGCCATCGTTCATAGAAAATCATCTGGACGTATGTCTTTTCTCTTTCCTCTTGAGTGAATTAAAAAAATCATATCTTTAGATGGAAAAGAGCTACGACAATGAAATTTGAGGATAAGTAAGATATCGATCACCTCAATATATTCACGAATTTTTATTGAAATCCGAAAAATATCTTATGAGATAGTGAGGATTAAAAAATTTTTTTTTGGAAATTTTTTAAAAATTTTCTAGTGTGACGATTTCTGCGAAATTTTGCGAGCTGTTTTGTTGCAGCCTCCCTCAACAATATTTCAAGTATCAATTTGATCGCATGAATATTCTATTAGTTATTGAGGAAACAAAATTTCAGATGCTCATAACTACTGCACCATCCGACGGATTTGGCCCAATAACCAACTTGACCGAGATATTTGGACAATTAACCTATTCTAAAAATATGAAAACTCCAGTTGATTCCTTTTGGATGCTAGAGAGGATACGGCCGGACAGACTCAACTTTCGCCACGAATTCTTCATCAGGGAGTCGAACCCAATCGATTGAGACCATTTTCGGCTCGATATCCCAAAATTACAGACATTCGGGCAAAATGATAAGCACTCTGTTCGGGTGAGCGCCAAAAACAGAAAGATATTATAAAATAAATAATTATAATTGGAGAAATATGATTTTTTACACCTTATGTTTCGTATGATGTTTTATTTGTATTAAAGAAATGTATTATTGATATAGATAGAAATTATTTTCAACCTGGAGCTGTCCTAAAATATCCACTTATCACGAATAACGATTAACTTTTTCTATATCTGAGCCATGTATTGCTTGCAGAAAGTATGTTTTGATGGAGAAAAATATTCTCCTGTTGCTCCAATTCATATTGAGATCAGTGATTATTTCTACAATTTCGAAGTTCATTCACAATTTTCATTGTGAGTACCAAGAATATTCAAGTTGAATATGAGAATGAGAAGGGTGTCATATAATTTAATGATTTTCCTCTGCTAAATGTACATAATATTAGAATTCGAATAAAAGCCATATATTAAATATTTCAATCACGGTCGTTCATTACCTTAAATAAAACACACTTGTAATAAACGTTTCATATGCGTGGCTTTCTGGTATGGCATTAACGTTAGTAATTCGCATCTCAGCCACAAAAATTCAACGTTACGTTGAAACTGGACATCAACGTTATACCCATGATATCATTTTCATGACAATGAGGAGGCTAACAACGTTTCATTAACCATGAATCTACTTGAAATAAATTATGTAAAAGTTTTCTAACGATATTTTGCAGTTTGTTCAACGATTCAAGTTAGTGACGTTACTATTTAAAAATACGTCTTATGATCGGTACTGTGTTTATTAGGATTCACCCATTGACGATCCTGGTCAGTTTTCAAATAACCACCCTGTATATAAATTGATCAAATACTTCCTTTCACAAATCTATCTGAACTTTAGTAATAAAATTATACCATATGCATCAACACCGCTCATTAAAAATCCACTTCTAATACTGTCTTAAACCGCTCTCAAATATCATAAAACCAGTCATAGCAACAACCGTCGGTTGCAATTTAGCATCCAACCAATAGAAATGTCTGTCGCCAGTTGAAAACTTTCATAGACGAAAAGCTCATCGATCTAAGCCACCTATGTTAGTCCGTTACCCTGTCCCGCAGCCATTACCATGGGCCCGTCTTGCTATGGGTGTATTGACCTTGATTTTTTAGAAGGCCATCAGAATGGTTTTAGACCGGCAGACGCAAAAAAAATTCGCCAATGTTGCATAACAGCCGAACGCAGTCGGGGGAACAACAGTTTGGCTAGTTTTAGGAATCAGTGGCGTGCTTGTGTATATTCAACTGAATAATATTCTCTGCTAGTAACTGAAAACAAGAAGTTGTACAGTAATAGGAAATGATAAGATTTTTTTGTCTAAGTCGAGTTTTCGAGATTCATGTTATCTTTTCATCAGGAATCTACAAGATGTGGATATAAAAAACATTACATTTAGTAAAAATGAATTGAAGTTACTTATATTTAGGCTTCCTTTTAGAGGTGTCAGGAAAAAGCAATCATTATAAATTAATGAAAGTACCTGCAGAATATTCTCAAAAAACTTTTATTCACAGAATTTTGAAAGAATTCGATTGTATTTCTAGACAGATCTGCCAATGAAATAGACAACCTTGCCTTTTTTATAATAACAGAATCAATGCTTGATGAATTCCATTTATATGTTCGGGAAAGATCTATCACTCAGTCGCGTTTGTTTAGCAATAAATATTGATATCCTATTTTTATCGATATTCAATGAATTTGAATAGATGATACCAAGGTTTTCAAAATCTTTCTTAGAATTCATGCTTTTATCTGTTGGTATGATTCTTGCTCTTTCTATGAATTTCTTATTCAATGTTGTTGATGTTGAATTTTATACTTTTGCTTCCGGGAAATTTCAATGGAATGAATGGATAATGCTGATGATATTTTGTATCACCTAATGTCACTTTTATGTTAAGAAACTCTTTTGGTGGTAATTCTCGGTTTCATCTATATACATGGTGATCCAAGTTCGAGTGCCTATAGGACGTTTTTGGAAGAGTGGACATATTTAAAATCTGAAAATTGAGATTATGATTTTTCTCAAAATATTTCTGGAGCCTGAGCATTTTCGTTGGAAGAAAAATTTATATCTATCTGTTTCTAATGTGATTGGGTTTTCAATACTAAATTCATTTCTATTAAAATCGTTGTATTACCTCGACATATTTTCAAATAATAGAAAAACAGGAGATATGGTCAAATATCCATTGTCACTATTACTCTCATTTTTTTATTCTCAATTTCCTGAGCTAAAACTCATAATGTTAAATTACGAGAATGTTGAAAGGTCACGCAGCTTTTGAATTTCGTAAATATCAGCACACGGTGCTTTAATGTTTGTATTGAGAACCGTGAACTCAAATTAGCTATAACATGTGTTTTTCAGATTAGATATCCAATCCATGAAAACCATCATTTTTATGAAAACTTCCAAGGCATGAGGTTTTTTTGCTTTTTTTTTACTCAAATCCAGAAAAAATCATCTATGTTTTTTCAAACACTGATATTTCTGAAGTTTCTTCTCCTTGACAGACTTTCTTGAGTATTGACTAGTGAACAGGTCTATGAGGTCTCTTGATATCATACTGTTAAAAATATGAAAATCTTTTTCGAAATCTTCAAAACATTGAATGATGTCACTACGAATATCTATTTTAATGTGATGTTACTTTGCTTGATGATTATATTCTGTACTGAATCCCAATAACAATTTACTTGGATAGATTACAAGTATTCCCAGATTTAGGTGTACAATTATACTTGCTTGAAGAAATTGAGATTGATCACCTAAATTTGTTTCTGAAAAACCACCTAGGTGTTCTTCTATAAAAATTTTTTGTTAGATCATTAATATGAATCTATTCTGTTCAGACTATAATTAATTACTGAACATGAGTAAAATTTTGGTTTTTATAATCAGAGTATTTTTTTCAATTATATAAACAAAATCATAAATATTGAATTATGGTTATTCATAAATTATGTCAAATTTTTATACCTTACCATAGAATAGTAATTTTTAAAAACTTTTGATTTCATAGAGAAGCTCATGACCTCACGTGACTGCTTTTAAACATTTTCTGGGAGATAGGATAACTTTACTCGATGAGGAATACCTATTCATAAATGTCTATATACCTATAACCCTCAGGTGTTCTCCATGTATTATCCCGAGAAATCTGTGACTCCATGACATAAAAAATCTTCTGCATCTTCGAGATTTTACTTCGAAATAATGAAATTGAAAAATATCTTATGACTAATCTTATCATATTTTCAAGTAGGAATTTTTTGAAACGTCGCTACCCTAACGGTTTCATTGAAGCTCCCTCCTCCATGGTTATTCAATTGATTCTCAAGTTAAAGATAGAACTGGTGGATATTTTTCACATACTCATTACTCCGGAACCATTGGAAGAATTTTATAATGATAATAAGGGGAAGTTCACCCATGGGTGTTCTACCACATAACCCTTGTTATACATGAGTGAGAAAAAAAAAACTTTATATGCAATCTATTACTAATGCTATAAGAAAACAACTAAACAGAGCAAATAATCTATATTTGAAATACAACCGAATTTGCCCTCCTACTCTGACGGAGACTGAAAGGTCTCAGCCAGCAAGTACTCTCTGACTTTCATCCTGAATTTTCCATTTTCAAGCAGTTTCAAATTTGACGGGATTTCATTATACAGTTTACCGATATTGTACCTAAAACTTCTCTGAAAGGTAGAGGTTTTGTGATGTTGACAAGTGAGTACATTTCTATACCTAATATTGACATGTGGACATCGGCTCTGAATTGCAACCTGTCAAAGAGATAAGATGGTTTTCTCTGCTTTATTAATTTGTGAAATGTACAAGGAGCATGAAAGTTAAAACGGAGTCTCATAGAAAGCCAACCTAATTCCACTTACTTATGGGATACATGTTCAAAT
Source organism: Micraspis discolor (assembly GCA_030674115.1). Lineage (NCBI taxonomy): Eukaryota > Metazoa > Arthropoda > Insecta > Coleoptera > Coccinellidae > Micraspis > Micraspis discolor. The sequence goes on from JARTUT010000899.1 coordinate 334,985, forward strand.
TTTCTAATCCCCTATATAAATCTTATGCACTCGTTGAATTCGATCAAGTGTGTCCTGATCTAAACAAAACTGTAGACATGAGAGCAGTAATTGAATTGAGACAAAACCAAACCCTCGCACAAAAGCCTCTTAGCAGATATGGACAAGTATGATCGATGCGGATACAACATTCTCAAAGCCCCATAAGCTTTACCGACAGAACCCTGAACGTGCTCTCGAAATCTTAAAGAGTCACCCATAATTAAGCCCAAATTTCGTGTACTTTCAACAAAACGAATATTATCACCCGCAACACTTGGTCTTAGACTCTCCTTAACCAATTTCTTATTTTTTTCGAACCGAGTGCGAGAGCAAAGGATTTTTTTTTGCAGTCTAGGACAAAGCATGTCTTCCAGCAACGTCCCACAATCGATGCAAGTCCTCGTCCAGTCTGATTGCCGCACCACCTAGTTCCCCAATGGAAAATTCGATGAAGAGCTGGCAGTCATCAGCAAACATATACACCTTGCAGTGATATAAGAACTTCACAAATTGGCTGGTATACAAAATAAAAAGCAGAGGCCCCAGAACTGAACCCTGAGGAACCCCATTTAATGCGTTTTTAACTTTGGAAACTCCCACATCCAACTTCACGATTTGAGAACGTCCACTCAGGTAAGATTCAAAGAGGTGGCAATCTCCCCCTAGTACCCCACAAGACCTCAGTATCGCAAGAAGAATGTCATGTCTTACGGTGTCAAAAGCTTTACTGAAATCCAGCAAAAGTAAGACGGCACACTTGGACTCATCGACTGAGCCAAGGATATCATCAGTGACAGCCAGAAGATATGTAGCAGTGCCATAACCCGGCCTAAAACCCGATTGAACATTCTCAAGATAATCTCCAAGTTGAGCAGACATCACCCTCTACTTAAATTAGGCAATCCCGACAAGACACTGATAGGTCTAAAATCAGATAGTTCGACAGGCACCTAGGAATAGAAGTTATCAGGGCACACTTCCACGAACTGGGAAACTCGGAGTCCAACAAGATGAAGTTGAAAATATTCGCTATGAAAGGAAGTATATAAGGGCAGCAAATCTTAATAAAGGATATTGTAATTTTATCATATCCCGCTGCGGTGTTTTTAGTGTTTATCAGATAACGAAAAATAGTCTCCTCATCAACAAGCCTGAAATGAAACTCTTTCGAACTTATAGGATTTTTCTCATAAAAATCAATGATAGATGTGTCGGTATTACCACCAGAAAAACTGAGAAGATAATCATTAATCTCGTCTGCGTCCTTTAGTACTCGATTGACATCAATATGCGTCTGACCTGCAATCCCTAGCGACTTGATTTCTTCCATGAATTCTCATTTGAGGTGTGCGATGTAACATCTATAATATGAAAATGAATCGCAAAATGTGTTGGTAAGCGCATAACTCAACAACGCCTGGACCAATTTGGGCAAATCTTTTTTTAAAATGTTCGTTGAAGTTCAAGGATGGTTTTTACGGCGAGAAAAATCAATATTATTGCTGCAAAAACCCTAAAAATAGCCCTTTTCTTTTGCCCATACAAATGATTTGTAACTAAAACGTAGTCAATTTGAGCTTTATTGCTGTGGTATAAAGTTCATATTAAATTACAAGCACTCACTATTGTCTAAGCAATGTAGGTGTGTTCCTAACGTCAAAGATCATATCTATCAAAACAATGTGCGTGTGTGCGTTGGAGTACAGAATACATAGTTGGAGGAGTTTAATGTAGCGTTCCGAAACTTTCTTTTGTATTAGTTTCTTTTGTATTAGTTTCGGCACGCGAAATAAAATGCATCAGTTTCCACGACAATACATCAGTCAAACAAAAATCGCGTTACCAACAGTGTTTTATTATTTTTAATATCCAAATTTTAAATAAATAAAACAATTCGTACGGCTTAAAAGGATTTGACTTCAAGTCATATCAAATTTAAAAAAAAAAGTTGTCTGTTACCTAATCTACTGAGTTTGCTTTTGTCAACTGATACACGAAACAAATTCGTATATTGTATTTTGTGCAGAGTGTTTAGTTAGTTAGTGTTTCTTTAGTTCGTGATTAGTGAAAAAATAATTCATATTTGATATGCCTCCTATAAGACGAAGCAATTTAGGTAGAAGAACCAGAAATGCTACAAACCAAGCTAATTACCGATCTAATCGTACTGCACAAGAATGTGACGACGGAGATGAACGTGAAAGAAAAAAGATCTACGGAGCAATAATAACCGATTTGGTGCTGCAATGATTTTATTAGCAGGAGATTTTCGTCAAACATTGCCAGTGATTCCACGATCAACGCCAGCTGATGAACTCAATGCATGTCTAAAGTCCTCCAATTTGTGGAAACATGTCAAAGTACTTCATCTAAGCAAGAATATGCGTGTCGAGTTGCAAAATGACCAATCTGGAAACATATTCTCTTAACAACTCATTGACATTGGTAATGGCAAATTACCATTAAATTAGATTAAATTAGACATGTTGACTGGCTGCATTAACTTTCCTCAAAGTTTTTGTCAGTTAACTCGATCAAAAGATGAACTTATTCAGAAGGTGTTTCCAGATGTTTCTCAAAATTACAGAAACCATGATTGGTTGAGCGAACGAGCTATACTGGCTGCAAAAAACATAGATGTAAATGAATTAAATTTCAAAATTCAAGAACAAATTACAGGCGAATTGAGGATATATGAATCAGTTGATTCGGCTACTAATCAAGATGATGTAGTCAACTATCCACAGGAATTTTTAAACTCGCTGGATTTGCCAGGATTGCCACCTCACAATCTTTAATTAAAGGTTGGATCGGTGGTTATAATGTTGCGAAATATCAACCAACCGCGTCTTTGCAACGTTACACGGTTAGCGATAAAAAAATTACTAAACAATGTGATAAAAGCAACTATACTCAAAGGAAAGTATAAAGGAGAAGATGTTCTCATACCGCGCATCCCAATGATTCCAACTGATGTGCCATTTGAGTTTAAACGTCTACAGTTTCCAGTGCGGCTTGCTTTTGCTATGACTATAAACAAGTCCCAGGGGCAATCATTAAGTGTTTGTGATATTAATTTAGAATACCCATGTTTCTCACATGGTCAATTGTATGTTGCCTGTTCTCTTGTTGGAAAACCATCAGATTTGTTTATCTATGCGCCAGGTATTTACTGCATTCCGCAATTGCTTTTATTTCTCTCACGCATCTGGTAACAAACTATATGTATATTCTAACACTTGGTTTATTCTATTCTATTCCTATATATACAGAATAATACTGAATTCAGTGTCAAAATCAATATAACGTCACCTACAATTGTTTAACTGGACCAGTATCCACCTCAGTTAGATATTTCAAACTTTCATATTTGGACTTCTATACTATCCTTCATTTACTTCAACACACAAACTCAAATTGTAACATTCTGAGAGATAAAAGAATAAAATTAATCTGAATTACCATATAATGACCGGTGTACGTTGTTCGAACGTAAATCCAATGCAATGAATTCAATAGCATCACAGATTACAGCTTCCGTTTTCAACCCACTCTGTGTTTCTACATGCCGGTATCAATATTCACACTTCATCGACTGCAAACCTGAAATTACCTCGTGTTATCGATGGTAGAATCATTGGTAATGCGTATAAAATTGTTCTTATAGACTACGACCAACTATGCGAGCTTTTATTTATTTTCTTAAACGATTTCTTATCAATAGCTGTTCAATCACATGTAAAACATTTCAAGATGTCGAAAGAAATGTTTGGAACAAGAGCTAATGACCAATTTCGGGTTTTCCGATAAAAAATCAGTAAAAACGACGTATTCTGTATTAATAAGTCTTCGAATCACGACGTTGTCGGTTGTGAACCGTCATTTTGGCATTGTGAAAGAAAACTGAGAGAGGTTACGTGTCATCATATATTTATTCTTCAATATTCGAAAAAAAATGGGTGATTTTCTTAGAGTTGAGTTTTTCAGGTTGACAATACCGGTTGGTGATGGCTTTCAAACGTCCCATTTCATCATGAAAGGAAAAACCATAAAAATTGTTGAAATTTATTATCATAATTCGTGCTCTCTCAAAGATGTGCCTCATTTGTCACAGCTATATTATGGTAGTCATAACACTGGTCTACAGTGGTTTTATTGCCCTAATGATTTTGTTCCATTATGCACACAATTCATGAAACTATCTATAATTCTGTAAGATTTGCTCTGATTTTTTTGGAATATCTATTTCAATTTTACAATACGAAAATCAAAAATAGAGAGAAATAAAATAACAGATGTCAACAAATGTCTGTTGTTTATTAAACGAAATTTAAGAAATTTTATTGGACTGTCACACTTTCAAAATTATTGTACGAGAAACTCACAAATACTGTCTGCCTCAACATAGAACATCAAAATTTGAACTCTCCCCTTTCTTACAAGGGCATAACATTCTTCAATAATTTACCAGATGAAATAAAAAGATTAAATGAGATAAAATTTAAAACCACCATAAAACGTATATTAATTGAAAAATCTTACTATAGTATTACGGAATATTTAGCTGATGGTCATTTTGCATAATTTTTGTATACTAGGTTCATTGTATTCGTTTTGATTTTTTCTAATTACTTTCTCTTTACTGGGAACTTATTTCATTTGACCTGTCCTATACATTCTTATTTGTAACGCCAAAGGGATTAATAAAGTACTGCAGCTACTTGATTGTGTCGGTGTAAATAATCATTTTGGGCAAGTAGACTACATGCTGATGTAACGTGTTGTATTGTTTCGGGTTTTTCTTTACATTTTCTACACCTGTCATCTGTCACCTTAGGGTCTTTAACAATATGTTTCAGGTAGTTTCTCGTATTCACCACTTGGTCCTGTATGGCTAGGGTAAATCCTTCTGTCTCTGGGAACAGTTCCCCTTTTTTGAGCCAAGCATTCGACGCATTTTTGTCAACATATGGTTGATCGAGGTCATGTGGGTGTCTCCCGTGAAGTGTCTTTGTCGCCATTCTCGGTGTTTGTCCTCTTGGTTGCGAACTTCTTCTGTTCTCTGTACTGCCCTATTTGATAAGTTGAGTGGTGTATATCCCTTATCTGTCAAGCAGATGCTCCGATGGAGGGTGATATTGAGCTTCTCTGGTGGAAGTATGTCCTCATGAGTTTGATCTGACTGTTGTGTAGATTTTTATGTCTATGAGACTCTCCCTATTGATTGTCATCCTAAGGGTGCTTGACTTGGGGTGGTGATTGCGTTCCTTAGTCAACTCAGTTCTAGTTTTCCGCATGATGTTCTCGAGGTCTGTGTTGGTCCATGATATTACTCCAAAGAGTAAGTCAACACAGGTATTGCCAGGGTGTTGATGGCTTTGAACAGATTTTTACTATTTAGTTCAGTATGGCATATTTTTCTTACTCTCGTGAGGTATTCTTTTGTGAGGGTTTCCTTGATCTTAGTGTGTTCTATAGATTTGGTTTGTTCATATCCCAGGTATTTATATGTATCTCCTTCATTCATGGACTCAATCAAGCCGCCACTATTGAGCTGAACGTCTCCTACTCTGCATTTTCCTTTTTCTATATTTATAACTCTGCATTTGTCCAGGCCGAATGTCATGCTAATATCGTCAGAAAATTGCTCGACTAGCCCAATGAGTTCCTTGAGTTTGTCGTTAGATGGGGCATATAATTTAAGGTCATCCATATATAATTGATGTGATATGGTATGTTTTACTCGATGATTTGTCAAGGTGTACCCTATTTCTGTTCTATTCAGTGTTTTTGAAAGCGGGTTTAGCGCTAAACAGAACCACAAAGGGCTCAAGGAGTCTCCTTGGAAGATCCTCGATTTATTTAGATTTCAGGTGTCATGATGGTGGATTCACTGGTTGTCAAATGAATTGTTGTTCTCCACGATTGCATGAGATGTTGTAGGAGATCAGAAACCCTAGGGTGAATCTTGTACATTTGGAGGACTCGTATAAGCCAGGAATGCGGAACGCTGTCGTATGCTTTCTGGTAATCAACATAGCAACAAGTTAATTTTCTTTGTTTCTTTTTGACTTCTCTAAGTATTGTCGAGTCAATAATGAGTTGTTCTTTACACCCTTTGGTACCTTTTCTGCATCCCTTCTGTTCTTCGCTCATTATGTTGCGATCTTCGATGTAAGAGTTCAGTATTTTAGTTATACATGATGTTATAATTTTGTATACAGTTTGCAGACATGTGATCGGTCTATACTTTGAGGGATCACTGCTTAGCTTTCCTTTAGGAAGTAAATATGTTTTACCCTTTGTGATGAATAGGGTATTTTTTTCGGGGTGTTCTAGGAAGTCGTTAATGAAGTCTGTTAGTTTATCATGTACACTAGAATGTTTCTTGTACCAGAAGTTATGTACATTATCGCTTCCTGGGCTCTTCCAGTTATGGGTGTTCTTGATTACTTCGGTTATCATTTCTTTTGTAATTTTGGGTTCCTCCATCGGTTTTACTCTCGTATAGTCTTTCTCTTCTCTAATTAACCAGTTTGCATATTTATTGTACTGTTCACCTTTGCTCCATATCGATGACCAGTATGTGGTTATCTGTTCTTTTTGGGTATCTCTGCAATCTCTCCTTGTGATTCTGTCTCGGCTTTGAGTGTTCTATAAAATTTCTTCTCGTTGTTAATAAATTCATTGTTTTGTCTCTTTCTCTTTGTGCATTTCGAGTATCTTCTGAGTCTTGCACATAGTGCGGACAACTTTTGATGTAAAATGTCGAGAAAGTCAGCTGGAACAATGTTGGGTAGATCCCGTGGTGTGTGCATCCTATATTTCTCAAATATTTGCAGAACTTTTCTCTTCACTTTTCTACTTGGATTTCCTCTGTTGTACTCCGTAAGCCTGGCAATTTCAGCTCGTTTTGTCTCTATCCTTCTCATTAGCCTTTCCTTCCATGGGGTATGTGCTCTTCTGGTTGGTTTCTTCTTCCATTGTTATCTCTGATTTTGGTACCAGCAATCGTTGCCACAGTCATTGCTGAACAATATATCAAATCATGAAGCTCGTTGAATGTTGTTATTTGATTTATAATTCGAGGTAGTACAAAATCATTGAGCAATTCTATAGTTTCCACTAGTCGTCGTGATGTCTTCTGTTTCGGGATGTATGGTCTAGTTGTTGGGTCCAATCCGCTATATTCTTGAAGTATAGTATTCAAATTATTATTATTATTTATAATGTCGGGTTATTATTATTATTATTATTATTATTATTTATAATGTCAGTAATATTTTGAGAAATTAGGATACATCGTGCTTGCGACTTCAGTTCTCAAGTAATCGAAATGTTTCATATAGTAGACGAAAGAGACATACAGGGTGGCCGGGAGATTGACGTTTGAAAAAAATTAGATTCCTCGTGTCATGGGGTAGCCGACATACCCCATGTTTGTTCCACGATTATTCACAGTTTTCGAGTTATAATTATTTTTAGGAAATTTCCGAACGTTTGTCCTCAATTACGTAAAAAAAATTATAAAACTACTTTGACTTTTTTCTTTAGCAATGAAATCTCCATAAATCATACTTTGATACATAAAATAATCAGGTTTGTAACTTTGATAAAAGTTTAGGAAAAATTGGTCCCAATAGAAAAAAAAATTAGAAAGCACTGACGTGAGGTCAAATCTATAAGCACTCTGATCAGGTAAACAATAGTCTTTTCTCTTACTATGGGACAATGTGATTCTGATATAAACGACTAATGATTGAACAAACCTATATCTCAAATTAAAAATAACTACAGTGCTTTTCTGAACTTTGACAACGTATATCATTTCAGCCACTGAGATTGAATTCTATCTGTATGATTTCCCGTTGTGAAAAATCTTGATTAATATTACGCCAATGACACTGATTAATGAGCCCGGCATTTGTCAATCGAATATCGATCTGGGACGGCCATAGTTCAGAGAAAATCACGGGATTTCATGTCATTTCTCTTTTCTCTGAGTAAATGAAAAAATCATCATATCTTTTGAAGGAAAAGAGCTACAACAATGAAATTTGAGGATAAGTAAGATATCGATCACTTCAATATATTCACGAATTTTTATTGAAATCCGAAAAATATCTTATGAGATAGTGAGTATTGAAAAATTTCTGCGAAATTCTGCGAGCCGTTTTATTTCAGCCTCCCCCAACGATATTTCAAGTATCAACTTGATCGGATGGATATTCTAGTAGTTATTGAGGAAACAAAATTTCAGATGCTCTTAACTACTGAACCATCCAACGGATTTAACCCACTAACGAATTTGACCTAGATATTTGGACAATTAACCTATTCTGAAAATATGAAAACTCTAGCTGATCTCGTTTGGATACTTGAGAGGGTACGGCCGACCGGCCGGACAGACTCAACTTTCGCCACAGATTCTTCATCGTATCGGGGAGTCGAACCCAATCGATTGAGACCATTTTCTGCTCGATATTCGAACTCTGTTTGGGTGAACAAGAGCGCCAAAAATACGTCTAGTGGAACTTTCAAACATAAACAGAAAATAAAAATGGATATATTTTGGTAACTGAATAAACCTTTAAACTGCGCCTAATTCTTAGCAATTAGTATCATTCTAAATAAGCAGTTCTTAAGGGGCTATATTTGCTAAAATCTGCCATCAAATTCACCAAGGTGGAAATTCTTACATTTTTTTTTCTTCGATGAGCTGAGATTTGGTGTGTTAGAATTTTTTTCCTTTCAAAATAAACTTTTTAACTTTTAACTTTTTAAGTGAGAGGTGGTTTTGTTAATGAACGAGTGACAATGATGTAAAAGAAAATGGATTTATTGAATTCATAACAGATTTTCAAAATGAGCACCTCCAGCGGCAATGCACATTCTAGATCTATGTAAAAAAGTGTCTTTTAATCGCATGAAAGCTTCCCTGTTATCTTTCATTTCAGGTTCGGCTTCTGCATTCTTCTGCCTCAGTTCTTCTTCACTCTGAGATTCCCTAGCCTAGGCGATTTCTTTTAAAAAACTCCAAATGAAAAAGTCTATCGGGATAAAGTCAGGAGAGCGTGGAGGCCACCTATTTCGACCGCTTCGTCCGATACATCTATTGGGCTAATTGTCTTTCAAAAAATTTCGTACTAATGTTGCATAGGGACACGGGGCACCGTCATTCTGGAATATCATGGTGCGTCGCAGCAGAAGATTCACATCATCCAACAGTAATGAAACTTCATTTTCCAAAAAATGTTTGTAAGTTTCTCCATCTAGTCTGGATGGGAGTTCAAATGGAACGATAGATTCACCGTTGAGAGTACCAGACCACACAATTGCGCTCACCCACCAACCCATTTTTGCATCCCAAAAAGTACGATAAGTAAAAACAAAACTGAATAAATAAAACCTTGATGGTTTCTGCTTAAATTTTATTTTTTCAGGAGTAATTTTGATTAGTTCACAAATGAATTGAGCCTTAATAATCATAAAAGACAAGAAATACTTTTTGAGAATTTCCACCTTGGTGACCTCGTTGGCGGATTTTACCTAAAATAGCCCATTGAGAACTGTTAATTTTAAATGATCCTGATTGCTGAGCGCATTTCATAGGTACATTCAGTTATCAGGCAAATATCCATTTATATTTATCATTTATTCAAATTCAAATTGGTGATCCACAATTGTATTTTCAAATGATCAAATGGTAGTAGCAGGATCAACAAACGGGAAAATGATACTATGTCAGTTCGCCGACGTTTCGAAAATATATATTTCCTTCTTCTGGGCTAGACTAAACAATTGTATCTCCAATTATCCTCTACAGGGTTGCCATTTGAAAACGTAACAGACGAGATTACAGACGAAATAAATTTTTTCGATAGAAATGCTCGATCAGGTCGATTTCTGTTTCGAGGGGTACAACTTAAGATGTGGTTACGGACGCATAGCGCTCCAACCCTTGCTACTACAATCCTCACCCCCAAATTTTGAATGAGGAAGATGGGGTGAATGATACCTCTTTTGAAAGGTATCTTTACACTGATTTCAGCACAGTCATTGTTTTTTCTTTTTATGCATTAGTTCTCGAAATATTCTTAACTAAGTATGTGAAAATGAAGTGGTGATTTCATGGCACTTGTAGTGTTTTTTTGTGAAAAATCAACATTTTGAGCTTCAAAACAACCATGACTGTGGCTTCCTTTCTCCAATCCACTGACATAGAAATCTTTAATCAAGATGTCGAACAAACAAAGCGTATTGCGGAGGAGCTCAATCTTGCTGAAACCTAATCTAAAGTATCTTCGATATAATTTGCAGTATTTCCAATAACATGCAGTAACACTTAATCGATAGAAATCTCCAAAATGTCCAAATACGTACATATCTCTAATCAGATTACCAGGTAAGAAAATCGAATCATTAATGATTTACTCTACACAGCCCGATTCCATAGAAGATTTAAGAAGAAGTATAGTGAACGAATGTCGTCAAATCACTCCTGGAATGCTGCAAAATATGCGCCATCCTTTCGAACAAAACTTATTTCATTGTGTGGACGCTAATGGTGAACAATTTGAATATTTAATTAATTGATGTGAGTTTTTGATAAATTATTTACTTTACTTTGAAAAGTCTTATTTCTTAGATCAATACTTCAAATCGTCTGATATCGTACAGTTGGAGAATGATTTCAGTGAATAAAACAGCTAGTCGAACATCTGACACTAGTAGCATTAACACGTACGGTATGACTTTATTTGCCCAGTGGTAGATGTTTTGCAATTTCAAATACAAGTACGGAAATTTTGGTTTTTCGAAAGCACGAAATGTCAATTATTCGCAAAAAATTAATTTAAATTATAAAATTAACTAACGCATGATTATTTCGAGAATTAATACATAAAATGAAAAATAATTACTGTGCTGAAATCAGTATAAAAATACCTTTGAATTGAGATATCACTCACTCCCTCTATTCCCTATTCAAAATTTGGGGGTGAGGGTTGTAGTAGCAAGGGTTGAAGCGCTATGCGTCCGTAACCTATACTCCATTCAAAGTTTATTTGTATCGCGGGTGGCCATGATTTAAGTTTCTTGGGTTGGCATCAGTGTTTCTTCGGATTTCGACGTTACCGATGTCAAGCAGTTAAGTCAATTTTCACTTGTCATCTGTCACATTTGATTTTGAAGAAAATCAAAATTAATACTTTTGAAGTTATCATACAACATCCCAATCAAAATAAGAGCAGCTCCTTTAGAAATTTCTGCCATAATAATTTCAAACCTTTCGAAACTCTTCCAAGGTTCAGAAGTAAATTGGCATTTTGAGTGAATCCAAGTTTACTAGGACCTTTATGTGATATAGACAACAGTGCGTAATAATCTGACAGGAAAATAGCGAACCCAACCTAACTTTTTAATATACAGAGTGAAATGTGTCAAACTTCCATGGCCAACCGAGTTACAAATAAACTTTGAATAGAGTATACATCTTAAGTTGTCCTCCTCGAAACAGAACCTGTCCGAGCATTTCTATCGAAAAAACTTATTTCGTCTGTAATCTCGTCTGCTTCGTTTTCAAATGTATAATATAAATAATATAGTTTCCAAATCTCAAATATGTATTTTGCATGGAAAGAAATGATCAAACCGCAATGAAAATTAAACAATATTGTAATTTCGAGAGACATACGTCGACATACGGAGGTGGAACCATAAATTTTCATTTATGTTTCAAAGTTTTGGTCTTAACCCATTTGATGAACTTTTTTCTCTTGATACCAATTTTTCCTAAACATACATCGAAGTTATTGAGCTGATTATTTTATGTATCAAAGTAAAACTTATGGAGATTTCATCGCAAAAGAAAAAAGTCAAAACAGTTTTATACTTTTTTTTAGAATATTTTTACGTGATTGGGGACAAAAGTTCTGAAATTTTCTGAAAATGATTATAATTCGAAATCCGTGAATAATCGCGGAACATACATGGGGTATTTTGGATACCCTATGACATGAAGAATCAAATTTCTTTTCAAACGTTAATCTCCCGGCCAGCCTCTATAAGGGTGACAATGAGTTAGGTAAAACGTCACTTACTACTAGTCGGCTAGTAATCAACACCAGATCTTCGGTTGCAACCAGTTGCTGTTGGGTAGTACACGTCTTAAAATCGAGTTTGTAAGAGGTGCCTCATTTTTGTACTGAAGCAGTACATTGTACCACTTCAAATGAGGTGATTGAGGCGAGAGGGTCTGGCCGTTCATGACGCGATACGATGTTAATGTTCTGTCTCACTTCAAATATGTCGATGCAAAAGAAGGGTTACGTTAACTGTCAACAGAATTGAAGTCATAAAAGAGGCAAAATTTAGAATGCAAATTAATTGTTGGATTTGAACACTTTAGGACGGTGAGCGAGCGAGGGGAAGATTTTACTGAATATGAGGGTTTAATTATTCGAAATATATTGATTGATATATTGATTATATATTCTCATGTAATCAAATGTTTTAAAGTTTCCTCTTACATCATACACAGTGTTCCTGTTCGTTCTAGAACAAACTGTTTTTATAAGAATGTGTCTAATTACTAGTGATTTCAGGCTGAATTCTTTTTGTGAGACTTCATTATGCCGAAAAGATATATAGCTTATTTAACAATGCAATTTCAATATTTATTAGGGTCATTTATTGAGTATTACTATTCCGAAAATTTCATCTTTGTATTTTATAATTTGTGTCAAAATGGTGGATAAGAAACTGAATATTTCGCCCTTTGATAATAATAACAACTCGTTCAATTTTTCTTCGAATCGACTTTTCATGTCTTTTAATTTTTCTTTATCTATGACGAATATAATTTCTAATAATAATTAATATTTTCAAATCGGAAAAACTAACACTATAATATCATGATATACTGGTACAAAAATAGCGCGTAGTATTCGAGAGCTAAGCGTTTTATTCCTTCTCTGAAGAATCAATATTTTTATACAATCATCGTAAAGAAAATTGTATTTCTGTTCAAAGAAATTCCTATAAAATCCCATCATATTTGGTAAGAGGTGCCAAAGTGATAAAGACACCGCCACGCCATAAAACCATCCGTAATTCCATAATTTACGGCATCTGTGTACTGTCTACTATGAATCAGTACATCCCCTCAGCCCTCATTTACCTCTGTCTCTGTCATTTTTGTACCGGTGGCTAGGACCAGGACTTATCCCCTCTCGCTATTTGTATTTGTCGCGTAGCTCCATCGCTTCCTGGTCTTCGTCGAGGCGAAGTGGGACATTTAAAGTGAGGTGATACATTGTATAAAATTGAGCCGCTCTTATATTTCCTCGTCGTGTACGGGACGAATGAGCTGCCTCTTGTAAGAGGTACCCAACACTACTAGGTAGGCCCTTGTAGACTTTCCTCACGAAAGAACTATATTTTCTAGTCGTTAACTTAAAAATTCGTTCAAAATCCGTTTTTCGTACCTCACACCGTACTCTTTCGTTAATTGTTGTTGTACAGGTGTGACATCAGGATGTAAAGTTTGGAAAGAGGAGGATTCGAACAAACGCAACTCGCTCTGAAAATGAATAAAAGAATAGAAATTAACAAGTACTGAACACATCGAAGTAAACAAACAAGAAAATGTCGAAAATATATATTATATTTCTATAAAACGCCTTTTATGGGCTTTTTTCACAATTTTTCTAGGGACAATCTCCTTTTGAAGACCAGCAGTTATGTTGTGTCATTTAAAAATCCCATCGACCCTGATATCTTTCCTTCATCAATTTCAGATGTTGGTGAAACCGCCCTCCCTGTTCTTCACTCTAATTTCCTGAATTATCCGAATATTTATAAGAATTTTTGCGGAGATATATAATTTAATACTCATATTTGCTCCTAGAGTCCTGACTAGTTTACGTACTTCAATATTGTCGAATAACTGAGATCTCAGCTGTTGTGAGGGGCAAGGGGTCTGAAAATGTGGATCACGTGAATTTTGTATGCGCGAAAAAGTTGCGCAAAAGCCTAATCATGACTGGAAAATTAAATATTATTTTCATCAAACCGATAATTGTACAATGCAATCATCAAGAAAATGTTAGCACATTTAGACTCTTCATGAATATATTCGTAACTCAGGCACTTAAAAACGTACAAGTTTGAGGTGATATCCAGGAAACAAAACAAAACTGTGCATTCAACTTGTTGAATCAACAATTCATGATATTATCACAAGATTTCGCAATAAATTTATATTTTTGGACATTAAAATATCGCCTCGTATACGTTTGGTGCGTAGCGTAGGTAATATTGTAATCATAGAGTCCTGTGTTAATAAGGGTCGTGAAATGTCAATTTGTCGCCTTTCTTTGCAATTGAGGATGTTTAACCCAACCACATGATAAATGTCAAGTGATGATTTGAGTTTGAAAACCTATCTTATTCAACTTCCGAAAGAAGTGAAACCAATTTTGTTTTGCCCCAGTTGAGTTGGTTGAAGTTGACTTCCATGTGGTTGCAACAACATGGTGCTATATGCCACACAGTTTGTGCTTCTTGATTATTTCTTGCGAAGTAGCGTCAAGTGGTTAATACATGTGAGCAAGCCTAATACGATTGAATCTTTACAGGATAACACGAAATGTCTAATTAGAGAAGTCCAGGACTAAATGATAGAAAAAATAATGCATAATTAAATCTTTCGAATGGATTCTTTGAACTCTAACCACGGACAACGTGAATGGCAAAAGCAAATTCCGAAAAAAATCGAATATATAATGTAAATTTGAGTGTATTATTCAATTTTCAAAAGAACAACTCCTAAAAGGTCACCCGTTATTCTCACCAGAAACCCGAATAGTTATCGGTATTAACATGCCAAAAATATTCGAAGACGATATACAAAAAATCAAAACATGCAATCTTGCCCTTGGTAACATTTTTAAATTTACAATTCAAATGATTGTGTTGGACTTATCCAGGGTACTTGAAGAGAAATAAAAGTTATGTTTTATGTTAATCAATGGTTTTTAACAGATATGTTTCCTCCATCAGAAGAATTCTAAATGAAGGGGCAAATTCCCTTGAATTGAATATCAACCCTTCAACTATTTTATAGGCATATCCTCACTGTATTCTCAACTTTGATACAGTGATTGAAGCCAATATATAAATTAAGGGTAGCAATTTCAACACTCACCCACGATATCATCTCAGAAATCTGTTGATGCTGATGAGATTTCTATTACTTACCACCTTTCGGATTTCCATACTCTGGAGAATATACTATCATCTGATATGGAGATTTTAAAGAATTATTTTATTGAGTGGCGGTTATGTAACTATACTAACAACACAGAGGTATCTTGTTTCCATCTGAATAATCCTGAAAAATATTGGAAATTAGCTATAAAACTTTCAATGATTCTCCTATCGAATATAATGTCCATCCTACATACTTAGGAGTTATATAAAATTCATCTTTCAATTACAAGTATCATTTGAGATGATCTCAGCCTGAAACTGAAGACTAGGGATAACATTCTTCGGGAATTAACTGGATAATCTGAGGGTGCTGATGCTTCAACTCTTCGCACAGCATCTTCAGCCCTAGTTTTTTCTGCAGCTGAGTATTCTTGCTCTGTTTGGTTTAATAGTGCACATACACAAAAATTGATGCACAATTGAATACATCCATGAGAATAATTACTGGCACCATAAGATCTACACCGGTTCATTGGTTACCAGATTTGTCTAACATTGTCCCTCCCCATATTCGCAGACTGACTGCAGCTCTGAATTCGGCGAGCAAATATAATTGATTTCCTAATTTTTTTCTAATTATTCCATACTTACCACAAAATAGAATTCCCAGGTTGAAGTCACGGAAACCATTCTGGTATAATAATAATAATAAAATTTATTTTAATGTATGTCTCATAAAACAATTGTCACGGTTTCAAAATTCCCGCTCCAGTTAGTACCTGCCAACCGAACTGGTGGCGTTGGTCGCAGTAGTTTACCAGCTTATCTCGTACGTTTCAATGAACGCCGTTGTCGGTGCACTTAGTCTGTCATACTGTCATTCTGTGCCTGTGACGTAGGTTGTCAATTACATCGTTCGAGATTTTTGCGCTTAAGCGGAGTGGCTTATTTGTTTGAAAAAACGACGTGGGATTGGTGTGTTAATCTATGTTTGTCACCAGGTATTATAGATTTTTGTTCGTATTTTAGCATCATTTTGCTTCGAATTGGGAATTATTATTGTACCGTTGCGAGGTACCGCAGATTCTGAACTGTCTTTGAAGTCTTCGAGCTGTTTGTCTAGGCTGATTTTGAATTACCGTCGAACTGCCGTGGGAGCTGTCTTTGGGGACCTCCACCAGATTTCGCCATCTAAGATACCACACCTGTCGTCTACCCAGGGGGCATTATTGTGAGAAATTGTACTACGTTGGCCTAGGAGTATATTTGAGCCCAGTTTCCATCTGCGAGACTGTGAGAGTAATTATGGTTTAAGAAACTATATCCTTTTGTACTTCAGTCAAGCCACGACCTAGACTGTTATAGAAGGTTAGTCTGTAGAAATTAGTTAAGATTGATTAGTATCAAAGAAGCCCAATTCAGTGAATACTGTTTAGTACATAATATCGAGAAGGTCGCTTAGATATAAGTAAAGAACTATTAGTACTTTATAAGTAGTCTCAGTTCTAGAGCTAGACGAGGAGGTACTTTGTGTACACAATACGGATCATGAGCATAAGATGAAATATCGTCAATAAAAATTAAGACTATCCACCATAATAGTCTCTGACACAGTAGGGTTCCATCTCGACCAGCAAATTCTTGACCATCCTCTTGAATGAGTGTGCATTTCTTCACGTTATCTGGAAGTTTGTTGAAAAATCGTATGCCTGCATCATTTGGATGGCTCTCTGTTATGTGTAACCTATGCTTGGGATAACTGATGTTAACTCTCCTGGTATCATAATTATGAAAAGAGTCCACTTCTGGGAATAAGTTTTCGTTTTTGTAAATGTACATTATAATCTCAAAAATGTACTGCCCATATATTGTTAATATCCCATTCCTTTTGAAAATGCCTCTGCAACTTTGGGTACATTTCAATCTGAAAATTGTTCTTATTACCCTTTTCTGAATTCTGAACAGTTCCAATACATTATAGTGGCTTCCCCATATAATAATACCATTTCTCATGAGACTTTCAAAGTTAGCAAAATACAATACTCTCATTGACTCTCATTTACGTGTTTTTGAATAACTCTGATGGAGTATGCAACCGAGTTAAGTTTATTCCCTAGCTTTTCAATGTGTTCTGCCCAATCTAGATTTTCTTGTAAAGTAATCCCTAGAAACTGTGTAGAATTTTCTGGTTTAATGTCTTGATATGACAGTGTGACATTGTTGGTTGTCTCAATTCTTTGTTGTTTAGTTCGAAACAGACTTTTAAAAGAATTAATTATAGATGTTGAGTACATTTTGTCTAAATCTGAAGATGAGGACAACACAAATTTAGTTCTGAAATTCCATTATAAATCTAATAACAAATTTTATTAACTCAAGGGCTCATAATATGAGAAGCTATGACAGGTCAATTATTAAGTGGTACAACGAAACAAAAACATTTTCTTAGAACTAATGAAAACATAATCATCACAAAAGCTGACAAAAGCAAAACAACGGTAGCTATGTTGAGGGATGATTTTATTTCTAAAGCTTTGAATATTTTAGATGATACCACAACATATTGTGAATTAGCCGAAGATCCTACCAAAAGGGTTCAAACAAAACTTAATAAGATATTATACTGTTATACAAATCAGGGAAGATAGATAGGACCACTTATGAGTTCTTGAGATGTAATAATGGTTTATGTCCCAAAACTTACTTTCTTCCAAAATACACAAGGAAGGTCATCCCTTAAGACCAATTATTGCCTATATTGGAAGTCCTCTACAATCTAACTAAATACTTGTCGAATTTGTTGTCCCATGCCTTCTGACAAAGATGAAAGATATGTGAGAAACTCTTTCGAATTCATAGATAGTATAAAGAATATAGTCCTCCCTGATAACTATGTCCTTGTTTCTTTTGGATGTAACATCTCTCTACACAAATATACCTGTTGATCTTGCCATTAAGTTGATAGAGAGTAAATGGAGTCAAATTGAGCCACATACAACCCTAACAATTCAAGACTTCTTACAGCTTTTTAATTTCTGCGTTGAAAACAGTTTTTTCTGTCTTTAACGGCAAATACTATAAACAGATTTTTGACTGGGGATGGGAAACTGTCTTGCTCCTGTGGTGGCTGACATCGTTATGGTGGAGGTTCAGAAGATTGCTCTGGGTCGACTTTTCTTTCTGTGTACCTATTTTTAAGAGATACGTGGACGATATCTGCACGTCGATACTATAGGCGATAAAATGGAAGAGACCATGACAGTGTTTAACAAAGTACATCCAAAATTGAAATTCACCATTGAAGTCGAATCACAAGAAAACACTTTACCTTTTCTCGACGTTTTGCTGATAAGGCAATGCAATGAAATAAAATATAATTGGTATCGAAAACTGACTTTTTCAGGCAGAGTTTTGAATTTTAATTCAAAGCACACCATCACACAAAAATTAACATTATCAATAATTTGAAAAATAGAGCTCTGAAACTGTCCTCTCCTGAATTTCACCAAGATAACTTAAACCAAATAAAAGCTATTTTACAGAAAATGATTATCCCACCAAAATCATAGAAAAATTATTTACAGAGAAAGTCGAGAACAAATTCAAGAAGACAATATGATTGAAAACAAAAAAATTTTTACGCCCTGACTTACGTTGAAAGTTTATCTGAGCAGATAAGAAGAAATATTTTGTCGCTTGGTGTCGACGTAGCTTCTTCGATCTGAAAACACCAACAGAAAGCTTTTCACAAGAATAAAAGGTACAACTCAAAGAGAATTATTATTGAGTAATGTGATCTACAAAATTTGTTGCAAGGATTGTCAGTCTACATATGTAGGACAAACAAGTCGGTATCTCAAGGACAGAATCTCAGAGCATGAAAGAGATTCCTCAACATATTCAACCCTTTAAAAAGAAGAAAGACAACAACACTGCTTTGGCAGAACATGTGTCGAATACACTCCATTCTTTTGATTTTAACATCGACTCAATTAAAATATTAGGACACCAAAAAATTTAAAAAAGAGGTTACTACATGAGATGATCTCTATAAAACAGGATGAAAAATCCATTAACAGAAGAACAGATATTGAGGGTTTGAATACAGCCTATTACTATCTTATCAACAAAATAAAAGAAAAAATAACTTGAACGAATTATTAATATTGAATGTCAATGTCATTTCAGTAGATGTACATTATAATCTCAAAAATGTACTGCCCATATATTGTTAATATCCCATTCCATTTTGAAAATGCCTCTGCAACTTTGGGTACATTTCAATCTGAAAATTGTTCTTATTACCATTTTCTGAATTCTGAACAGTTCCAATACATTATAGTGGCTTCCCCATATAATAATACCATTTCTCATGAGACTTTCAAAGTTAGCAAAATACAATACTCTCATTGACTCTCATTTACGTGTTTTTGAATAACTCTGATGGAGTATGCAACCGAGTTAAGTTTATTCCCTAGCTTTTCAATGTGTTCTGCCCAATCTAGATTTTCTTGTAAAGTAATCCCTAGAAACTGTGTAGAATTTTCTGGTTTAATGTCTTGATATGACAGTGTGACATTGTTGGTTGTCTCAATTCTTTGTTGTTTAGTTCGAAACAGAAGAACATTAGTTTTATCAGTATTCATTTATTATGAATAGCCATTAACCAAAAACCACCTTTCCAATTGTTGAAACAGACTGGAAGCCTCTGTTATAAGATCAGGATAGATAGCATCTGATATTAATATATTTGTGTCATCTACATAACTTGTGATCTTACATGCACCTCTCGATTGAATTATCCCAACTATATCGTTCACATATAAAATGAACAGCAGTGGCCCCACTATGCTACCCTGTGGTACTCCCTTATGATTCTCCAAGATATCGGATCTGCTAACTCTTCCATCTTTGACGATTTTAATTCTTTGATTTCTTTCACTTAAGCATGATATAATTCATTCCAAAGCATTTCCTCTGATCCCATACCTTTCCAGCTGTTTCAGTATATGCTGATGTCTGAGACAGTCAAAAGCTTTCGACAGATCTAAAAATAATCCCAAAAGCAATCCACCCTTCTCAGAAACGTGCATTATACGCTCAGTGAATTGTAAAATAGCATTTATCACAGATATCCCTTTCATATACCCATGTTGATGGCTGCTCAAGATGTTGCAAGATTTAAGGAACTGTATTAATCTATCATACATAGCCATTTCAAAAAGTTTGGAAAAAGATGGAAGAACACTTAATGGCCTGTAATTCTCAAACTGTTGATAATCCCCTCTTTTGAATAAAGGAGAAATCAAAGGAAGTTTGAGCTGCTTTGGAAATATCCCACATTTGAATGAATTATTTATGATATAGCTCAAAATTTCAACTACTTCTGTTATACATGACTTCACAAGGCTGGTTGGTATCTCATCATCTCCACTTGTGTGTTTATTTTTCATTCTGGCAGCTAATTTTCTAATTTCTTTGACAGTAGGATGTACCTAGTATATTGACGTTTGTGTTTATTACTAGAAAACCACTCTTGAAGAAAGAAGTCCCCCAAATATATTTAAACTTATTTTTGTACACACAAAACTTATGCAGGTGCCAGGATTTTTTCCCTAGGCTTTCATGTCATACACCGAATTATATGGCGCCTCGCTAACATTTGTTTTATAAGCCAAAAGTTATAAAAATATATATATATATTTAATAAATTGAATGAAAGACCATAGGTTACAACGTTAAGTACCCAGAGTACTTTTATCGTAATTGATAAAGGTAAAATAGAAAGGGACAATAAATCTTGGGTTTATAAATTATCTCACATAGATTGCCCTGGAGTTTATATAGGTCAAACTGGAAGAGCATTCAAGAAAACGATCTTAGAACACCAGTGGAGTTATACATCAGACTGGTCTTAGTCCGCTTGTGTGAATCATCCTACGGAATTTAGGCATCATTTCAAAAACAACTACCTAATAATACATATGGAAACCAAAATTTCTAGACCGACTCTCTTAGAAGCACTGTAAATCAACAGGTATCAGCCGAAATATTCTTTCAAAAAAAATAACGGATGTAGAATCATCATTTTCATAGAATTTTTCGAAAGCGGTAAATTTGTGATTTAGCTGTAATAGAATCTTACAACACTCATTTACTTACATTTTCATGTAATAATAAATCTGTTTCTTTCTCACAAAAATGTATAGTAAGTATAAATATGAATTTGTCATATTATAGTGAAAAAGCTGTCATTAAATTAATATTCTAAGAAATTGAAATCTCCTTTCAATCAAGTAATCAATTTACAATGCCACATATCCGGTTGAATAGTTTAACAGCTTTGAGGAACTGAAATTGGGTTTCCTCAATAATATCAGGAAAAATCTTGCAATGGATCTGAAATTTGATCAAATAATTGTGAAGGAAAGAAGTCAACTAAGCAATTGTTTTTAAATCCTCAGACTAGATAGGTTTCAACAAGAATGAGTGCATATAAGAAGTTTATGAGCGACAGAGAATTCGTTCATTGGAGTGCCATACATCTTATCTCTGCGAAATAAAATCTAATTCAAACGTTCGTGGAAATAAACATAACATTTCAATATTGTTTTCCGATTCATCAAAATATCATGAAACTTTGATAGTGAATATTGGTTATGAGAACTATTGAAAATCATGGACCCGTCATCAAAAAATAATGATTCAATGATTCATAATTTTTCATCAGAGAATAAAATTTTCATTTCTTTCTCCAGAAATTATTGGAAATCCGTCAAAAAGCTTACAAAACAGATTTTCATTCCTGTCTGGAGAATCAAATGAAAATATTACATCGCAAGCAACACAAAAAATTCCGAGACCTCCACCAATATCTATACACTGTGTAACAAACTATTCAGAAATGGAAATCAATCGACATGATTATAACTGAAGAACAATTTTATAAGAAAACTTTACTAAAGAACAATGAATGCATGAAATGTCATTCAACTTTCGTTTGAATACATTGAAAATTGAGGTATAAATTATAGAAACTTGTTTTCGGGAATTTTTCAAAAAGTTTTCCAGCTCATGATTTATGCAAAATTTTGCTAACATATTTGTTTCAAACAAATTCAAATATCTTTCAATTAGAAATCGATCCGATGGATGTTCTAGGAGCCATAGTGGAAACCTAATTTCAGATGCGCATAACTCTGAACCATTGCACGGATTTGGCTTAATAGAGAACTTGTATTGTACCAAATATTTGTACAGTTAATCTAGTGTTTAAATATGAAAACTTTAGCTCTTTTTATTTTCCAAAAGATAGAGAGTATACGGCCAACTGGACGGACGCTCTAATGATTGAATATGTATTCCTCATTAAGAAGTCAAAGTCATTTTCAGCCCTATATTCGAAAATTCAGACATTTAGGTTAAACGATTGCAAAACAGTAAAAATATTTAATAATTTCTCAATTTCCATTTAATGTTAAGATTGACAGGTTTCTGAAACTGGAAATAATTTGTACTTCTATAGTTCTGTCAATCTTGAACCTAAAAAATAATTCGAAAATTCTCGAATATTTCCATATTTCGGGTGCCGGTAGAGATGTCGGAAAAAGTTTCATGAATCGTGTTTCTATCTGCGATTCCTTGATCAAACAGACCAAGATCGATTCATTTCTGAACTGGTGAAGATAAATGTGTCACATACGAGAATGTCAAGCGAAAACATTCATGGTCGAAGGCCGCTGAAGCAGCTCAAACGGTGGCCAAATAATGATTGACGGCCCCCAACGTTTTACTTTGTATTTTATGGGATTGGAAAGGAGTCATCTACTTCGAGCTACTACTGATTAAAAGCAGCATACAGAAGAGACTAGAATAAGCCAATAGGAGAGGTTTCGTATTCCATCAGGACAACGCCAGGACTCGCACGTCATCGATGACCTGCCATAAGCCTCAATACCTTAGTTGAAAGCTTTTTCTGTGACCGGCTTATAGTCTAGATCTGGCACCAATCGATTATTATTTATTTGTATCCTTTTCTAACGCTCTTGGTAATGTGAAATTATCCTCAAGAGAAGTGTGGGGATTACTTCTTCCTTCACCATCAAGGTGGCGCATCTGTGGCGTGATTACTACGCTACGGTCAAGGTGGCGCATCTGTGGCATGATTACTATGCTACGGTCAAGATGGCGCATCTGTGGCGTGATTACTACGCTACGGTCGTGATGGCGCTGCCAACCTCATCAGCGCTACGCTACGCCCTTGATGCAGAGATAAACCACCAGGGGGCCCAACTACTAACGGCAACGGATAGATGGCTCCCCGAAATAGATACACCACTCAAAACAGAGTCCCCATCTGGAATATATAGTCGAGGACGCAAACCAAAAACGGGAAGAACAGTCACAAATATTGTGGTTCTCATATTTTATAGTGTGTTGTGTTGTTTGTTGTTATTATATACATAGTCCATGTTTTCTTAGTTTTATTTTATTTCTAACTAGGAGTAGGCAGATTGAGGCCTAGTTAGAAAGCTGTATTTTTTCCGCTGACTAGGAGTAGGCAGGTTGAGGCCTAGTCAGCCATGTTGACTTTCGTGGTTATTTTTGGTTTAATCAGGAGTAGGCAGATTGAGGCCTGATTAAACGTCGGCATCGGACAAGTCGTCACGCTGTCCCAAAAGAAGATTATGAAAAATGGTTATCTCACTTTGTTGCTAATTGGGACAAGACGTTTTGGAAAAGAGGCATAATGAAATTACCTTCATAATGGCAACAGTAACAAAAGAAAATCATAAAGCAATGTGAGTTCAGATGCTTGAGCGCTCTTGTTGAACTACTTGGGAGTAAATATTAAACTATAAAAAACTTATAAGCACTCAGTTCAGGTGAACGGGAGATATTTTCAGTACTCTGTAACAATGTGATACAAATATAACTGCTACGATGAAAGAATAGACCTATTTCTCAAATAAAAAAAAACAAAAATTTCCTTCCCCTTAAAACCTAAAAGGGTGATTCATTCAGAGGTTTTTTCTGTATATAAAAAAATTATAAAAACAATTTTATTTTACAATCTCCATTAAAGAATAAAAGAACCATTCTTCACAATTATTTTTTAATGAAAATTTCTCTCAAATGCTGATTTCGATTACGGTTAACAAGATCCATCCGATAGTTCCAATACTCAATGACGCGTGTAAGTATTTTGGGTGATATTTCTCCAATGAATCGAGTAATATTGACCTCCAATACCTCAATCGTAGCCCGCTTGTCCATATAGACTTTGGACTCCACATAGCCCCAAAGGAAAATAACAAGAGGTGTGATGTCACATGATCTAGCCGGCCAATTCACTGTTCCGAACCGTGAAATGATGTAGTCGTCGAGATACTCTCGCAGTAAAGCCCTGGATACACGCTCTGCAACTAAATCCTCACCACAAAGAGTACCTCTAAGACCCGTTTGCATCAAAGCCCCTTATAATGTTTCTGAGCTAAGTGCCGCTTAAAGTTAAGGGTCGCTTAAATTCATCTCCGGTTGCACGACTGTCACTTAACAGAAACTTAACTAAGCGACGCTTAACTTTCTCAATCTAGTGACATTTCAGTATTTCATTTCTCCCTAGATCAATAAAACAATTTCATTGGCTACACGCAATATTTGATAATCTATGGTTAAAGAAGTTTTAAATATTTAGTCTATTCTATGACAGAAATATTTGTTTATAAATTAATATATAAATAAACAAGCCCGAGAAGGTTTTAATTAAAGACTTTATACGTATATACGCCTAGGAAATCCTCTTTCCACAATTTCTATTATTTCCAAGTCGTCATGAAATTCATCAAATTCATTAAAGAAGTCCATAGTTAATAGCGTTGTTCGAAGTATATATTACAATTACAATTAATATTATTTTATTCACATCACATTTGTTCGAAAATCACAAAGAAATACTAGACAAATAATCGGAAAACCAAACAAATCAAATTATTTTTGGTTAGAAACATAGATAAATACCAAAATAAAAGTACATTTACCTTTGATCTATGGGTAGAATCCGCCCTTAAATAGTTAAGTGGCCATGAATGAGCACTTAAATTTAAGGCTCGCTTAAGGGATTTTAGTGCCGTTTAACAGTTGGTGCAACGCAATTAAAGTTAAGGATTCATTTTAAGGGATGCTTAACGCTAAGTGTGGTTGGTGCAAACGCGCCTAAATGAATCACCCTTTATGTCAGTGTTTATCTAAATTTTGACGTTTCACCGTAATGAAAAATTTTCCTTTTCCCTAACTGACACTGATTGATAAGTCCGAACTTCGTCAATCGAAATCGAATCTGTGAGAGCATCGATAAGAGATATTTACTTCAAACGACCTTTTTGTCATTTCTTAAGATGGACAGAAGCTACGACAATGAAATTCGAAAATATGTGTGATATCAATAACGTCAATACATACTCCAATTTTTGTTTGCATACGTCCGATATCTTATGGGGTGTGAAGTATTGAAAGATGTTTCTTTAGGAATTCTTCGAAAATTCCCTAACTTGTCAAGTTACAACTCGATCCGATAGATATTCTGAGAGTTAAAAAGGAAACCAATTTTCAGATGCATATAACTCCCTAATCATTAGACTGATTTGGCTCGATAACGAACTCCTCCGAGATATTTATTCTTGCGACTTACCCAGTAAATTTCAGCTCTCTAACTCATTCAGGCAGGACGTACTCGTCCCACAGACGGATTAACAGAATCGATTGAGACCCCCGATTCTTTATCAGCTAGTAATTACGAAACGATTGATACCATTTTTTCCCAAATACTCTAAAAATATAGACATTTGGGCAAATCTATAGCCACTCTGTTCAGGTGAACAAGAACGCCAAAATTGGGTGCATATTTGACAATAACAAAAGATTGTAACTATGTCATTGAAGCCACAAAATTCAACTAAATATAATGAATTTTTTTTCTGCAACCGAATATATTGATCTTGACTAGTGCGGAAAGGGTCTTCTTGGTATTCAACTGCATATCCATCCGTTTCGTGCGTGAATATCAATTTTCGTACGAAACAAGATAGTTTTCTCTTAAAAACTCCAGTCCACTTACCTCCAATTTCCTAAAGTCTAAAGGTATTGGAAACATTTCGTATTCCGTCGACGATCCCAAAGCATCCTTTCGAATCTTAGTCTGGCGCGTGTCACTCCGCAATTAGGCGTCTTAAATATTTCACACAAAGTCTCGCCGTCTACAGAGGCCGTAGCTTGAGGGAGGCGGCTTGCGTTCGAAATCGATACGAGAGTCTGGCGGTGGTCGTTGTCCTCTTTTTGGGGATGGTCAACGACGTGACGGAACTGAGATCCCAGACAGACGACAGGTGCTGTTCAAATTGGAAAAATATTGAAAAGCAGTGACATGATGTCGGGAATCTTCGTGCGCTTTTCATGAGGTTTCACATTATCTTTAGTCAAACCTTGAATTTCCCTAAAAAGCGCTCAACGAAAATCTAGAGGACATTGATAAATGGAGAGGTAAACCGTGGCTTCAATCAGTTCATTGCGAGTATGAAACATTATATCGAGGTATCATTCCCTATGAAGAAAATTAATTCAAATAATGCACAAAAGATAAAATCATGGATAACACCAGGAATATATAAATCTTCAATAGAGTTGAAAGAACTTTATGCTGAATTAGTATGTAGCGACTTTGATGAGGAAAAAACACAGTACTATACAAAATACAAGAAAATATACGGAAGAGTATTAAACGCAGCAAAAAGGAAGTATAATACAGCGGTGTGAAAACAAATCTAAAGCGGCTTGGAAGATTATAAACTCAAATATCAGAGGAAAAACCAGAAAAACAGGTGAAATCAATAGGATTAAAAATGGAGATGATGTTCTGGCGGACAAAGAGGGTATTGCTGAATATTTCAATAATTTTTTTGTTAACTCTTTGGCGAAATTGAGCAGAGGGTTGCCTCAGCCGAACGATATAACGGTATAATATCTCGTCTAGGGTGTCAAAATATATGTTTCTATCACTAGTAGATAAAGAACTAATTTCGGGTGTTATTAAAAATCTTAAAAGCTCGAATAGTGTAGGCGTAGATGGTATAAGTGCAAAAATGTTGAAAGAAAACGTAGATCTGATAGCTGGTCCATTGGAGCATCTTATAAATATGATATTCGAGCAGGGAACATATCCGGAAGTAATGAAGGAAGCAAAAATTGTTCCAGTGTACAAAAAAGGGGATCCTGAAAATGTAGAGAACTACCTGCCAATAGCACTGGTGCCAGCTATATCGAACGTGGTGGAAAGAATTTTTTTTATAAGATCATCGCATTTATGATGAAGCATGGAGTCTTGCATCCCGCGCAGAATGGTTACCTGAGGAAGAAATCAACGACAACAGCAATTTATGATTTTCTGAATAAGGTATATGATAGTGTCAACGATAAGATGAAAACATTGGGTATCTTTATGGATCTTAGTAAAGCATTCGACCTGGTTAGGTACGAAATATTGTTGGATAAATTAATGGCCTACGGACTGCGGGGAAATGCATTCGAGACTCTTAGAGCCTATTTGATGGGTAGACGTCAGATTGTTGAGTTGGACGGTGTTAGGTCAAGTGTGCGGGTGACTGAGTGCGGAGTTCCTCAGCGATCTGTGTTAAGTCAGTTACTTTTTATATTGTATATGAACGACTTACCTGATCTGGATCGTAAAGATTTCATGAAAATGTTTGGAGATGATATCAGCTATCTGTGTAGTCAAGCAGAAAGAAAGAGCCTAATAGAGAATGCCCAAAATATGTTGAAAAAATTTATGGATTGGTTCAATGAAAACAGATTGTACCTGAACCTGGACAAGACAGTGGTCATAAATTTCACACCTAGAAACAAGAACAACACAGAGTCACTTTTGATGAGAAATGAAAGTAAGAGCATAAAACAGGTCACTGAAACGAAATTTTTGGGTTTATGGCTGTAATACAGTTTAGGCTGGGATAAACATGTGGATTCAGTTTGCGGAAATTTGTCGTCCTCCTGTTATGCTCTATATAGGTTGAAGAGTTTGACAGATTTTGGTATAATGATGATGTACTATAATTCTCACATCTCTTGTAGAATAAAATATGGCATAATATTCTGGGGCTGCTCGTCATTGTGTTTGAGAGTATTTCGACTGCAGAAGAGGGCTATTAGATTGATTGCTGGAGTGCCGAGGTCTACCTCTTGTAGACCGTTGTTTTTGAGGGTAATTTACTCACCGTGCCGTGCATATATATAATGGAAGTAATAATGTCCACTAAATCAAATCTGAATAAGTTGAATCGAAATAATGATTACCACGACTATTGGCTGTTTGTGAGCAGAATCCAGCTTATATGGGAAAACTTCTATATAACAGACGCATTTCATAAAAGATAATCAAAATCCGTTTGCATTCAAGAAGGCTGTGAAATCTCTGCTGTTTGGAAATGGATACTATAGTATCAAGGAGCTTTTGGAGGATGAAGGGTTGAAATGATATCGAGTGGCTGCAGTGTTTTCTTTTGAGGTTGGGTCATTTTTGTTTGGGATTATTCAAGTATTTAAGTTCTTACCATTTGTTACATTTCAGTTTCTGTTGAGCTTTTGACTTATCCTATATTGTATAAAACAGTCTTTGGATGAATAAATTAACTTTACTTTACTTTACCACTTGACATTTCTTTCAATTTAGAAAAACCTGAGGATGGTTGCAAATTTTGGATCGATAAGGACGTGTTATTTCCATTTTATAATTTTCGTTAAGCAAATTTTGTCAATAAGTATAAACAATTTCTCCACGCTGACTGAGTTACTGTGATCCTGGGGTGGCATCTGCAGAATTCTCTAATGGTCGCAATGGTGTACTTCAGAGAACTGTCCCGCCCAAAATTGGGAGGAACAAATGCTTTTCGTCCTGGTACACCTCTGAAATAAATTAAATGATAGGTTCTAAGTTGGAAGCATTAAGGCGTTATAGACGGGAAAGATTAATGTGTATTTTCTTTCTTTCTTTTCTCTATGTAAACTGCTATAATGGATGGCCAATATTGCATATGAAAGACTTGTTACTTTCTCCGAGGAAATAATACATAGTGATCCAGACTCCTGGTCATTCATGCATATTGGCGATAAATTAACTTTTAATAAACTCAACCACGATATTCAATATGGCAAATGATAAAAACTTTTCGCGATAAGGAATAAGAAGAGAATTTGAACGTATAAGACAACTATGGAGATCGACACATACAATTTACTGAGAAATTTTCCCCCATCCCAGATTCAGAACATGAAAATTGTGCTTACATAAACGATACCGAAAAGGCTGAAGCTCTCGCGGATGCCTTCTGTAATGCTCACTAAATTGAGTAATCGAACGATGAAGTCCCAAAAAAACTTCTAGATGTGGTAGGTAGAAAAACATTTGGAAAACAATACCAAAACAAAACAAAAGTACAGAATATCTGATGAATCCGGACGAAATTAGAAATATCATCATACATTTCTCAGTAAACGAAGCTCCGGGCCAGGACGGCTTAGAAAGTAGGCTCATCAAATATCATACTAAAAAAGCTATCGTCCAGCTTAACTACATTGTAAACATCATCAATATTCAGCAATTGCCCAAAATATGGAAAACGTCTCTAATCGTCCCCATACGCAAGACTGGTAAAGAAACCAAAAATTGGGCTAATTAGCGTCCAATTAGCCTATTACCGAATCACAGTAAGGTCGCTGAGAAGATTATACAGCAAAAATTTAATATGTGCATACATGATTCAAAAGTATAAGACGATTATTAATTCGGGTCCAAGGAAAAGCATAACGCTACTCAAGTTTGTCAAGTTGTCGACATAATAAATAATTTCAACCTGAAGAACCACACAGTCATGCTTTTACTCGATTTCGAAAAAACCTTAGACAAGGTATGGCTGAAAGGTTTATTATACAAAATGATCGTCTTAGAATTACCTAAATTTCTTATCCACCTAACCGAAGCATATCTATGCAGTATATATATATTCTTTTGAACTTTTGGCAGACACTATTTAGTTAGCAAACAATTAAGCTTAAAGATCAGGGGTTAGTGATGAATGTGAAGTAAGTGGTTTTAGGAGAATCTTAGGGTTATATATTATATTGATGCAATTTCAGGAAGACACAGAGGTCTATGGCAATCAACTAAATCCAATTCCTGGACCTAGCTACTCAGAACCGACGACAAGTCAAACAAATTCTAAAGTGAACAGAAAAAGGGCACCTAAAATTCCATATCCAAGACGTAAAAGGGTACGGCTTGATTATAATGAACAAATTCCCGGTCAAAGTGACCTAGAAGATAATAGTGAAGATGAGTTCCGTCCAACAAGTGTTTTAGTAGATGATCCTCCATCTGAAGATGTGAGTTCATTCTTTTTTGGTGTATCGTGCCTTCATTTCTTTGTTTCAGTAAAATGAAGTATCTCAATTGGAGTCAGAGCCAGACAATTCAACATCTTCTACGCACCGGAAGGTCTCATGGCGAAAACGAAAACTGGGAGGTATTCCACAAACTTTTTGTGGAATTACTGATTTATCTCCAGAAATCCTTCTGCTCGAGACCCCATATCAGTACTTCAAGTTTTTTTTCGACGATGCCTTGCTAGACAGGATTGTAGAAGAGTCTATAAGATTAGCACACAAAAAGATTCTTCTAGACCTTTTGTACTGAACAAAAATGATTTGAACAACTATCTAGGTATTTCTTGATCACTTCAGTTGTGTTCATTGGCGATATAAGGTTAAATTGGAATGATACTATTGGTCCAAAAAATCGTGCGACAGACCATGCCTGTCAACAGGTTTGAAAAGATTCGTTCCATCTTACATTTCAATGATAATGACAGCCATGCAGCGGGAAATGATAAATTACATAAGTTGAGACCAGTTATCGACACGCTTCTGACAAATTTTCAAAAGGTTCCATTTGAAGAAGGGTTGTCTGTAGACGAACAAATATGTGCCACAAAAACTAGGCACCATATGAAGCAGTATCTTCCCCTGAAGCCCCATAAGTGGGGCTTCAAAATATGGTGTCTTAGTGGTGTCTCAGGATTTAGTTACAATTTTGAGATATATACAGGGTCTGAAAATCTTCCTGAAAAGCGTTTACCTAATGAACCTTGTAACGAAGTAGTTTTATTTGCGTGGCAGAAACCCGTTGACCTTGATCGACTCCAGCGAGATCGCGCCGAGCGGTGGGGACACCGACCGATCATTCCCACCTCCATCTGCAGTGCGCACGACGTAGTTGGTGGAGGGGACCGAGAATGGTATTTATAGGCGAGTCGAGCACTGGAACGGCAGTTCCTCGCACGGCGCGGAACTCAAAATAAATCAAGGCCTCTACCGTATAGTGGAAGGTCCAGCCAGTGTTGTTAGTGCTGGTAGTGAGTTCAGTGGTAGGCAGACATACCAAGGTAGGAAAGGGGTATAGAGA
Source organism: Micraspis discolor (assembly GCA_030674115.1). Taxonomy (NCBI): domain Eukaryota; kingdom Metazoa; phylum Arthropoda; class Insecta; order Coleoptera; family Coccinellidae; genus Micraspis; species Micraspis discolor. The sequence continues at coordinate 366,747 of JARTUT010000899.1, forward strand.
GGGACCGGAGGACCACTTGTGGAGGACGAGATTCCAGGAGGTGAGTGTGAGGTTCGATCGTTGAGACCGAACGACGGCTGCAGGAGGGCGTTTAGGGCATCACGTCCTTTACGAGTCCTTTAGCCGGTATTGCGGATCTGACATCTGGGTGCCGAGATGAGGAAACTCAATCGTCCCTAGATTGTGGGCCGTTTTATCTTGGCGGACTCCTGCTGTCCATCTCTCGGGGCTGACGTTGATGTACGAGATGAGGAAACTCAATCGTGCTTAGACCGAAGCTTTCCGTGACGTGGGCTGCTGCGCGGTGAGGGTCGTGGTGTGCCCCCCTGTTGTCGTTTGTCGAACCGACCCCTGGAAGGCACGGGTTGGTCACGGGTGTCGGCTGGGTCCTTTAGCCGGTATTGCGGATCCGGAATCTGGGTGCCGAGATGAGGAAACTCAATCGTCCCTAGGTTGTGGGCCGTTTTACCTCGGCGGACTCCTGCTGTCCATCTCTCGGGGCTGACGTTGATGTGCGAGATGAGGAAACTCAATCGTGCTTAAACCGAAGCTTTCCGTGACGTGGGCTGTTGCGCGGCAGGCACTGGGTTGGCCTGATCTTTGAGGGTGCGGGATTCGTCACGGGTGTCGGCTGGGTCCTTTAGCCGGTATTGCGTATCCGCCGTCTGGGTGCCGAGATGAGGAAACTCAATCGTCCCTAGGTTGTGGGCCGTTTTACCTTGGCGGACTCCTGCTGTCCATCTCGCGGAGCTGACGTTGATGTACGAGATGAGGAAACTCAATCGTGCTTAGACCGAAGTTTTCCGTGGCGTGGGCTGCTGTGCGGCAGGCACTTGGTTCGACCTCGGCCCTGTCGTCATCGCGGGTGGACGCGCGGTGGTTTGCGCATGCGCACACCATACCGCCGGTCACTCCGATTTGGGCTGGGCCTTGGCAGTTCTCTTTGAGGGGTTCTGTTGCGCACGGACACTAGTTGCGCCGTGTGGAACCGTGCCTCACGGACCCCCCGCTTGGATGGTCCAGGTTGGCCTGAGTGATGCTTTGGTTCCCCCTCTCGCTTTAACCCCGAGACATTATCATTTCTTATCACACGGCCCTAGTCATTTTTATGCCTACGTCATTGTGTTTGCCTAATTCTTTCTGATGCCTAATACGTCGAGTAACTCGCCACTGTAATCGCTTTATGTGCACTCTAAGCCCTTCACGGAATGTTACTGGTGATTGACAAGTAGATTTGGGACTTGGGTTCTTAGAGGTTAAGGACTGTGAAGATTTTGTGGTATAGATTAAGGACTGTTGTACCTGATACGAACTGTTGATTAGTTTTAAGGACTGTGAGACCTATTATTTTGGAATGTTTGTTTATTTGGTATGAATAGAGAGTAATTTTTAGTTAATCGCGTGTTTTATTGGTGACACCTCCACCTCCAACAGCTACCCACTTCATTCTCCACTGGAGTCTACCTAGGCTCGAGCTTCTGGACATTCCGGAGGAGCTCGATAGGTGAGGGTGACGCCCTCAGAAGCAAATAGTCTGGCGCCCGAGTTTACTGATAAAGGAACTGCACGTAAGGGCGTTACAATTCTGGCGCCCGAGCAGGGACAAGCAGGTTGTTGGAGGCTGGTGTTGGAATATAATAGAGATTTTTCTCTATTTTGGACATTGGTTGTTGGAGTTTGAGGTTGTTGGATATCCTGAGGAAGTAAGGATGGATGTGGATATGCTTCGGAGTGACGAACTCGTATGGGAGTTGCGTGCCCGGAGGTTGGAAGTTGGATCCACTGCGGATGAGGATAGGCTGTTGCTGCGAAGAGCGCTGTCAAGAGGGATTGACATTCCCGAGGATGTGGAGCTGGATACCCCAGTGGAGCTGGCGATCTGCGCTACGAAACTCAGCGAATTGTTGGAAGATGTTCCGGAGGTTGGCGCTGGAAATGCACGAAATGTATATAGGAGGATGTTCAGCCGTCTGGAGCATGTTGAGCGTAGATTGAGGTTGGTGAAGCCAGGCACCATGGAGGAAATATTGACGAGAGATAGAATGATGGAAGTTTTGGAGGACGCTCGAATAGCGTTATAGGACGCACGTAGCATCGCTGGATTGGCCACGGAGGCGACAGAGACGCCGTCTTTAATTGATGCGCCGATACCTGCAGATAATACGCCGGTTTTGATACCGAGGACCGATAGGACTCACCGAGCAAGAGAAGTTAGAGACCAGAGGCTGTCATTTGACACCGATGGCAGAGACGAGGAATTTCGAACAATTGGGACAAACACGCGACCTTGTGGGATACGAACGACGACTGGTTCCATCAATCGCCGGATTTTTGATTCATTGCGGAGCCGGGTGCGAAGAGAGGCTGTGCCAACGACGTCAGAGATACCAAGACGTGGATTTACTGAATCAACGAGGAGAGCATCAGTACCGAATGCAAACATCGTAGGAGAGACAATAGAGTCAGTAGAGTCTGTGGTTACCCCACAACCGGTGTAGACAAGGAGACAAGAGAGAGAGACACCAATTCCCCCACCACGGGAGGACGAGAGGAGTATGTACCACATCTACCCCACTCGTGCCCCCACAGTCCCATTGTACATGTGGAACGTACATTATGACGGCTCGGGAAGTATCACAGCGTTTCTGGACGAGATCGAACAACTAGCCGAGTCGAGAAACCTGACACATAGAGATTTATTTAAGTCAATTTATGAGATATTGAGGGGCGATGCACGAGATTGGTATGTACCCCGAAAAGCAAACTTAGAGAGCTGGGAAGATTTTAAGACCAAAATCAAAGAAGCTTTCTTGCCACCAAATTACGAAGAGTTGCTTCTCGAAGATATTAAAAAGAGAACGCAAGGCAAAGATGAAAAACTTGTACTGTACGTGACTCGAATGCAAAACCTATTTCGAAAGCTGGTACATAACTGCGTAACTGAGGCCGAGCAAGTCACAATTATTAGACGAGGCTTGTTGCCACATCTTCAGAGAGCACTCGTATTCCAGCATACTGATACAATTGAGGAACTACTGAATAAAGGCAAGGTGTTTGAGTTGGTACATTGGCAGGCACAACAGTATAAACCACCACCAGTACAGAATGCCATAGTAACACCAGAGCCTCATCTCGTGTACCAAAGCCCGCAAACCAGACCGAATGTGTCAGACACGAATAGATCTGAGGTACCGACTAGAACGTCGATGGAGTTACCACACGGGAATAGTGACACGGTCGTTAGATCGAACGTTGTCGCCCAGGAACCACGGCCTAGTTCCAACCGAAGAACTGTAAGATTCAAAGAGGACACGATGGTATGTTTTAGATGTGGAGAGACAGGACATATGCGAATTAACTGCCGAAACCCCCCCAAGATTTCCTGTCCACGGTGTGGAAGAGATGGCGTTTCTGCAAGAGAATGTGGTTGTTCGGAAAACTAAGTGAGGATTGCGCGAGGACGAGGCATCCGCAATCCTCTGAAAGACTAGCCTCAAAGTTAAATACCATTCAGAGACATCCGCCAGATAACCGACCTATAATTTATGTCAGTGTGGAAGGGAGAAACTTCCGAGCGTTACTGGACACTGGTGCTACGAAATCATTCCTGGGAAGAACTGTGGCTGATTACTGCGATCGAATGAACATACCATCTTTCACACACCAGGCTACGGCGAAGATAGCTGATGGACAGTCAGTATCGATCCCAAGATGCTATAGACTTCCATTGCAGTTGCACGACGACTATATCACGGTGGATATGCTGTATATGGAGAGTTTACCGGTAGACATAGTAGTTGGGATGGACGTGCTGAGTGACTACGATTTTAACATTGAACTGAGAACTGTGTCCTGCTACTACAAGGGTAGATTACTGAGATCTGTCGGAGAGGAATCGCTGTCCTGTTCGGAAGCCGATTACGACCATGAAGAACTGGAACTCCCTGAGGAAGAAAGACGAGAGCTCAACCGCTTTCTGGACAGGAACTTGAACAATTCGACGATATCCAAGGAACGACGAGCCTGGTCGAGCATAAGATTCAGCTCAAACCGGGGACTGAACCCATTAAACAAAGATACCAACCACGTAATCCTGCGACACAAGAGATCATCAATGAAGAGGTCGACCGAATGCTAGAGGAGGGAGTAATAGAGCCATCTAACAGTCCATGGAGCTCGCCTGTGGTGATAGTTAGGAAAAAGGATGGACGAGCTAGATTTTGCGTGGACTACCGAAAATTAAACGAAGCCTCTATAAAAGATGCATACCCACTGCCGTACATCTCGCATATCCTCGACAAACTACGGCGAGCAAAGTATATCAGTAGCCTAGATTTACGGCAAGGATATTGGCAGGTACCCCTGAGCAAAGAAAGTAAGCCCCTAACAGCTTTTACGGTACCTGGTCGAGGTCTTTTTCAATTCAGAGTAATGGCATTTGGTCTACATTCTGCGCCAGCAACATTTCAGAGATTACTGGATCGGATCATCGGACCAGAGATGGAACCGTTTGTTTTCGCATACCTGGATGACATAATAGTTTTGGGTGACTCGCTAGAACATCATCTGCAGATCCTGAGCGAGGTTTTTCAAAGGCTTAAAGCAGCTAACTTACAGCTGAATCCAGAGAAGTGTCGGTTTGGGTGCAGAAGCCTGAGATATTTGGGTCATGTCGTGTCCTCGGACGGAATCAAGACCGATCCTGACAAGGTGGCGGCGATACAAGCAATACCAGTACCCCGAAGTGTCCGTGAAATTAGAAGATTTCTCGGAGTGGCATCGTGGTACCGTCGGTTCATACCGGAGTTTTCCCAGATTGTGGCACCGTTGACTCGCCTACTACGCAAGAAGCAGAAATGGCGTTTTGAGGCAGAGGAACTGAAATCTTTCGAACTGCTAAAGAAGAAACTCACGGAGGCCCCAGTTTTGGCGTGTCCTGATTTTGAGAAGCCGTTCGTGCTGCAGACTGATGCTTCGGATCAAGGATTGGGCATAGCGCTGACCCAGAGTGTCGATGACGTCGAAAGAGTTATAGCCTATGCTAGTAGAACGTTGTCACCGGCTGAACGAAATTACTCGACAACAGAGAAAGAGTGTCTGGCTATAGTATGGGGCGTGGAGAAGATGCGACCCTACCTTGAGGGATACCACTTTACAGTATTGACAGACCATCAGTCGCTCCGATGGCTGAATTCAGTTAAGAGCCCTGCAGGACGTATTGCCAGATGGATAGTCTACTTACAACAATTTGATTTCGACATAAAATACCGAAAAGGATCCCTCAATAGAGTGGCCGATGAGCTGTCAAGAAGTCCATTACCTGGCCCAACCGAGGGAGAGATTTGCTTGTCTGAGGAGACCAAATGCAAATGGTATACAAGGAAGTTGGCCGAAGTCGAAAATAATCCCGAGGCGTTGCCCGACTATTGCGTGAGCGATGGCAAATTATATCGACATTTCTTCGAATCAAACGACTTGACTGAACCCGATATGTCCCGACCATGGAAGCTGTGTGTGCCCGCCAACCAAAGAGAGGCTCTTATGCGGGAAAATCATGATGCTCCAACCGCCGGACATATGGGAATAGCGAAAACTAGTTGCAGGATGGCTAGACTGTATTACTGGCCAGGAATGTTTAGGGATATAGCTAAGTTCGTGAGATCGTGTCAGTCCTGCCAAAGATATAAAGTTTCGCAGCAACAGACTCCTGGAAAGATGCAGCCAAGTATAGGAAAGGACCCCTGGGATAAAGTTTGCGTTGACCTGATCGGTCCATTACCGCGTTCTACCAGAGGGAATACTTTTGTATTTGTGGCTCAGGATAAATTCACCAAGTGGGTGGAATTTCGTGCTCTACGCAAGGCGACAGCACCAGCAGTAACAAGGGCTCTCTTCGAGCAGGTGATTGCAAAGTTTGGTTGTCCTCGCACGGTGATATGCGACAACGGCAAACAGTTTGTTAGTCGAGAATTCCGGAGCTTATTGAGGCAATTGGGAGTTCGAGTACGGTTCACACCGGTGTACAGCCCTCAAGCGAATGCGGTCGAGCGGGCGAATCGTACGTTGAAGACGATGATAGCGCAATTTTGTGAAGGCGATCATCGTAAATGGGACGAGAGACTACCCGAGCTGGCTATGGCGACGAATTCGGCGAGACATGAGTCGACGGGATTTACTCCGTCGTTCCTCAACTTCGGCCGTGAAATGAACATACCAAGAGTGGTTGTTGATGACGATGGTCCCAGAGAGGAGCCAGAGGACTCCGTAGTGGATGAAGAAGAGGCTCAGGATGCCGGTCGTGAGGAGGTACGAGGTCACGCGAGTCGGGTAAAACGGCTACGCGAAGTGTTTGAATTGGTACGAGTGCAGTTGGGTCGGGCATTCACCCAGCAAAGCCACTATTACAATCTCCGGCGACGGAATGGAGATGTAGAGTGGGAGATGAAGTCTGGCGCCGGGAACGACCGCTGTCTTCAGCTGCGAACCAGTTTTCGGGCAAATTAGCGCCGAAATTTTCGGGGCCATATGTGGTGACCAAAGTAGTTTCACCGGTGGTCTACGACTTGCGAGACGGATCGGGCAAGAAATTAAGGCATATCCATATAAAGGACCTGAAGCCCGCTAATGCTTCCTATGTGTCAGACGCGTCGCCCTCCGAAATGAACGCATAGTGCGCGTTGTTTTTTCGACATGACAGTAGTGCGCGTCACTGCTCTCCCAAATGAACGCATAGTGCGCGTCCTTTTTCCCCACATGACAGTAGTGCGCGTCCTTTTTCCCCACATGACAGGAGTGCGCGTCCTTTTTCCCCACATGACAGTAGTGCGCGTCACCGCCCTGCCAAATGAACGCATAGTGCGCGTCTTTTCCCCCGCATGACAGTAGTGCGCGTCACCGCCCTGCCAAATGAACGCTTAGTGCGCGTCTTTTTCCGACATGACAGAAGTGCGCGTCACCGCCCTCCCAAAGGAACGCAGCGTGCGCATCACAGACGCCGACGAACAGTAGAGAGAATTGCTGATGTAGGCTAAGATTTCCTCTTGTATGTTATCGCTAATTTAGGCTAAGATTTTCTCTTATATTGTTGATTTAGGCTAAGATTTTCTCTTATGTTGTTGATTGAGGATAAGATTTTCTCTTATGTTGTAGATTTAGGCTAAGATTTTTCTCTTATATTGTTGATTTAGGATAGGATTTTCTCTTATATTGTTGCTTTAGGATAAGATTTTCTCTTATATTGTTGATTTGGACTAAGATTTTCTCTGGGGGTTTTATTGGGCTAAGGTCCTTTCTTCTTCTTTTTTTTTTGTGGTCAGGAAGGGAAGAGAAAAAAAAAATTCTTTTTTTTTTATGGAAGTAAGGGGAGAGTGTAACGAAGTAGTTTTATTTGCGTGGCAGAAACCCGTTGACCTTGATCGACTCCAGCGAGATCGCGCCGAGCGGTGGGGACACCGACCGATCATTCCCACCTCCATCTGCAGTGCGCACGACGTAGTTGGTGGAGGGGACCGAGAATGGTATTTATAGGCGAGTCGAGCACTGGAACGGCAGTTCCTCGCACGGCGCGGAACTCAAAATAAATCAAGGCCTCTACCGTATAGTGGAAGGTCCAGCCAGTGTTGTTAGTGCTGGTAGTGAGTTCAGTGGTAGGCAGACATACCAAGGTAGGAAAGGGGTATAGAGAGGGACCGGAGGACCACTTGTGGAGGACGAGATTCCAGGAGGTGAGTGTGAGGTTCGATCGTTGAGACCGAACGACGGCTGCAGGAGGGCGTTTAGGGCATCACGTCCTTTACGAGTCCTTTAGCCGGTATTGCGGATCTGACATCTGGGTGCCGAGATGAGGAAACTCAATCGTCCCTAGATTGTGGGCCGTTTTATCTTGGCGGACTCCTGCTGTCCATCTCTCGGGGCTGACGTTGATGTACGAGATGAGGAAACTCAATCGTGCTTAGACCGAAGCTTTCCGTGACGTGGGCTGCTGCGCGGTGAGGGTCGTGGTGTGCCCCCTGTTGTCGTTTGTCGAACCGACCCCTGGAAGGCACGGGTTGGTCACGGGTGTCGGCTGGGTCCTTTAGCCGGTATTGCGGATCCGGAATCTGGGTGCCGAGATGAGGAAACTCAATCGTCCCTAGGTTGTGGGCCGTTTTACCTCGGCGGACTCCTGCTGTCCATCTCTCGGGGCTGACGTTGATGTGCGAGATGAGGAAACTCAATCGTGCTTAAACCGAAGCTTTCCGTGACGTGGGCTGTTGCGCGGCAGGCACTGGGTTGGCCCGATCTTTGAGGGTGCGGAATTCGTCACGGGTGTCGGCTGGGTCCTTTAGCCGGTATTGCGTATCCGCCGTCTGGGTGCCGAGATGAGGAAACTCAATCGTCCCTAGGTTGTGGGCCGTTTTACCTTGGCGGACTCCTGCTGTCCATCTCGCGGAGCTGACGTTGATGTACGAGATGAGGAAAACTCAATCGTGTTTAGACCGAAGTTTTCCGTGGCGTGGGCTGCTGTGCGGCAGGCACTTGGTTCGACCTCGGCCCTGTCGTCATCGCGGGTGGACGCGCGGTGGTTTGCGCATGCGCACACCATACCGCCGGTCACTCCGATTTGGGCTGGGCCTTGGCAGTTCTCTTTGAGGGGTTCTGTTGCGCACGGACACTAGTTGCGCCGTGTGGAACCGTGCCCCACGGACCCCCGCTTGGATGGTCCAGGTTGGCCTGAGTGATGCTTTGGTTCCCCCTCTCGCTTTAACCCCGAGACATTATCATTTCTTATCACACGGCCCTAGTCATTTTTATGCCTACGTCATTGTGTTTGCCTAATTCTTTCTGATGCCTAATACGTCGAGTAACTCGCCACTGTAATCGCTTTATGTGCACTCTAAGCCTTCACGGAATGTTACTGGTGATTGACAAGTAGATTTGGGACTTGGGTTCTTAGAGGTTAAGGACTGTGAAGATTTTGTGGTATAGATTAAGGACTGTTGTACCTGATACGAACTGTTGATTAGTTTTAAGGACTGTGAGACGTATTATTTTGGAATGTTTGTTTATTTGGTATGAATAGAGAGTAATTTTTAGTTAATCGCGTGTTTTATTGGTGACACCTCCACCTCCAACAGCTACCCACTTCATTCTCCACTGGAGTCTACCTAGGCTCGAGCTTCTGGACATTCCGGAGGAGCTCGATAGGTGAGGGTGACGCCCTCAGAAGCAAATAGTCTGGCGCCCGAGTTTACTGATAAAGGAACTGCACGTAAGGGCGTTACAACCTGATCTGGGGGCTAGTAGTAACATTGTTGTGCGTTTAGTTAGACCCGTACCAAGAAACGTTTTCCATAAGGTATACTTTGACAATTACTACACAGCACTGCCACTGTTGAGATATTTGGCTAAGAATTGGATCCATGCGCTTGGTACAGTACGTCGCAACCGCATCCCTAGGCGTAAAATACCAACCAAGCTTGTGGAAAAAAATTACCTCTTGGATCAATGGGAGAGTTTGTTACTATGTATAAAGGAGTTGAACTTTCAAATATTAATTGGAAAGATAATAAAATGGTGGCGCTGGCTTCCACTTTTGTGGGTACTGATCCCATTGAAGAAGTTGAAAGATATGATAGGAAATAGAAAAAAAAAGAATAAAAGTACCCTGTACAGCTGTAGTAAAAGTTTATAATTCTCATATGGGAGGTGTCGACCTTTTAGATGGCTTGATTGGCAGGTATAAGATACGGATGCGTTCAAGAAAATGGTATATGCGACTTTTTTATCATTTGGTGGATATGCCGGTAGTGAATGCTTGGTTGTTGTATCGACGATGCCATTCTGGAGAGGAAAAGTTGGCAAAAGTTGTCAAAGGGGAAGGCCTTCAGGAATACATCGAAAACCGGAGAAATAAACCAAATGCCGCACGAATGCCCCCAAAAGAAGTTCACCTGGACAAATTGAGCCATTTCCCCAAGTGGAATGCCACACGTCTCAGGTGCGAATTGCCAGAGTGCCGTGCACAGACATACGTTGTGTGTGATAAATGTGGTATTTCGTTGTGTTTCAATAAGGACAAGAATTGTTTTTCTGTATTTCACTCGAAATAAGATTCTTTGTATTACTCAGATATAAGATCTATACTACTACCGCATAGTGATGCAGATTTGAATAAAACATTTTTTTTTCATATATAGTCTATCTTTTCAAATATATATTTTTTTAATTTTTCCCATATTTCTGTTGTTATTTTCCATGATATAAATATATTTTTATTTGAAATAAAAAAATCATGCAATGTAGTTTAGGCTCAGATCCTTTAAATGAGTCTTGTAATTGAGAGATGAATCTTATTTAACTCCTAAGTATTTTGGATAGAAATTATGTTTGATAGAAGAATCATTGAAAGTTACAGCTAATTTCTTATATTTTCTTGATTATTCAGATGGAATCAAGATACCTCTGTTTTTTGGGATTTGGACATAATCGCCACTCAATAAAATAATTCTTTAAAATTTCCAAATCAGATGACAGTATGTTTTCCAGAATATGGAAATCCGACTATTGATAAGCAATAACAATATCGTCAGCATAAACAAATTTATGAGATGATGTCGTGGGTAAATCGCTTAGATATAAATTGAAAAGTAAAGGAGCTAAAACTGATCCTTGAGGAAGACCTTTTGTTGTTTTGAAATTGCTACTCTTATTGTCAATAAAAACACGAAAACTTCTATCAGATAACATATGTTCTAATAATCGTACCATTTTCCCACACTTCAGATGGTATCTTTCCACACAGTGTCATATGCCGAAGATAAACCAATGAAAGCAGCTCCTGTTTTCAACCTATCATTGAAGCCTGATTCTATGTGGTAGCTACTTTCAAGTAGGAGTAGGTAGAGTAATATCAAAGCTCAGGGAAATGAAAGCTGGTATTGTACAGGGATCTGTCTTAGGACCTAGATTATTCAATATCTATGGTCAAGATATGCCAGAATATAATGAAATAAATATTTATTTAATTGTGTCTGTGTTTACCTGGTGGAAATTCATTCAAAATACATAATAAGATTTCCACAAATTTTTATATTATAATTATATAATCATAAGACCACTAATTTCTTACGCGGCACCTTCTTTTTGTAATCTACGGCCCTCTTCACTGAGACCGCTGCAAGTATTCCTAAACAGAGGTCTACGTCAAATATCCAAAAACCTTATCTTACAAGAATTTCAACCCCACACCAAGTCCTAAAAAATATAAAAAAATAAGAATACACATTAAAAACCCTCGTCACCCGCATCCACTTCCGTACCAAACTCATCACATATTTCTTAAACCACCTTACATAAACCAAATACAAATTAATCTAGATATCCATTCTTTTATGCCTTAAATTAGAAAACCAAAGTTCAGCTCTTAGACGAATATAAGTGAGCATGGTCGACCATGCAAAATAGGCTCTGATCTGATCGTGAGTGCTGGCATGAACACACTTCAACACACATTTACAACATCTCAGGGTATCCAGAGCCCCCGCCGGGTGTTTTAAGTATGTGGAGAAGGATGGAACCATATCTAGTGAACAGCGATCCCGTGAAGAAAAGAGAAAACATATTATAATTATTGTAAATATTCTTAACATATACCGTTATACTCTTATGTAGGAACATTTACAGTCATTTCATAACCACAATTGTCTGAATATGTAAAATCAATAATTCAGAATTTCAAAAAACTGAGAAATGATCCTACTCAAACAATACAAAACAAATGTAATTAATATATAATATATACCAAAAATTCAACAGAAAGATTATATAAGTTGAAGCTAGTGAGATGAGAACATACTACTCTGTAGCACCAAGAATATATGGTATCAGTATCCGCATGTAGCTCTTGAAGGAGAATAATCTCTGCACCATAATACTCTGCGAATTTAGAAATATAATCACTCTCGTTCTTAGAAATACCCTCTATATTCAACAATACACAAAATTTGTCGCAAATCTGCAAGCAGGATTCTGCGAATCGGGTCTTGCGGTCAAAGTGACGATTTTCTTCTGATGCTTGAAGTCTGTAATGGAACCCATTCAAAGGAAAATCATAATCACCAGTTGGAGAATGTTGAGATTCAAAACTTTTTCATTTAAAAAATAACGTAGGAAAATTATCGACTGACATCTATTATGACTGATATCACAATAAATAATAATAATAATATCATGAAAAATGCAAATGGTAGAAACTTCACATTAATAAAATGGAAAGGTGCCCATCTCGCTTAAAAATCATACCCCCACGATTTATATTTTTCAAAAAACTAGGCAAAATGTTTTGTCCACAATCCAAAAAATCAACATCAGTGATTTTTCTTTCGAGGAAATGTGGACCGAACAAGTATTCATTGTAAATTCCATATCCAACGTAATTAATTTGCACAAGAAAGCCAATAAATGTGTTCAGTGTTGAGGTGAATGGCTTTCATTTCGAACAATTGCTTGCTTGATATTTCTAATGAACTGTCTCTTTTTTCATCTCTTATTTTTTTTTCTTTTTTTTTATCTCTTTTATGTTCCAGAATCCATTTTATTGGCCCCTCATATAACAGATATTGGTTTCAAAATGTTTTCATAATATTGCAAGATTAATTGATAAAAACAAATTTGAAGATTTTATGAAATGAAGAATCATTATTTTGGCAACAATCACTATCTCTTATTGTTCTTCTCGCGAATATTTCAACAAACGTCTTCTGTCATTGTCAAGGCAAAAATTTAGTGATGAGAGACGATGGTTATTGGCCAAATAATAACTGTACACGAGTTTCATCATCAGAAATTTGAAGAATTATTTGAAATCGGTAAGAATCATTTAAGAAGCTCCAATTCAGTGTTCTCATCAGGAATATTAATTGTTATTCTATTAAATATGAATAAATTTAATTTCCGGAACCCACTATATCATAAAAAGGATAAAAAATTCAAACTAAAAAACCGTTCTATACCCAGTACTTTTTGTAGTTCCTCATTTTCCATTCGAATTATTTTATCACATATGGCGAGTGATATTTGTCATCTGATACGTAAATTGAGGGTTCTCAATACGGACCTAAGATTTTTTTCAATTTATCTGATGGCAAATATATAAATAAACAATCTCACCAAATATCAGCGAGAACATTGGCATATTGAGGAAGATAGGGAAGTTCTCATTCTTGGCTTTCAACAGAAAACACCCAATATCTTTGAAAAGAATATCCCTATTGGACATTCAAACACACTATTCTCATTCAGTTTGAGGTTCTCTAACCACACCAAACCCTTGTCCCATACATCATCAGGCAACCTGTATATGCAAAGTCAAGGAGAATATTATAACCTTTTGTATATTGATATCCTACCTTATCAACATATTAAGTCCTGAAACACAATTCTTAAATGGTAGGTACTTAATGTTTCCATTCAAAAACAAGGGTTTTACGCAAGTAAAAATTTTCCAGCTACAACAATGCCTAAAGCTACGTCAGTATGTCTAGAGAGTTGCAAAATAAGACCGGTAATCAATAACAAATTCATTGTTTCCCATTACTAAAACATTTAATTTTTCAAGGATCTGCTAAATTATTGATCAGTATATCATGAATTACTATTATATATATCTGGTTTTCCAATGGGGACTTCACAACTTTGAATTTAATTTGTGAACGCACCCTTCATTGAACTGTCAACGTCAATTCATTCAGTAAAGTAAACATTTTCATCACGGTGAAGTACACGAACGAACAACGTTTGCAAGTTATAAAAATTTACTACCAAAATTTGAAGTCGGTGACCGCAACTTAAAGAGCCTTAACTCCAATTTTCGGTCATAATTCGCGCCCTAGTAGACAGGTAATCACAAGTTTGGTGCAAAAATTTGAGTCGGCATATTCGCTGTTGGGCGTTGTCGTACCTATGAGATAAAGGACCGGTCGTAGTAACGAAAACATCGCTGCCGTTCGGGCCTCCGTAGCCGACAACCCAAAGCATTCAATTCCTAGGCGTTCTCAAGAATTGGGCATCCGTCAGACAACTCTATGGCGAATTTTGCGTAGGGATCTTGGTTTACACTTGTACAAGATCAAGTTGACTCAAGAATTGAAGCCGTTGGACCCTTTGAATCGACGTACGTTCTCCGATTGTGCTCTGAAAAGGCTGCGCCATGATCATGATTTTCATCGAAAAATCATCTTCTGTGATGAAGCTCATTTTTGGCTCAATGGTTTCGACAATAGGCGAAATATGCGTTATTGGACAGGCAGCAATCCACCCGTGATTCACGAGACTCAATTGCTTCCTCAAAAAATCACGGTTTGGTGCGGTCTATACGCCGGCGGCATCATTGGACCGTAATTTTTCGTTGATGCCAACAATTATCACATAGTGTCAATGGCGATGGCTAACACGCCAAGATAACGAATTTTTTGCCTCAATTGCAAGGTATGGACTTGGCCAACATGTGGTTTCAACAGGACGGTGCTACTAGCCACACAGCACACGTAACAATCGGTTTATTGAAACAGATATTTGGTGAGCGTGTAATTTCGAGAAACGGCCCCGTCAATTGGCCGCTTCGTTCGTGTGATTTCACGCCTCTGGACTATTTTGTTTGGGGCTACATCAAGTCAATGGTCATGAAAAATGCCAAAATTGGAACTAAATTCGACATAAAAATCACCTTCAAATCGGGGTTTTTGCATGTTCGATCTAATTAATATAACAGCGTCCTATCATTCTCCCAAAATTTCTGTAATTTCAAGAAATTTAGACAACAATGGTCTAAATCGATTGGGTTTGATGAAAAAAAATTTAGTTTTCTGTACAACTCCTAGAATATTCATCGGATTAAGTTATAAGTTGGACCATGTTTGAATTAGGTTGAAGCATTAGGCTCGCAAACTTTAGTCGAAATGGACAAGACAGAAAAATTTCAGGAAATTCCAAAAAAAAATTTTCAATTTCATTAATAATTTGTGCATGTATGAATATTCTTGATATCTTACATATTCTCAAATATCATTGTCGTAGCTTTGTTCCACGAGACGATATTGATATTTTTTCGTTTTATTCAAGAGAAAAGAGCAATCCCAAAAAGCGTATTCAATTACATTGGTCGGACTTATTATTCAGTGTCAGTTGGGAAAAAATTAATTGAAATGATTCATATAGGTACATTGAAATAATGCACATTATCATAATTTAAAAAAGCACTGACTTGGGTTTTGAGGAGAAGGGAATTTGAGTATCGAAAAACACTTAAAAAAAATGATGAGCGGTCAGTTTTTATTTGAGATATGTATAAGTTTTCTCATTCACCGTGGCGGTTATATTTGTATCACATTGTTCCAAAGTACAGAAAATGATTCTAGATCAAGCTTGGTAAAGTTTCTGACCCGATATCAGTTATATTCTAAATTTTAATATTATTTCCTAATTGGAATTTTTAATTCACCCAGAAACAAATGAAAACTTTTAACAGAATATTGTACGATCCCACAAAAGCTAACCACTCGAAATGTCTAGGGAAGAAAATTAGGTCTCCACGATACACCAAGAATAGAAAATATGTTTTATCTCATAGAAGATTTCGTGTTTTTATAGACAATAAGAGTAGCAATTTCAAAACATTGAACAACGGTCTTCCTCGAAGATCAGTTTTAGCTCCTTTACTTTTCAATTTATATCTAAGTGATTTACCCACGACATCATCTCAGAAATTTGTTTATGCTGACGACATTGCTATTGCTTACCAACATTCGGATTTCCTTACTCTGGAAAACATACTGTCATCTGATTTGGAAATTTTAAAGAATACTTAGGAGTAAAATTAGATTCATCTCCCAATTAGAAGGCTAATTTAAAAGATCTGAGCCTAAAACTGAAAACTAGGAATAATATTGTTCTGAAATTAACTGGATCATCTTGGGGTGCTGATGCTTCCACTCTTCGCACAGCATCTCTAGCCCTAGATTTTGCTGCAGCTGAGTATTTTTGCTCTGTTTGGTTTAATAGTGCACATACACAAAAAATTGATGCGCAATTGAATACATCCATGAGAATAATTACTGGCACCATAAGATCTACACCGGTTCATTGGTTACCAGTTTTGTCTTATATTGTCCATCCCCATATTCGCAGACAGACTGCAGCTCTGAATTCTTGGAATAAATATCATTCTTTTCCCAATTTATTCCCAATTATTTCATATTTTCCACAAAATAGAATTCCTAGATTGGAGTCACGTAAACCATTATGGCATAATACGTTCTTCAATATCAACATAAGTGATAAAGAATTAAGGAAGACTGAGTGGAACTCTTACGAAATGTTCAATAAGTATCTCGTTTCTGATCCTTCTGAAAAAGTTCCTGGTTTTGATCTTCCAAGAAAAATTTGGAGAGTTCTTAATCGTTTGAGAACTGGTCATGGTCGTACCAATAGCATTCTATTTAGATGGAACTCAGTTCCTAGCGGAAGTAGTGAATGCGGAGAAGCAGAAGAAACAAAACATCATCTCAGCAAAAGTTGTCCCATATATATGTTTCCAACTCTTTCTTGGAATGGGTTATAAATTTCAAACGAATATGATACGCATTTTTGTTATTCAGTTCTTTTTCCTGCTTTTGTCTTTTTATTTCCAGATTTTATGTGAGCAACTTGAAGAAGTCTCTGTCTCCATCAATAGAAGACCACTCTTGAAGAAAGAAGACCCTAAAATATATTTCAGCTTAGTTTTGTACTTTCACACTTAGGCGGGGAGCGACGGTTTTTTTTACTGGGGTTTTTTCCCTAGGCTCTTATGTGATACGCCAAATTGTATGACACCCCGTCACTAACCCCTGATCTATATGCTTTATTGTTTGCTAACTAAATATTGTCAGCCAAAAGTTCAAAAGAATATATATATACCAAAAATAGACGAATGCATTTAAACAACAATATTTTCAAAGCATGACATCGAAAGTCTCTCTTCAAATATGTAAAAATGTATGTATCATAACTATTGATTTTCTTTATAATAAATTATAAATTTCTGACAAGCAGGAAAACTCGTAACCCACCTTAATCTTTGTTAACCCTCCGTCCGAATCAAGGATCCTTCCGTAATCATAATAGGAGCTAGATCGTGATCGAAACTGCACAAAAAAGAAAATAATCGCCAACAACAGACTGTGCATTTAATGAGACAGGTTCGTGTCCTTTCGAAAGTTCAGAAAATAGTCACGAGACCAGCAGCCATCAAAGGCATGGGCCTCATCCGGGTTTAGATTTGCCGAAGGCTAAGCAAATGACGCCGACATCGATGGTGTTGTCAGATTTGCCAGTTTTACCATGCAGCCTATGAAGCCTACGCAGGGACGTACTTCGAAACATATTCCCCTACCATCCGATGAAATATATGATTTATAAGATAAATTAATGTTAACTGATCCTCATTTGTTTCATTGACTAAGCGATTGCATTTAGTAGATTTCCGCACTTGTTCTACTAAATCAGCGTGCTCTCGTTTTACACAAAGGTCCGTTATTTACGATAATCTAGCTGAAAATGTTTTCAATCGATTCGCTTCAACTTCCGTAGGAAGAATATAGCGTAAAACTTGAGTATATATATTTTATTTAACGTGCTTGAGAAAATAAGATGTTAACTGTTTCATTTTAAAAGTAATTGTCAAACTTAAGAACGTTAAATAATGATAACAAACATCTATAATTTCAGCTTTGACTTCCAAAGAGGAAAGACGTGTTTTGACGAGCTTGATTTTAAGCTTATTTTAATTTCCAAACCTACCGAGTAAGTTAATTTAGAAAATTATAATGGAAAAAAATATTGAAAACCCAAATTTGGATGGTTATTCTCCATTTTTGGGTAAAAATTGAAAACGCGTCACGTCCGATTTTTCAATTTTGAGTTAGGTCCAGTGTAAAATTTTATTTTACAATGGAGACACGACAACGAGGCAGACCTAACCGAACTGAAAGAAACCGACGCCGCGTTTATAACAATAATTACGCAATGCGTTCAGTATTTGTAGCGAGAAGGGCTCCGGTTGAAGACGAAATTTCCCGCGTTTTCTGTCGGCGAAATGAGCGAATCGTGTCAATTTTGCAATGCTCTGCATTTTAGGGGTGAAAAGGGCGAGATGGATTCAGCCAGTGCTACCAGAAAGGCAAAGTTGTAATAAGCGAGCAGATGCAATTGAAAGAAGTATCAGCTTTGCTTAGAGAACTTTACACAGGAACAGATGAAGAATCGAAGAATTTCCAAAACAATATACGCCAGTATAAGAGTGCCTTTGCTTGTGCTTCCCAAAAAGTTAGCTTAAGAGAATTTGCATCAACTGGTCCTTATTCATTTTGGCTGCATGGAACATCATACAGCAGAATTGGTTCCATTATTCCGCAACCTGGAAACACGCCCAGATTGTGTCAACGTTACACACTTGATACTAATGAAGCTCTGCAACTTAGATTCCAACACCCAGCTAACCAAGGATGCAATCCAGCGACGATGCTTCGACTAGATGAAATGCTTCTTGAAAATAACCCGTTTGCAAGCGCTTTTTATACAATGGGAGAAAGATTATGAAAAGAACGTCGCAAAGCTATAGCTGAAAATCGTGAATTACTGTAACACTAAAAGTACACTCAATTTGTGAACACAAATAATACACCCGATATTGTTCAATACTTTATTTGATAACTCTCCAAGGATGTCTCGAAACAGAAAATAATTATGTCTCGCAACGAAAGGTGATTTCTGTAATCCGTCACAGAGTTGAATGTCCCCTGTACTTCATCTCGGTCCCATATATGGTTCCCCTTTTGCCGATCGTGCGTTAATGGTTCCTGGATTTACGCACCTTCGGCATTCTGATTGTTACATTCGGCCATCCTATGAAGATCTGTCCGCAGATCCAAGCATGTCATCATCTGAAACAAAGGAGATATAATATCTTTAAAGATTATACCATTATGTTTTCGCCTTATCTTTTTGTAATACGTGTTCATCTCACATGGCCATCATTTGGCTACTTTGATCAGTGCCTATCATGTAAACCTGATGCTTTCACAGTGTACAACCATTTTACATGACCCACTATTTGATCATCGTAGCTCAATGATTATCTTGTAAACTTGACCCATTATGCGATTATGTTGATCAGTGCGTATCATGTAAACCTGATGCTTTTATAGAGTACATCCATTTTACATGACCCACTATTTGATCATCGCAGGTCAGTGCCTATCATGTAAACCTGATGCTTTTATAGTATCATCCATTTTACATGATCCATTATTCGACTACGTTGATCAGTGCGTATCATGTAAACCTGATGCTTTCATAATGTACAACCATTTTACATGACCCACTATTTGATCATCGCAGGTCAGTGCCTATCATGTAAACCTGATGCTTTTATAGTATCATCCATTTTACATGATCCATTATTCGACTACGTTGATCAGTGCGTATCATGTAAACCTGATGCTTTCATAATGTACATCCATTTTACATGACCCACTATTTGATCATCGCAGGTCAGTGCCTATCATGTAAACCTGATGCTTTTATAGTATCATCCATTTTACATGATCCATTATGGGACTACGTTGATCAGTGCGTATCATGTAAACCTGATGCTTTCATAATGTACAACCATTTTACATGACCCACTATTTGATCATCGCAGGTCAGTGCCTATCATGCAAACCTGATGCTTTTATAGTATCATCCATTTTACATGACTCACTATCGACCCCATAATGCACTATCTTTTTGTTTTTATCTTCAAAACATGGATTCTTACCTTTCAATATAATCCATGGTTTCATTTTCTCTACAGGAACAACCGTCTTCATTTTACGATAGTTCTCTCTTATATCTTGAACCTCGTACCTGTCATTAAGTAGCACTTTGGTCACCTTGAATGGCCCTTTGAACTTTGCCAACAACTTTCTACTCGCCCCTGTAGAAGGTGAATCTGTCCTTAAGACCATTACAACTTCACCTTCTTTGTACAATCTGGGCATTTTTCTTGATTTGTCAAACCTCTCCTTTTGCTTTCTCTGATCATCGGTTAATTTTTTTGAGATATTTTCTCTCAACTCATTTAGATTTGCTCGCTCTAGTTCCTCCTGAACAGTATTTAGGATCTGAGCCTCAGCCACATTTTTCCCTTTGTAACCTGCCAAAGCTTCCAGAGGTGTTGTACCGATTGCTGTATTGAAAGTCATATTCAAAGAACTCTGAATCTTTTTGACAACGGTATCCCACCGATCTTCGGTAACGCCAGTAGCACTACATGCCAATGCATTTAATATTGTACGGTTATACCTTTCGCACTGTCCATTCGCCCTTGGCGTGGCTACTGCGTTTAATATATGTTTTACACCATAGGTTTCACAAAACCCCTTGAATGTCGATGAGGTGAACGCTGAACCTCTGTCCGACACAATTCTGGTTGGTGCTCCAAAAACGAACATAACGTTAGTCAAAGCGGCAATTACTGGTTTCACAGTTACATCTTTACTGCTTCGATGAAACAAAATTTTGTAAATCCGTCAACAACAACTAAGAGATACTGATTACGTTTCTTGCTTTTAATGAAGGGTCCCAGATGATCTACATGGACTGTGTGAAAAGGAACAGGAATCTTTTCAATAGGGTGCAAATACCCCTCCTTTTTGCCACTGTTTTTTTTGTAATAGAGACAAGAGAGACACGACTCCACATATTTTTTACATATTTCCGTAGTTGGGGAAACCAGTAATTTTCAACAATTTTTTTCACGGTTTTCTCGAATCCAAAATGACCTCCTTCATCGTGACACAACCTACAGATTTGCCACCCACAAAGGTCTGCCCTCTTGCATCTTTTTATATACTTTTTCATCAGGTAACTCATATTTATCGAAATACTGTCTAGTTGACCTATTAACAGTTCCTTCCTTCAAAACTGTACGAATAATTCTAAGTTGTTCATCTTGCATTTGAGCTACTAATATCCATTCGGATTCAGTCACATCAATCATTGTCACGTGAAGATAATCGTGTATCGGGTTTCGACTAAGGGCGTCTACATGTCCCATTGCCGTCCCTGCTCGACGAGTGACGGAGAAGTCGTAATCTTGTACCTGAAGCCACCACCGTCCAACTCGTGGTATCATATCTCGTTTCGTGAACGTCGCGCGTAACGCACTGCAGTCCGTAACAATCTCAAACTTAAGGCCTAATAAGTAGACTCTGAAGTGCTGTAACGCTAATACCACAGCCAACGTCTCTAGTTCATACGAATGATACATTCGTTGTTCTGGGCTCGTTTGCTTACTAAAATATGCAACAACATGTGACCGTTTTTCATTGAATTGAATAAGCATTGCACCAAAACCTATACTACTAGCGTCAGTGTGCAATTCGGTTTTCAACTCTGGGTTAAATATTGCCAACACAGGGCGTGACACTAAAATTGACTTGACTTTATTAAATGCTTCTTGTTGTTCAATTGACCAATCGAATGTAAAGTCCTTTTTAACAATCTTGTGAGCGGTTCCACCAATAAACCATAATTTTTATGTATCTACGAAAATACCCAGACAGCCCTAGAAACTGTCTAACTTCTTTTACATTAGTTGGTTCTTTCATATCCATAACGGCCCTTGTTTTATCTTTTCCAGGTCTCACTCCGGAGGAACTTATTTCACGTCCCAAATAATCAATTTGGGACTGCAAAAAGTTGCATTTACTTAATTTGAGTGTGAGATTGCCCTGCCTCAAAACATCTAGTACAATTTTTAGTCTTGACAATGCTTGTTCCACGCTGTGTGCCGGAATTATAAGGTCGTCCAAATAGGCAAAAACAATTTTATTCAAATAATCCTTAAGCACCATATTTATTAATCGCTGAAAAACAGCTGGTGCGTTCGTTAACCCGAACGGCATTCTTGTAAATTCATAATGGCCTGTTGGTGTGATAAAGGCAGTTTTATCAACCGAATCTCTGTTTACTGGCACTTGATAGTAACTCGATGCCAAGTCTAAGGTGACGAAATATTTATGCCCACCCAGCATATCGATCTGATCATCGATCAATGGCAGCGGGTACTTTTCTTTGACAGTAATGGCATTTAACTTGCGATAGTCGACACACAAACGATAATCACCAGTTTTCTTTTTTAACTAAAAGGACGGGGCTAGCATATGCTGACTTTGAATCTCTAATTATGCTATTACACAAAAGCTCTTGTAGCAACGTATCAAGTATTTTTTTCTCATACACAGACATTCGATATGGATTATAAACAATAGGGTCACTCGTCTTGCAAGTTATTGTAAATTCAACCAATTCTGTTTTACCCAGCTCTTTCAGACTAAATGAAATTCTATCCCTATACTCTCTCAAAAGGACAAGTACTTGATTTTTTCCAAATCTGTGACATTGCCAAAATTCAATGAATCTAACGATATTGGGTTCTGTGAACCGTCACCTGCCTCTATGGAACAAACATTCATGAGCCGAAAAGTGTCTTTACATTTAAACATAGCTATTTGAGGTTGATTCAAATAATCACACCCAACAATAACATTATACGAAAGACAATCGTCATTTATTATGAATGCACTAACAGTGCCTGCCGACACGTCAATCTTGACATGAGCATTACCAACATCTTTACAGATCATGTAATTACCCATAAAACTTTTTAAAGATACAGCATTATCAATCGCAATACTTTTGATGTTCAATCTTGCAGCAATCGATTTTTTTTTTATAAGGGTACAATTGCTCCCTGTGTCTTTTAAGCAGTTATCTATCATTTCTCCATTAATTAAAACACCTTTCGTGTAAATGTTACTTTTTTTCTTAGATCTACGGAGTTTACCTTAAAATCTTGTTTCTTATTACGGAAACAGTCAATTTTTTATGACCAACCTTTTGCAAAGATCACATCTGACAACACTCTTTGGACAATCTTTCACAAAGTGTGGCCCCTGCAATTAAAGCACGATCTATCGATACGATTCTTAAACTTGACTGATTTTTCCTTGTCGGCGTTACTCGATCTTTCTTTCACCTCTAAGCAATTGCGACCATTACTAGATTTTTTGAAAACACGTGTTGGTTTACATTGTCTAAATAGTTAACTAACAGACCAACCGTATTGAAATTAGCGGCCCTAGCAGCCAGTTTTATATTCTCATTACTGATGCCTTCTATAATGCAATCCATTAAATTAACATCACTTATTTCCAAATTTAACCTTTTTAACATTGACAACTTTTGGAAACAATAATCACTGAATTTCTGATTGGGCATGTGGACATAATTGGCCGCATTAACAAACAATTTTCCAAATCTATTTTTACACGGAAATGTTTCCAATAACGACATTTTCAGGTCGATCCACCCTCTGAACTGCTTTTTCTGTGAATCATACCATTTCCTTACGTTACCTCTCATTCTAGAAGTTGTAAGCTTTATGAGTAAATTATTGTCCCAATTATAAATTTCACTGAGTTCATCAACCTTTGTCACCCAATCCTCTGAAGTCATATTTTCATTGGAACCATCGAAGATGGGTATCAACGATTCATCTACACTTAAACTGGTATATCTACTTACAGTTTTCTCTCGTCTTAACTTTTCACTTTTCTTTAACATTTTTTTAACTTCCTTATTTGTCTCTGAGCACTACTAGAATCACTAGATGACGAATCCGAACTAGAAGACCGTCTTCTACTCCTCTTTTTATTTTTCGCCATACTTCGCCGTGAATAATCCCACTTCTGAATTTGTAACACTAAAAGTACACTAAATTTGTGAACACAAATAATACACCCGATATTGTTCAATACTTTATTTGATAACTCTCCAAGGATGTCTCGAAACAGAAAATAATTATGTCTCGCAACGAAAGGTGATTTCTGTAATCCGTCACAGAGTTGAATGTCCCCTGTACTTCATCTCGGTCCCATATATGGTTCCCCTTTGCCGATCGTGCGTTAATGGTTCCTGGATTTACGCACCTTCGGCATTCTGATTGTTACATTACCAGATATTCGAATGGTTTTGCGCGTACAGACAACGATCCTAGAAGATACAATTTGCTGACAGGAGACAGTGTTGCAACAATATTTGTCGGCGAAAATGGAGAACCGCCAGAACATATCGATTTTGCGGTTCATGCAAGAAATGGACCATTGCAAACAATATCAAATCTTAGCCCACGCATGGATCCAATGGCGTACCCACTACTTTTCCGAACGGCGAATTTGGTTTCAGCCTCAAAATAAGCACAGAAACGGACGTGCAACAGCCCAGCGTAACCGTTTGACCATGCTTCAATACTATGCTTATCGAATTGCCGTAAGGCCGGGGTTTAGTGCATTACACAGTGCGGGAAAATTTTTCAGCAGTACGTTTGCTGCTCATACGTCAATCAAGAAAGTAATAACTTAAATTGGATAAGACAGAATCAGCTAAAATTAAGAACAGAAAAGTTTCAAGGTTTAATGGATTATGTAGAACAAGAAGCGCAGCAGAGAAATGTTCTTCCAGGAAGTGTTATTATCTTGCCATTAAGCTATAAAGGAAGTCCAGGGAACAAAAAAATTACCAAGATGACATGGCAATTGTGCGGAAATATGGTAAACCAGATCTTTTCCTAACCTTTACCTGTAACCCGAAATGGCCTGAAATAGTTCAAAATCTTAAACCATGGGAAAAAGCTGAGCATCGTCCGGACTTAACAGCGCGTGTGTTTAACTTGAAGTTGAAAGAAATGTTAAATGACCTATTTGTGAAAAATATATTCGGAGAAGTTGTTGCTCATGTTTATGTTATAGAGTTTCAAAAACGAGGACTTCCACATGCTCATCTTCTTTTAATTCTTCAAAATGAACATAAAATGCGGGAACCAAATCAGATTGATGATGCGGTCTGGTTTGCTAATAACGACCGCGCGCTTCCTTACTTGCGCCCTCGGCGGCACGGGCTTTTCCACTAGTTTTTAATATATGTGAATTAAGTCGAAACAAATATTCAATGCGCTGGAAAATTTTTGAAAAATTCTTGTTTTTTATTCCACTTATAATTTATTTTCGAAGGCTTGATAAAAGAGATAGGCCGAATCGTTGCCAAATTATATCACATTGTTAATGAAATTAAACCCTGCACATGAAATGCTGTTGTACAATAACTAATTATACAGGGAGTAATGGCCGACTTTCCCAATGGTGATCGCTTCGGAAATCTTCGCTGAAGGTTGGATCGAGGCCGGCGTCATACGGTCTCTGTATTTCTGTCTAGCGCGCATGTAGTAGAAATAGGGTTGACTTCGATCGATCTTCTTCGATTCCGTATCATTTCCTCTCGAGTGAAGATGCTGGAAGGTGGATTTCTCTGTTTTTTTTTCTCAAATTTAAATCAAGTTTCAAATAAAGAATTTGTCGAGACGAACAGTTTTATAACGTTCGCTTAGTCCAGTTTTTGATCAGACAATGTTTATTCAATTTTAAATTGTCGTAATTGATTGTTTTTTGTACAGAAGATGGGCAAGGTCTCCTGCATTATTTTTAGACCGCCATATTTAGTTCTCCACGTCTCTTTCGAAGAGATGTCTGATGAATCAACTTACCTTCCTAATTGTGTCAATATTCGTGCTATACTTTGTTGCTGAGTGATCAGTATCTAGATTTCCCTGATGAATTTTATATCGAATTATCTGTACCATTGTGTTGTTTTTTTGAACACATAAATAAATTTTCTTTTCTTGAATTATTATCGTTTTGAGAGTCAAAACATTCAGGACTTACCGGAAAGTGTAAAACATTATCGTTTCGAGAATTGATTTTCACAGCTAAAACCTACCGGAGTTAAAAATTTACCAAAGAACTGAACCAAGTATGAATAGTTAAGATATCACCAACTTGACATACCTTGCCGAGGCTGAACAAATTTGGCGAAGTTGAATTTTACGATGTACTAACAGATGTTCTCCTGGGGACTGAAGAACTGAGAAAAGAAATAGTTTTTGTAGGAAAGTTTATCAACCGGGTGGAAGACTTAAGAACCATTTTCGACACCAGACTCATCCCGAACACCCAGAATGGTTGTATGATCCTGTTATCGCATGAATTGGGACTCAAGACGGACAAAACAAGTTCCAGCAAGCGTTGTAGACATTACCTGTTGATTTTTATAGCCAGAAATTGATCAGTACCACTTGCAACTTCAAATTTGGACAATTAAACATTTATACATACTGTAAATATCTAGTATTTATATAGAGTGGAATGAATTGCGATTGCTCGAGTATTGATTACCATTAACTGGGGTGGAAGCACCTATCTAAATTCTCTGAAGGTAAATGTGAGATGGTTTTGTACTCTGGCTTGACGGAGCATTTTCGAATCAATGAAATTTCAAATATATAAAGTTTTTTACCGTTACAAGGATAAATACTTACTTTCAGTAAATTATTGATATCTTACGAATTCTTAAATTTCATGGTTGTTCTTTCCTCTATCCAAAGGAAAAATCATTCCTCTATTTACTTACGGGCAAACAATTACAGAAGTGAAAATCCCCAGATTACGTTCATTGTTCAAAAAACTTGAGAGGTGGGTAAATTTCCGTGGAATTGAAATTTCCTGCTAGTACTAGTATTATTCAATGAGTGAACGGAAAAACTGAGCTGGAGGAGTTCCCGGTAGCGACTTGGTAACGGTATTGTTGAGTTAGTATAATGTGATGGGCAATTGTATGGAACCAGGTAAATATTTCTGGAATCATTATAGATATCCAAATGAAATTTGGAAGATAGATACAACAGTAGATTGCTTATTCGTTTTGATATTTTTCAACAATTTTGAACTGCCGGTTCCAGCATCCTGTGTATTATTTTACTTTCTGATGAAACATTTCATTATTATTACAAAAGTATCAAGGTTCGATATTTCTTATTTCAATACTTACGGAGATAGTAACAGAAATGATGGTATCTAGTAGTCCATGAAATTCATTGCCGAAGTGATAGTAGATGTCAGAATAAGTTATTAGTGTTTGAATTTGAACGTATAGATATATATATTACGGGATTTAAGCTACATAAAATACAATGTAAAATGAAAAAAAAATTCTAGTCTAAGTTACAGCCAAAAGCCGTCTACCCTTTTGCCTCTTCCAGGCCTCCCTGTCTAATACATCTTCCTCTCGTAAATTCCGCGCTACCATTGGTTCTTTCATGAATCCATTCCAAGATCTTCTCGGTCTTCCCCTCTTTCTACGGCCAGGAGGAGTCCATTTGAATACTTTTTCGGCCATCGATCCTCCGGCATTCTTAGGACATGTCCAAATCATCTCAATCCCTGTCTCTCAACTCTATCAAGCACCGTGTCATCAGCTTTCATGATTTGCCTAACTTCAGCATTAGTTCTTCTTTCCAGTCGTGATATACCAGCACTTCTTCGCAGATAATCCATCTCCACGGCTAATACACTGCGTTTCATATCAGCACCCTTAGCCCAGTGCTCAGTGCCATAACAAAGAGTTGACTCCACAAAAGTTTGACCAATTCTCTTTTTGGTCTTATGGGAAATATGTTTGTCCCACCACAAACTGTTGAGGCATCCTACAATCCTTTTACCATTCCTTATTCTCTTTTTCATTTCTTCTCTCCCTATACCGTCTTTGGTCACTGCAACTCCAAGATATTTGAAACTATCCACCTGTTTGATAGCAACTTAATCATTAATTAGAATTTCAAATCTTGCTTTAGTGTTCACAGCTAGATATTCTGTTTTCTCCAAACTTACATGCAACCCCCACTTCTTATATTCATTGTACAGACTCCTCAGCATAAACTCCGAATCGTACGAGTCCTGCGCTAGCACCACCTGATCATCTGCGAAGTTTAACGAGAAAAGATGTTCCTCTCCAATTGGAATACCCATGCCTTGACAATTTCGCTTCCAACATTTGAGTGCTACTTCAACAGCGGCGACAGACTACATCCCTGCCTTAATCCTTTTGTTGTTAGTATTGGCTCCAACAGCTCTTTTCCTATTCTGACGCGAGATATATTTTCTTTATACAACTCCTGAATCACAGAAACAAGAGATCCGTCAGTACCGAGAACATCAAGAGCCTCCCACAAACGGGCCCTAGGGATAGAGTCGTAGGCCATCTCTAGGTCAACAAATGTCAGGTGCACCTCCAGGTCAACCGCAATTGTTTTCTCCATAATTTGCCGAAGTACAAACAAATTATCATTACAGGATCGTCCTGGAATGAATCCACTCTGATCTTCACCCAATTTTGTGACCAATATCATCTTCGAGCCTACCATGCAAAAAGTCTACTGATAGATCCATTGACACTAAGACCTTTGTAGCACCCAGGGTTTTTTCTATCGCCCTTTTTGAAAAATGGCACAATGTGGGACACCTTGATTTTCCTTGGAAATTCATTCAACTGACAGCAACGATTAATAAAATCTGTAAGGCGGTATATTAAACCATTTCCTCCATATTTAAGAAGTTCGGCAGGGATATCTCCTGGCCCGGCTGATCGGCCATTTTTCATTGTTTTTAAACTCTCTTCCACTTTCTGACTCGACAAAATTATACTGTTATGTACCCCTAGGGTAAACGTGGTTTCCTGTTGATGTTCGATTCTGTTTTCCACTAACAATTCCTCATAGAATTGTTTCCATTTGTCCACTGGAATTCTATTTGATATGTGATCTGAATGGTTAGTTTTCATCCGCCTAATAGAACGCCATACTTCGGTGCTTCTGGATCCCCCTATCAAACTTTTCACTTCATTGCACTGACGTTCCCACAATTGTTCCTTTTCGTGCTTGATGATCTGTCTTACATCCCTGTTTTTGGCCTTATATTCGAGTCAGTTGACATCTGATTGGTCAGATAACCACCTCTGATACAGGTTTTTCTTCTCTTCTATCACTGCTTTCACTTCCTCTGTGAGCCATATAGGTTGACCACGTTTTCTTGCTATATGCTTTTCTCCCCATGCTTCCCCTGCTGCTCTCTTAATGATATTTTTGATATTATTGTACTCCAGATCAATGTCATCGTCTACTCCAGTGTCACTTAAGGCTAAATCCAACCTCCTCTGATAAAGATATCTTATACTCTCTTCCTTTAACAGTTCCAATTTGTACTTTTCACAGTCTTCATCATCAATCATATCGTGTTTTTGTTCCTCCACAACAGCTTGTGCCGATTGTCGACCAACCACAAAGGGGAAAACAGTGTTTGCGCTCACCAATCTATGATCTGATCCGCAAATAGGTCCTCTCTTTTCAGTCGTGTATCCTGAACTTTGAGCGTTGACGTGTTATCATATAATCAATGATACACTTTTGCTTTAAAAAGGGCCTTTCTCGTGTATATCGATGAATGAGTTTATGGGGGTAAAATGAGTTGAGAACTCGTAAGTAATTCAACTCGATAATTCTATTATAGCAAACCTGAATTATTGACAACTTCCTCACCGTATTGACCAACAACCCTTCTGTTTTCCTGACTACCCACTCTTGCATTCAGGTCACCTGCTACAATTATTTACTGGCAAGGTTTAATCCTCATCAGAACATCCGACAACTTCGAATAAACCTCATTCTTAACTTGCATGGTGGCGTCTTCATTTGGAGCGTGCACCCCCACAATTACAGTCTGCATACCAAACAAACGAATGGTCATAGTAATTATACGCTCAGATATTGGCTCATAATCCTCAATGAACTTTTGAATGTGTTTCTTCACCAGTATCGATACACCTGCCTGTGCCCTCTGAGATTTGTCCACTCCTGACCAACAGTGAAGGTAACCATCTAAGAGTTCACTACCGTTACCCTTCTTTTTGTCTCTGACAATACTAAGATGTCCATATTGCATTCCGTCACTTCACCCACTACTTCAAAACCTTTATTAGTAAAACTACTTACATTCCACGTTCCGATTCTCATAGTCCTTTTCGATGCCAAACGTCGTCTCCAAGTATTCCCATCCAAATTCCGAGGCTGATTCAAGGTTTATTGACCAAATCAAGATTTTTCCGAGTAACAGGCTGCTAACCTATTGCCTCAATCCCCATCTTGGAGGACCAGTAGCCTTTCTGTTGGGATGCTAAGCCTTAGCCGAATGGTTCCGGATTTTTGGAGCCAGAAATTCGCCATTCTTCCCCCCTTCCTGTTCGCTATATGATTGACACATGCATTACCAGTGGTCACGCGACCCATCTGAGTCTTCGAGGACGTCGGAATTCGGACTTGCTGGTAGAGCTTATGAAACAGTGGATATTTCTCGGAATTCAGTGGATATTCCCTACCGGCATATGGAATACCCTCCGAGATCCTTTACCAGCCTTCGACCACCAATTTTATTAGATTATATTGTTTTAATCTGATCGTAAAATGGCCGAATCGAGTGACAAAGAAAGAATATAAATATTAATGAAGATGACGAAAACTTTGCGAAGGTACGATACTAGTGGAACAGTTAGCAATGTACCAAAAAATGCACGGTTACAAAGTCTAACTGATGAAAGTGTAGCTCAAAATGTTGCTATATCTTTGAAAGAAAATCCTCACTTATCCACTATCGACCTCGCCAAAATGCATGTTATGGAATTAGCCTTCGCTCAGTAGAAAGAATATTGAAACGAGAAAAATATTCTCCACACAAAATTCGCCTCGTTCTAGAACTGTCCGAAGACGATTTCGATAGAATCTTACAATTTCGAAACGATGATGGATAATTGCAACCGTGTAAAAAATTTTATGAGAAATGTGATGCTTTCAGACGAAGTTACATTTTGTTCGAACGGTACAGTTAATAGACATAACTGCCGCTACTGGTCACAAGCTATTCCTCATTATTGGGTTCAAGAGACTCATACACAACATCCTCAAAAATATAAAGTTTGGGATGGCATTTATAACAACACAATAGTGGGGCCCTTCTTCCTACGAGAAACTTAAAACGCAGAAAGGTATTTTCAGTTGTTAGAGACACAAGTGATTCCGGCGTTGGAAATAAATGGACAATTCCCAAATAATATCTGATTTAAGCAGGATGGAGCACCACCCCATAACGCTTGCATTGTTCGAGATTATCCAAACAGGGCATTTCATCACAGATGGATTGAAAGAAGGGGAAATTATGAATGGCCAATAAGTCTCGATATTAATCCACTGGACTATTTTCTATGGGGTTATGTAAAGTCTAAGGTTTATGTTGGGAGACCAAATAATTTGCAAGAATTAGCTGCAGGAATAACTCACGAGATACAGAATATTCCACCAGAAGTAATAGCTAATGTTACTAGAGAATTTACAAACCGACTTGCTTATTTTGAAGAAGTAAACGGTGCTCAGTTTGAACATCTAATGAATCAAGTTTAGTTCAGTTAAGTTTCAATGTTTTGAAAATCACTTGGTTTTAGTTGATGATAATGATTAGTTATTTCTTTAATGGATATTAGAGGTTTCTGCTTTCTTCAGATACTTTTCTGTAGATATCTCGGTGGTAGATATTGAAATAAAAATATCGTACCTGATATCAGATACTGAAATAATAAACAGGGTGTTTTATTGCAAATTTGAAAGTTGACATTACTTCCGGTAAAACCGGAAGTTCAAAATTGTTGAAAAATATCAAAACAAATAGGCAATCTACTGCAGTATCCATCTTCAAAATTTCATTTTGAGATATCTAAGAATTCCAGAGTTATACACTGGTTCCACACAGCTGTCCATCACTGTATATGTCTTGCCTACACATTGATGTGACTGTTTTTTGGAAACGGTTACAATTCAGTGAGATTGAACCTATGGTTCTTCCACTGGAGAAAATTACATATGATAAACAGCGCGTCTTGATTCAGTTTTTGCTCGCAGGAAATGTTAAACCATCCGAAATATATTTATTTTGACGTGACAACGTCTTATAAATTGGTTTGCCGGGTGACACTTCAAGAAACTGCGTTACGCTCCGCTCACGTTATGCGCTCACAATGAGAGCGAGTGAGAGGCACGCGTCCCTTCCACTCGGGCATGGTTAGCCCGCCTAAGAGCGAGAGAGACAGACATAAAAAGTGAAAGGCACGCGTCCCTTCCACTCGAGCACAGTTAGCCCGCCTAAGAGCGAGAGAGACAGAGCGAGAGAGAGAGAGCAAAGGTAAACGCGTACGAATGAATATTCACATTAAAATTATTTTATCACTTAAAGTCGTTGTCACGTAAAACTTTCGCCCGTATACTGACTTTACAGGCAACCAATTTTTGAATTTATCTACATACATTTTGATCGTATATTTGAACTCCACTGTTAAGAAAGAGACGCCGAACAGCTGATCATGGCTGACCGTGGAATCACCATCGATAAAATATAATATAATTATATTATATATATAAAAGATGCATAAAAAATCAACTTGGTTGTAAAATTGAGGGGACTGGATTTATCAATAAATAAGGTGCTGCTAAGATATATGGAGATCGAAATTAATTTGGTACGCTAGCACGTGGTCATAGATAGTTTGCTAAGAAATTTTAAAAATATACCTGAAAATATATAAAAGAGAAATTTAAAATGTGGTATTGTTCAGTTTGATGTATGCTGTTTCAAGAGAATACATACAGATAAGGAATTCGAGTTTCATGAAAAATTTTGCTGTATTCTCAAGAATTGTAAATCAAATTTGAATTCCACGGAAATGGCAATATTTCGAGTTTTGAGTTCAAAATTTGACATACGTTGAATGAAAGTTTGATCTGCCCCACCGTTTCCAAATCTCAGTTGTCAGTTATAAATAGTGCGCAGAACAAATATCAAATTCACAAAATTCTGAAAAAAAAATGTTTTATTTTCTCAATTGAACATTCACCATTTTTCGGTCTTTTTCATAATGAGAACAACCCGCTCTACAATTTTTCTATACTTACATTTCACTATCTTGTTTGTGTTCAAAGTTGTCCGCGTTTATTGAATTTCAAATTGCACAGGGTGTTCTGATTTGATTCCAACAAACTGAAATTGGTGATAGATCACATCATTTCAAGCAAAAATGTTTCTATGAACATGGATCCACAAATGCTTCGTTTCTGAGATACAGGATGTTAAATTTGAAAAAATAATTTGCGTTTTCTTTGATATCTTTTGACTGCTACGAAATTCTTTCATAAAGTTTGGTATACAAGGGTTTTTGGGGATGATAAATTTAAATTTATTCGTATCTTTTAGAGGGCGCCACCGGCAACCATTTCAACCCAAGTAAACCGTTTCAACTTCTTCATGCTACCCTGTACACCGTTTTAGACTTAAAAAATCGATTCTCTCATCCATTTTACTCAAAAAAGGTATTCCTCATCGAAGTCGCTAGGAGCAACCATTTCAGAGAAAAACGCATTTAAATCCAAATCCATATTTTTGTAATCTCTAAAACATGTAGAAACAAATTTCTTATAATTTTAAATTAAATATTTTTTAGAAGTAACAGTTTAGAACAAAACAATATAATATAATAATTTTCCAAGAAGGTGTTCGAAATGTCCACTGTTCTGTTGAATGCACAAATGACATCTTCGAATGATTGATTCTTTACATTCCACTATTGTTGCGGCGTAATAATATTTGCTGCATTTCTTCCCAGATGTTGGATGGGGAATCATACACTTGATTTTTTATTGTCCATTAAACAAAAAAATCAACATTGAATTAGGGGAGCATGGTGGCCATTCTACTGGGCCACCTCTCCCAATCCATCTGATTTCATAAGATGCATTTAACCAATTTTTGACGGGTCGAGAATAATGGACTGAATACCCATCCAACTGGATAAATATACCATATCCAATATTTAGTGGCAGATTTTCAACCAATGTGGGATAGTTTTCAATTGAAAAATTTAAAAATATTTCACCATTTACAATATTGGGGACCTCAAAGTGTCCCAAAACTTCTTCAAAAATTATTACCATCCAAATATTTTATTTCAATTCATTTCGAAAATGTCTAGAGCTGAATGCATACGGATTTTCTATGGCCCAGTCATGCAATTGTAAAAATAAACTATTCCTCTTCGAGTAAGAGTGGACTCATCAGTCCAAATTACTTTTTATAAAAATCTTGCTCTTGTTCATTTCTTACAATAATAAATCTACAAAATTGCTGCTTTCTCATTTTATCACCAGGATGAAGGGCTAGAGCTGGAGTTAAGTGGTAGGCTTTGTAATTGTTTATCGGAGTATTCTCTTTCCGGAAATACTCGTATTGAGATGTTGGGATGCCTTACGAATTCTGAGTGTTTCATTTAATTCGAAGTTTTGTAAAATACTATTTCTCTGTATATGACTTCCTTGTATGCCTCGTTCAGGCATTACCAATACCATTTTCCTGTATTCGTTGATGAGCAGCTTGAAATGCTTCCTGATTGGGGTGTGACGATTTGGAAAACGTGTTGCATATTCACGTGCAGCAACTCTTGCATTTCCATTACAGAAACCATGAACAAAAACTATGTCTGCATAATCTACATTACTATTTACAAAAAGCATTTCAAAAATTGTATTAAATTAGTAACACTGTATTAAGTTATGAGTTAACTATAATTATAATTAATGACATCTAAATCAGAAATGATTGTTTTTGTTTGCCATGGCAACCACAATATATTTCAAAGGGCTATTCACAATGACATATTTAAAGTGTTAGGTTTAGATGTCATTAATTACACTGGTCAACAGTTGTTTTGGTGCCGAAGATTCTGCAGGTGATTTCATATGAATTTGATGCCCTGAATTCAAATATGATATTAGTTTTTGCCTGTCAACTCGAATTTTTAAGATATCAACATTTTTGTGAATTATACATTACACTATTTTGAAAGAAAAACCATGGTTTAAAGAAACAAATCAATAAAGGAATTTTTATTATATTATACAGATATTATTCATTATGTACTATAGAAAACAGAAAAAGTCATCATTTAAATCAATTACTCACTAAACATTTCGAAAACTTCTTTTGCGTGTCATTCTTGAATGTATTTTAGAACAATCCCGTTTTAAAGACCAGCAGTAATCTGCCATCATGTGAGTATCCCATCTTCCTTGATAGCGATCCTTCGAATATTTGATATCTTGGTGAAATCTTTCACCTTGCTCCTCACTAATGTTGCCTAAATTATCAGGAAAACGGTCTAAGTGGCTGTGTAAATAATGCACCTTAATGCTCATGTTACACCCAAGTGATCTGAAATTATTCAGCATCTCATTGACTAATTCAACATAGTTTTCAGCTTTGTGTCTACCCAGAAAATTTTGGACAACTGAAACAAATGAATTCCAGGCATTTTGTTCAATCTCAATCATTGAATTTATGAAGTGAGGGTCTTTAATCACCTGTCTTATTTGTGGGCCATCAAATATTCCTGCTTTAATTTTTTCCTTACTCAGCTGAGGCATTTTTTCCCTATATATGCAAAGCATGATCCATTCTTATCAAGAGCCTTTACAAACTACTTCATTAGACCCAGCTTGATATGCAGGGGTGAAAACATGATTTTCTCTCGCGAAACTAAAGGATCATTGATGATATTCTTTCCCCCAACATCGATGTTTTCTCTTCTAGGTCACTCTTTTCTAACCCAGTGTTGCGTTTTGTGTCTGCTATCCCAGAGACACAAGAAACAAGGATACTTGGTGTGGCCACTTTGCTGTCCAAGAAGAAAGTTTACCATTTTTAAGTCTTCACAAATCACCCATTGGTGTTCATAATACTTTATTTTTTCCAAAACCTAAGCTGTGTTGTCATATCGCTCTTTCATTTTCGTTGAGTGAGCTATTGGTATTGAGCCATATTTGTTCCCATTATGTAGAAGAACACATTTCAAACTTCGTTTTGAGCTATCAATAAATAGGCGACAATCATCCGGAAAATGTTCAGGAAGACCCATTTTTACCAGGAGTTCTCTAATAGCATGGCAAAATACAAGATTTTGTTCTTCGGAGAAAAAAGGTAGCAGATCTTTCTGCCTTGTGCGATAAAATGTAATTTTCGTTCCTGGTTCAAGTAAATTTTTTTCCTTCAACCTGGAAGCTAATAAGTCAGAAGCTTTTTTCGACAGGTTGAGATCTCTAGTGAGGTCATTTAACTCATCTTGGTTGAAACATTGGGGGAATTGATGACATCGTTTAAAAATCACTGTGACCTTCAGTAGTGTCAGAATTCTGATCAGAGAGACATGTGTCCTCACAGAGTTGTGGTAGCTGCTGAAAAGTTAGAATTGGTACTTCTTCTGAGTGAGGGATAGGGCGTCTTGCAGAGACTAAATCTGCATAAGTTCACTTGTTACGGTTATTCCGATTGATTCCAGTAATATTTACTAGGCAGAAATAACAGTCACCGAAGTGATTTTTTGGTTCTCTCTAAACCATTGGTACTCCGAATTTAATACTCTTATTTTTATTTATTATTATTATTATTTATTTTCTAGATATCTAGAGCTGATAGTGCAATAAAAATATAGTTGAAATCAGCTCAAAAATTCTTGGCACCAAAAGAAAAATTTTTTTTGTTGGCCTGTGTTATAATTATAGTTAACTAAGTCAATAGCTAATCAACAAATACAGGAAACA
This sequence comes from Micraspis discolor, assembly GCA_030674115.1. Lineage (NCBI taxonomy): Eukaryota > Metazoa > Arthropoda > Insecta > Coleoptera > Coccinellidae > Micraspis > Micraspis discolor. The sequence goes on from JARTUT010000899.1 coordinate 403,438, forward strand.
ATTATCCTGTATTCTTCATCAGATAATCAAACCCAATCTATAGAAATAATTTTAGGACCGATATTCGAAAATAACAGATATTTGGGCAAATGGATAGCACGCTGTTCTGCTAGAAAAAGAGCGTAACAACTAGTCGTTTCACACTAATTTTTTTGCAAATATTACAGAAGAAATTCATTCGAAAATTCAATTGAAGGAAGAATATCCATGATAAAATAATTTTGACTCATATTTCTATGTAGTTCTATTGAATCAATAATACTTATTTATAGTTATGTGAAGAACACAATTCTTTATTGCGTTCCAGTCATATTATAACTCTTCTGTGATGGCCACGTTTTCCCTATTGTAGGTAGATTGAAAATTAAAGCCGTTTTGGTAAAACTATAGCTCCCAGTTCCAGTAGTAACAAGCGAGAAAAAAATATGATACGGATCTGGGTGTTGGGTGTCAGTCTAGCGGAATGAGGACTAGACTAATATCCTTGAGACGGTCATCGGGGGCCAGCCGAAATGCGTGCATAATGAGAGGTTTGTTGTTATGCGCCATTGCCCAAACATAGGATAGCCCCCCGGGCCGGTTCTCTCCTAGCTAACCCAGACGAATCTAATGAAAATGCGAAATTATATCCCATTACGTTCGAAATCCGCAGAATTCAACGGCGCTACTGGAATGAGAATCGACTTCCTTCTCATCGACTGAACGTGGTGGATAATAATGAGTGTGAGAATGTCTAGATGGGCAAGGCTAGAAATTATATCATGTCTGCCACTTATTTGGTATTCGTGTGCTCGTAAAATTTTCGCATCGCAGATTTGGATAATCAGTGGTTCAGTTTTGTTTAACTGTCGCCTCTCGATCATTCACAGAATCGAAATCTATTATGTACCATCCAAAGATTTCGCTTCTAGCATAACAGCTTGCTAAATTAATCAGTTCTATTTAACCATTATTTAATTATTTACTTATTACTTGTATTTAATTATTCTATTCTATTTAATTATTTACTTATATACAGGGTGTCTCAAGTTCAAGTGCCTATTAGACGTTTCTAGAGAACTAGACATATTTGAAATCTGAAAATTGGGATTATGATATTGGTCGAAGTTCTCTACAGAGCTAAAATATTTTCGAAGCCTAAAAACTTCAGGTTATACAGGGAGTGAAAATAAATTCGACGAAAAAATTTTTTTTCAAGTTTTCCATTCCTGGTATGATCGAGTATTCAAGGGTGAATACATTTCTGTTAAAACCATTGTATTAGATCGAATAGTTTTCAAAATATCCAAAAAAAACTCAAAAAAAGTCAAATATGTTCAGTCAGTAATAGATTCATTATTCTTATTTTAAATATCCTGAGCGTTAAACGTTTTCACAACATCGAAGAGGAAGTATGTGAAAAGGTCATCCATCTTTTGGATTTCAAAATATTATCACAGGGTGTGTCAAATTTTGTGTTGAAAATTGTGATCTTAAATTGACCATAACTTCTGTTTTTCAAATTAGAACCCTATTTTTCTATAAGTGTGTTGAATCAACACGGTCAAAAGTAATGATAGTCTTCTCACATAATTATGCTCCTAAATTCAATAAGTTCCGAGTTATATGAGATTTTCTGGATTTATGTAGTACGTAAAGTCAAATTCTTCGAATCTGATTCATAAGGATATTCTGTGAGCATAGAAGATAAATCATCCCATTTATAATTCACAAGTGTCAGACAGGTCTCATTGATAGTCGTTATGAAATTCTTTTTTTTTCACAGAATGAATCGTTGCTATTCTAATGATGAGATTTTGGATTTATTTCTTATATTGTATTTTTTCAATTGTATAAGCAATGCATATTCGAATGCACTTAATGATATTGTTTATTTCAAATCCATGGTAAATGACACAAAATTATGAGAATCCAATGAGAAGTATCCCTATTTTTTTTTACAATTTCTGAAATGATGTTTCAAACTTTCCAAATTTTGGAATGTAAGAGCCCCTAAAAAATACAAAAAAAAGGGCAGTTGATGAAATTAGTATTTCCATTTATTTAAAACACATTAAATAGATTCGCTACTTCCGTAAACCGAATTATGATTATAAACAGATTATGATAATAAAAATAAAAATACGTTTCAAAACTCAAATTAACAAAATTAATGATCAGGTAGGAGTTTCAATATGGTAACCATTTTGTTCCACACACTTTCGAATACGTCTTGAAACACCTCGGTTAGTCGCTCGCTCAATTTCCTCCCCATTTAGTGAGTGGAAAGCATCCTCCACACGACGTTTCAAATCTTCTTTGCTTTCAATAGGAGATTCTTAGACTATGTTTTTATTCTACCCCATAAATAAAAATCTAAAGGAGTAAGATCGGGAGATCGTGGGGGACAAAATAGTGAAGAACGGCGTCCGATCCACCGATTACCAAACATTGCATTCAGTTTTTCAGACCCCTCGTGCGAACTATGTGCCGGAGCCCCATCCAATTGATAATATGCGGTAGTCGACATACTCAACGGCAGTTCATCCAAAAATTCAGTAACAAAATTTTTCAGGATTTCCAAAAATTTTTGTGTATTTAAATTTTCTTCATAAATGTAGTACCGCACTTTATTGTTCATCAAAAGAGCAAACACATTGAAACAAAATTTGTTCTGGGGGTTCCTTTGTCTTTTTCTATGAGTATTTTCACTTCTCCAAATGTGGCAGTTCTTTCTATCAAATAATCCTTCATTATTGAATTTTGCTTTGTCTGTCCAAATAATTTTTTCGAAAAATTTTCATCTTTTTCAAGTTTTTTTAATATTCTTCTTCAAAAATTTAACCTTTTTATGTAGCCACCTGGTTCTAATGCATGAACTTTCTCATAGTTGTAGTCATGCATGATGTGTTTTTTCAAAATTCGGTGCAGTGAATTTCTGTCTGAATCGATTTCATGAGCTGCACTTCGAATAGATGCATTTTCATTCGCTTCGAAATAAGTCAAAAAACTAATTGCATTTTCCTCATCATCAACTACCCTTCTTTTGTATTCTTTAGGGGCTCTTACACATCTAAAACTTAGAAAGGTTGAAACATATTATCTAAAGATTTTCTCCGTCATGGAAGGTCAATGGGGATACTTCTCGTTGAAGGCCCGCCAGGTTCTACTAATAATTCTGTCACATTCACCATGTATATAAAATAGATCCAGATTTTCGTAATTAGAATAACGGTTCATTTTGTTAAATCGAGAAATGAAGATAACGAATAACAATAACACCTGACACTTGTGAATTATTAACAGATAATTTATCTTCTATGGATCCAGAGTGTTACCATGGCTTCGAAAGAATATTCATTGAATTTTTTTTAGAGGCAATCAATTTGACTCTACGGACACCATAAATCCAGAAAATCTCAAATAACTCAAAAATTATTGAATTTAGGAGCATAATCATGTGAAAAAACTATCATTATTTTTGACCGCAGAATCCAACACAATTATAAAAATAGGGTTCTAATTTGAAAAACAGAAGTTATGGCCAATTTAAGATCACAATTTTCAACACAAAATTCGAAACACTCTGTGATGATATTTTTGAAATCCAAAAGATGCATGACTTTTTCACATCCTTCTACTTAGATGTTGTAAAAACGGTTTATGCTCAGGATATTTAAAATAAGAATAATGAACATATTACCGACTGAACATATTTGACTTTTTTTCCAGTTTTTTTCGGATATTTTGAAAACTATTTGATCTAATACAAGGGTTTTAACAGAGATGTATTCACTATTGAATACTCGATCATACCAGGAATTGAAAACTTGAAAAAAATTTTTTCGTCGGGATTTTCTGCACTCGATCTAGTATGCTTCTGGAAATGTTTGTATCATTCAGTGAAAATATCCATCTGAGTCCAGCCTGATGGATGAGAGGAAAAAATGGTTCCAGGTGGTGAGCCTTTCTTCAAAAGCTCTCTGCCATTTTTTCTTTGAATAATTAGGAGGGGTGGCACGAAACTACCATTTGAGCTAACGTAAAGAATTTCAGTTATGAGCGATCCTCGTTCGGCTGACTTCATAGCCCCAATTTGCTTTTTTCCTTTCAGAGAAAATGGATTTCTTGACTGTTCAATGGTTAAACCAGCTTCATCAACATTATACATTTGACTTGCAGAGTAATTATGAGTCTCCATCATTTTCTCTAATAGGTCAAATAATTCATTAACCTCCTCATTATTAAATCCCAAGGCACGTCTGTAGGTCTTCGGAGGCTCAGATCATCTTAATATCTCATTCTAAAGTGATGTAGCCAATATTTGCCAGCTAATTTCCTCAGTAGTGAAAATGTTGTTCCTTCTTGCTAATTGAAAAGCAACATTACGAACATCACATCGTGTCAATCTAAAGAACGATTTTTCCATCGCCAGACAGTGCTTGACCAATTTATTTTCTGAAAACTCCGGCAAAACCGGCTCACGTCCTAATTTCATATGGCATGCAACTTCGGGCTCTACGTTCTTTTTGCATAGTCTGAAAAGTGTAGCTCTAGGAACATGGTACATTTTACAAGCCTTCAAGTAACCCATCTGTTTAAACCTGACTGCAATCACTGCTTTCCTCATATTTTCCTCATCCCAGATTTTGCATTTTCTATTGATGGCCGTAGTTTTAGCCATTTTTGGTACCTAAGTCTCAAATCTAACTTCTGCAAGAGAACAAAATAATTTTCAAGACACATTTCACGATATACAAACTCAGTAGAGTAATATGGAATACTATATTAGCCGCATTCAGTCATGTTGAATTTAGATTTTTTGTAACGCTTGAACAAGTAACAACGTGCAATAAGTACACTTTATGTATATCTATAGTCGTTACCTGATATCTGACAATATAAAAGAATAAAAAAAAACACCAACTCTAATGCGATAAACTAAATCTGTATGGAACTCGACAAAAATATTGCAAGCATGAAAAACAACTTACATGTAACTATATCTGCAATGAATAGCAGCACTGGCGCGCGCCTTTCTGGGTCTTAATCCGCACTTATGACGATCATACTTTTAGTACTGGCCGACAGATAGAGCCAGTAGTTTTTCTTATTGTATGGTATTCGATATTAGCCGGCGTATCTCATATTACCCGCCCCTACTCTACGATAGCGGTGCTTCGATGCACGTCTATGACATCGTGACAGGTGACGAATCGGGGATTTACGCGTACGAGCCCGAAACTAAACAGTAGTCCACTGTATGGGTGCTTCTAAATCCAACAAAAGCTGCTCGCCACGAAGCACTTTCAAGCAAATGATCGCCTATTTTTCTGGAAAAACTGGACATGTTGCAATCGTCCCACTAGGACAACGTAGAACAGAGAATTTTGAGTAGTACACAATCATTTGTTTGCCAGTCAAGAGATCTGGAAAACCAACCGCCGTAAACGGATCACCCTTTTCCACGACAATGCGCTCACAAATCTGCTTAAACAACTGCCTTTTTGGACATTCAAAACATCGATTTGATGAGTCATCCGCCGTATGGTCCTAACTTGGTATCGAATGACTTTTATTCATTCCCTTGCGTAAAAAATAAAATGACAGATCTACGTTTTTCAAAACCTGACGGAGTGGTTAATGCCTTCAGAATGCATGTTTCGGATTGGCAAAAGAGCTTCGACATTTGGTTCAAACGCATATAAAAGTGAAAAGATCTGAATGGTGAATATTTTGAAAAACAATAAATATTTTCGATGTTTAATATTTGTTTTTGGTGCTCTTGTTTACCCGAACAGAGTGCCTATCACTTTGCCCGAATGTCTGTAATTTTGGAATATCGAGCCGAAAATGGTCTCAATCGATTGGGTTCGACTCCCTGATGAAGAATCTGTGGCAAAAGTTGAGTCTGTCCGGCCGGCCGTATCCTCTCTAGCATCCAAAAGAGCTGAGCTGAGTTTTCATATTTTCAGAATAGGATAATTGTCCAAATATCTCGGTTAAGTTCGTTATTGGGCCAAATCCGTCGAATGGTTCAGTAGTTATGAGCATCTGAAATTTTGTTTCCTCAATAACTACTAGAATATCCATACGATCAAATTGGTACTTGAAATATTGTTGAGGGAGGCTGCAACAAAACGGCTCGCAAATTTTCGCAGAAATCGTCACGCTAGAAAATTTTTAAAAAATTCCCAAAAAAAAATTTTTCAATCCGCAATCTCATAAGATATTTTTCGGATTTCAATAAAAATTCGTGAATATATTGAGGTGATCGATATCTTTCTTATCCTCAAATTTCATTGCCGTAGCTCTTCCATTTAAAGATATGATCATTTTCTTCATTTACTCAAGAGAAAAGAGAAATGACATACATCCCGATGATTTTCTTGGAACGATGGCCATCACAGATCGATATTCAATTGACAAATGCCGGGCTTATTAATCAGTGTCAGTTGGCGTAATATTAATCACAATTTTTCATAACGGGAAATCATAGAGAGATAATTCAATCTCGATGGCTGAAATAATATACGTTGTCAAAATTCAGAAAAGCACTGACATAAGTTTTTAGGAAAAGGGAATTATAGCTTCGAAAAAAACTTGGGGAAATTATGAATAGATTTTTAATTTGAGATATAGGTTTGTTCATTCATTAGGCGTTCATTATTTGCAACACATTGTCCCATAGTACGGAATAAGACTATTGTTCACCTGATCAGAGTGCTTATAGATTTGTTATGGTTTGAATATTTACTCGCAAGTAGCTCAACAAGAGCGCCAAAGCGATCTGACCTCACGTCAGTGCTTTCTAAATTTTTATTCTCTAATCCCGAAATTATATTTCGCAACCATCGTACAGTACAAACTTTAAACATTTTCTTTACAGCATCAACACATCGCTGTGAAGTTTAACAGTCTCATACTGAATAAGGATTGCATTGAAATCTTTATCTGAAACCAGATGGTCAGCTCATTATGAAGCGGTTCAAGCAGTAAATCAACATTTTGTTGAAATAATTGAAATTTTGATTATTCTTGAAGAAGATATCGAAAAAATTCCAATTACACGGCAAGAACCTAAAGGTATTTCAGTTGGACCGACTTGAACCGCTTTCGCATTTCTTACTCTCAAGATTTTATGAAGTGAGCCAAAATTACAAAAAATGATTGTAGCATCGCTGATGTAATCAATAATTATCATACTTAGATCAAATTCGTTGCTGATACGCGAAATATAATTGAAATCTATGAGAAAAATGCTTTGAAAATTTCAGAAATTCAAGATTATAAAATAAGCTTCCAGACAAAGAAAGAGAAAATTTACATGCTGATGGATCACGAAATGAAGATGTGCAGCTTTGAGGTCGAGACCAGGTTAGAGTTAATAATTTTAATGTCATTCTTCGCGATATGGGGTCTTGAAAGATGTTACAGCATATAGAAAGATTAGAGAAATATCCTTGGATATCATTGAATTTGGTGATTTATATTTATATAATGGGGAAATGAGTAAACGAGCTAAATATTCAAGAGAAGATACTGTTCAGATCTCGAGTCCTCACTAGATAAGAAATTCGTGCACTTCCATGCTCATTGCACCAAAAAAAGATGGAAAAAACATCACCTTCAGATCTTCTGAAAATTCGGCTTTCAAAATACCCGAAAATACACAAGGAAAATTGCCCAATGAGACCTGTTGTCTCCTACACCAATGCCCGAGCTTCAAAATTGTGTAAATATCTAAATTCTATAATACCGGATATGATTCAATATAATGCTACATATTCCATCAAAAATAATATTCAGTTGACTAATGAATTGAAATCACTCAAAATTCCACCCAGTGCACTGTTAGTATCTTTTGACGTGGTAAATCTATTTCCATCTATCCCAAGAACAGTAGTTGAATCATTAGTTAACCAACAACTAAATGAAAACACCTCAATCAACATTGAAATAAGAGAGGAGATAATGAAACTTCTTAATATATGTCTAAGGCAGAGCTATTTCGAATTTAATGAAGAAATCTACCAACAATTGAGTGGCTTACCTATGGGATCTCCATCTTCTAACTTACTGAGTGAGACATTTATGACTGCCTTCGAAAAGAAAATATTTTCTCTTGAGAACACGAGATTGACCACTTTTGTTCTGCTTTGTAGACGATATGTGGATGTTATCTTTTGTATATGGATGGGGACCAGGTCAGAGTTAATGTTGTTTTTGGATTTGTTAAATTCCATCCATGAATCCATCTAATTCACATTAGAAATAGAAGATGATAAAAGATGTTTAAATTTTTTGGATATACAAGTTAAAAGAATGAATGAACACCTTGAATTTGATATACACAGAAAATCCACCTTCTCTGATATTCTAAAATACTATATAATAGTAGTTCACACCCTTATAAGATTGAAATTTCTGCATTTCACGCACTTACTCACAGATTGGTCTCTATTGTCAAAAATAAACTTTGACAAAGAACTTCATACCCTAAGACGTTTAGCTGAAAATAACGGATACGTCATATATGTGATAGACCAATTAATATTCAAAAAGAAACAGAAGATGTTATTAGCTCCAATATACCGACCTCACAACAACGACGAAGAGAAGAAATATACATACATAGACTACATCTCTTCTCTGAGTAACAAAATTTTCAAAAGAATTAGACAATAAATATTGACGTTATATGTACCAACAAGAAAAATTTAAAATCATTGTTTTTCAATGGTAAAAATCGACTGAATAACACACAGTTCAGTGGTGAAAATAAACTATACTGTAATGAATGCCCTGCATTTTACATAGGTCAAACTGGACGTTTCTTGGAAAAACGAATCGATGAACATAAAAAATCAATCCTTCAAAATAAGTCAACGACTGGTTTTTCAAGCCATTGTATCTCCTCTAACCATTTCATTGATTTTGAAAAAACTAGAATAATACACAAATGCAGCAAAAGTAAACGTATGGACCTTTTGGAATATTTAGAAATAACTTCATCTTATAAACAAAATGTCCCAATTGTGAACGATCAATTAGAATTCCGCCTATCAGCAATTTTAACATCTGTTACTTGATACGAATATGTGCACTGTATGAACCGTTATTGTTTTGTATTCAGTTTTGACAATGGGATAAAACCCGAAACATGCATGTCAACAATTATGTTTGAAATAAATTTGTGAAACGTACAGTGAAGTGTTTGATTTTTGTCAATTTTCGTTTATAAATATTGAAATCATGTATCACCAGGGGATAAGCGAGAAATCAATTTCAATTGAATTTTATAGGCTTATAGATGTAAGTTTTTCTTTAAAATCGAATGTAAAGACTAATTTTAGGTGTTCAACGCTTGGCTTCGCTTGCAGATGGATATAGACGGATTCTGAAGAACCGAAGCCTCAATTTCTGCAATTGTTTCTTCATCACGAACTGAACGAGAACGACCAGAGTTTTGAATTTTAACTGTTGTACCTGTATTTTCGATCATCCTGATCCATTTCCTAATGCTATCGTTATTTGGAACGTGGGGTGTACAATATTCCTTACAATAGAGACGTTGAGCAGTCACTATTGAATCATCATTACGATAATACGCTCGAATGCAAAATGCGCAATGCGTCCCCGAGTACTGTTCCACCGTGACTAAAACTCCACAAAATGGCGGACGCCACGAACCTCTCCCCGCTCCTTTTAGACGTCCCGTTCCGTATATGGCACGAAAATAAATACCCGATACCGTTTCTGGACACCTTGTACTTCATTTTTCATCAAGAAATAATATTATCTTCCAATGAATATGCTCAGTTCTCCGCTGAGAGAGGAAAAGAAAAATCATTAACTAGCTCGAATAACTATTCAAATATCAACATTTAAAATGATCCTTTTGAACTAGTTGTCATCAATCAGCATATAACTTCATCAATTTCAGATCATATATAACTGTCGTAAAGCAATCTCTTCATTACTTATTCAATTCAGGGAAATTCTAAAAATGAGATATTCATTGATAGACTCAGAATTGATGGTTTTCGCTGTCATTTAAGAGCATATAATAAACTTGAACTCGTGGAATAGCACACTATTGAATATGACTAGTTACATTCAATATTGAGTTTCTTCAATAAAGATCACTCGATACAGGATTAGCTACGTCTTGCAAGGATGGTGATAATGTTTTCCATCTCTTCATTTTGTTAAGTGATGAAAGATTAATAGGTGGAATATTAGAAAGGCTAACTCCAGTATCTCGTTGAATATTTCCTGAATAGTAGTATCTGGGAAGTCCTGAACAAATTAAAAACCACTGACGTGAGGCCAGTATTTTCCTGTACTCTGGAAAAATGTGATATTTATACAACCGACACGATGAATGAACAAATTCATATCTCGGATTGAGAATAACTGCTCAGTTTTCTACAGTGTGTTTCGGAGCTCAAATTCCCTTCGCCAAAAAATCCGCGTCCGTGCTTTTCTGAATTTTGACAACGTACATTATTTCACTACACAAAAACCATTTCAGTTAGTTTCCCCCAACTTAAACTGCATTAATAAATCAGACCGATGACAATCCAACATTGAAAGCATCGAGCATTGAAATTTCCGGCAGGCTTTTCGATATTGCCCTCTTCTCTAGAATAAATGAAGAAATAAAGATAACTTCTGATGAAAAGAAGCAAAGAGAATCAAATTTGAGAATATGTAAGATATCAATAACCTCCATAAATGGCCAAATTTTTGGAATATTTTCGGATTAAGGTATGAATTTATCCGTTCGGCGGTGTTCGATGATACGACAGTTTCGAACGTTTGTTGTTATGGAGTGGGACATAATATGATGATTGCTTTGGTTGCAATTGCTACTAATCCAGGGTGCACCAAAACGAACATAAAAAGATAGGAAAGTCTTCTTTCTAATTTAGAAAGAATTTGTTGTTTCGAAATATTATATATACACAAGAGGTGGTCCTGCAACCTTTGCCGCATCCCGTATTTAAACGCCAGCCCCTCTTATCTCTCCATGCTTCCTGTTAAATTGCTCTATCTCTCATTACAGCAGTTACCCCATCCTTCCATGTCAAAGTAGGTCTTACTCTTCTCCTTCTTTTATTAGGAATTTAATTTGAAGCTCGATTGGGCCATCGATCTTTTTCCATGCGCAGTACGTGTCTATACCATATTAATTGTCTTGTTTCCACTCGCGCTACCGTTGTGCACATTCTTCCTGTTCGTCTTTTAATTTTCTCATTCCGTTTTAATTTTCTCATTCTGACTACATGGTCCGTTCCTGATATCTGACTCAATCTTCTCACATCCAGTTGATGTGCTCATCAAACTCATCCCCAAGAAACCTGACCGTAGTCCTATAGGACAAGTGAAAAATCACCGAAATCCAATACCAGTTCAACAGACTGCTAGAGTTCTACTGGCAATCAAATAAAAATTGTGAGTCAGAAAAATCTGCAGGCAGTGCAGAGTAATTTCCTTCAACAAAGATGCACTTGTCGAAGATGATGATTAACATTTAAAATGATCCTTTTGAACTAGTTGTCATCAATCAACATATAACTTCATCAATTTCAGATCATATATAACTGTCGTAAAGCAATCTCTTCATTACTTATTCAATTCAGGAAATTCTAAAAATGAGATATTCATTGATAGACTCAGAATTGATGGTTTTCGCTGTCATTTAAGAGCATATAATAAACTTGAACTCGTGGAATAGCACACTATTGAATATGACTAGTTACATTCAATATTGAGTTTCTTCAATAAAGATCACTCGATACAGGATTAGCTACGTCTTGCAAGGATGGTGATAATGTTTTTCCATCTCTTCATTTTGTTAAGTGATGAAAGATTAATAGGTGGAATATTAGAAAGGCTAACTCCAGTATCTCGTTGAATATTTCCTTAATAGTGGTATCTGGGAAGTCCTGAACAAATTAAAAACCACTGACGTGAGGCCAGTATTTTCCTGTACTTTGGAAAAATGTGATATTTATACAACCGACACGATGAATGAACAAATTCATATCTCGGATTGAGAACAACTGCTCAGTTTTCTACAGTGTGTTTCAGAGCTCAAATTCCCTTCGCCAAAAATCCGCGTCCGTGCTTTTCTGAATTTTGACAACGTACATTATTTCACTACACAAAAACCATTTCAGTTAGTTTCCCCCAACTTAAACTGCATTAATAAATCAGACCGATGACAATCCAACATTGAAAGCATCGAGCATTGAAATTTCCGGCAGGCTTTTCGATATTGCCCTCTTCTCTAGAATAAATGAAGAAATAAAGATAACTTCTGATGAGAAAAAGCAAAGAGAATCAAATTTGAGAATATGTAAGATATCAATAACCTCCATAAATGGCCAAATTTTGGAATATTTTCGGATTAAGGTATGAATTTATCCGTTAGGAGGTGTTCGATGATACAACAGTTTCGAACCTTTGTTGTTATGGAGTGGAACATAATATGATGATTGCTTTGGTTGCAATTGCTACTAATCCAGGGTGCACCAAAACGAACATAAAAAGATAGGAAAGTCTTCTTTCGAATTTAGAAAGAATTTGTTGTTTCGAAATATTATATATACACAAGAGGTGGTCCTGCAACCTTTGCCGCATCCCGTATTTAAACGCCAGCCCTCTTATCTCTCCATGCTTCCTGTTAAATTGCTCTATCTCTCATTACAGCAGTTACCCCATCCTTCCATGTCAAAGTAGGTCTTACTCTTCTCCTTCTTTTATTAGGAATTTAATTTGAAGCTCGATTGGGCCATCGATCTTTTTCCATGCGCAGTACGTGTCTATACCATATTAATTGTCTTGTTTCCACTCGCGCTACCGTTGTGCACATTCTTCCTGTTCGTCTTTTAATTTTCTCATTCCGTACATGGTCCGTTCTTGATATCTGACTCAATCTTCTCAAATAATCCAATTCGACCCCATCTATACTCTTTTTGTTCCTGCCGACAACTGTCAACCTTCTGCTCCATAAGTCATCATTGGCTCCCCAATTGCTCGACAGAGGTTTGTTTTAGTATTTAAATGAATTTGCTTCGACCATAATATGGAATTAAGGGTTCTTCTACATTTTTTACCTTGCTGTACTCTAGACTCGATATCTGTCTGATGTTCCTTCACTAGATGGGATGCTTCCGCGATATTCTCGCAACAAAGGACAGTTCTTGGAATTTAGGGCAGCGGCCGTTACTTCCAAGAATGCTTTCTATCGAACGGAATTTTGGGAATCCCTACAGCTGAACAGATACTTTCTATAGCTATCTACCGTACTTTCGACACGTCCAACCTCTCTCATTTATTCAAGAACCTTCTCTCAGTGCAGTTCTCGTTTGACCAGCAGTGTGGTCAGTTCTACCAGTAAGTTCTACTTTAACAGTTATTTTTCACCAGTGAATACATCACTCTAAACTCTAAAAGTTTCTCGTCGATAACCATATTTTCTCCCAACTACATTTTCTCCAGTTGGGTCAGTTAGTTACCCTAGTTTATTGTGAATTTGAGTTATTCAGCTGCAATTCTCCCAAGTCGAACAACAAAGTTGTAATTTGTGAATCTGTGAAGCAATTGCATATCACCAGACTACAATTCGTTAATGAAAATCTCATCCGAAGTACCTGCACCTTATTTTGAGAAATCCACCCTGGACGATAGATGCAAAGCTGTGGTGAACTTCAAATTAGAAAAATAAGGTCAGACCTCTTTATTGTTTAGCATTACCAGAAGTGCCCAAGATTGAGCAGAGAAGTTCAAATACTTGGACTTTGTAGACAATTAAAAAACTCTTTCTGTGAGTATAAAAAAAAGTGCCCAACATTGTTAAATTCTTCTTATCTGTGAATACATTATTCTGTTACAATAACAAACTTGTTTTTATTCACCTTGCAAACATCTTTTCTACCAAAGATAATTTTTGGATCTACTGTTAAAGTATAACCAGCGACTCAGGAAGTGCGTTTCTCTCTCATTAAGCAGGTGATTATTATTACTCCTAATTTTGTACCCGCACAATTTACTTGCCTTAATTTCACCTAATTGCAACTCTGGATCTTCCTGATCTTCAGCTATTCTTGAATACTCCGTTTTCTGCATGTTTATTTTCATCCCCAATTCTTCGTAATTTTGTTTACCTAGATATTGTAGTCTACTGTATAGGTCCTCTGTGGTTTAAAAGCGCAGTGTTACAGACAAACGATTTTGCGTACAAGAATCGCCTCTGGAAATGATCTTCTGTAGCCATTCTTGAGAAATTTTTCATATGCATATAATCTAGTTCACTAAGTAAGCCCATATTTTTATACCGCAAAAATAGGGGTCTTGCTCACATTTTCCGTGGTTTCCTTAATTTTTCTCAATTTCATTACTCCCTAAAAAATACGTCAGCTGTTATAGCAATATTTGATGCCTTCATGTCGACAAAGACTGATTTAGTACTAGTAGGAACGCAGCAAACATCGCAAGCAGTCAAAAAATCTGCGAAAATGATTTCTTCGAGGTTTTTGAGAGCGCGCTGGGAAAATATTTCGTTGCAGCGTGCTCGGCGCGTTTGGTTGACTGTTTTGTTGCAAGTATATACTCCCTTTAGGCGCAACGTTCTGACTAGACGAATTTGTTGCAATGCCCTAGGAGCGTTTAGTTTATTCGGAGTGTGTAGAAAGACGTTCAACGGCAAGTGTTATAACATTGCCGGACCTAAAAGCCAATCTGCATGTCTGTCGTCAAGGGGTGCCGAAAATGCATTTTAAAATTGCCGGCATTTGGAAGATCATTCATAATTTTCTACACACGGTCATCTCTGCAAGATGCAAGAATAGCATTATTTTCCTTCAAAACAAAAGATAATGTTTTTGAAAGTTTTTCCAAAAAATTCAAATTTGAGATTGAGGTATCGGGTCTATAAATACATATTATTACCATATTTCTCTCATTCGAACATTTTGAGCCCCACAATATTCGATCATAATGGAACACTGTAGTCTAGTCTTGAATAGTATAGCAGCACTACCTCCATGTTTCCCATCATTTCTACAAAAACTGGGTGCCAGTTATAACCTGACATATTATAATGTTTTAATTGTTCCTCAGCCCTCCAATGTTATGTTCCGGCTAAAAAGTCAACGAAACATTCATTAACAATGTTTTGAATTCGGTTAAAAACAGATCCTATGGATTGTAAATTTTGATGCAAGAAACAGAATGTTCGTTTGCAAGCTTTATTATATTTTATTTTTTTTTCCAGTTGTGATTCCCTAAACGCAGATTTCATATAGAAGACGAGATTCTACCGGTGCATAATGAACATCAACTGACCAACATTTAGTACTGCGTTCCATTTTCTGAACAGCGCAACCTCGAAACCATGCTATTACAATGAATCATCCAGTTGATGTGCTCATCAAACTCATCCCCAAGAAACCTGACCGTAGTCCTATAGGACAAGTGAAAAATCACCGAAATCCAATACCAGTTCAACAGACTGCTAGAGTTCTACTGGCAATCAAATAAAAATTGTGAGTCGAAAAATCTGCAGGCAGTGCAGAGTAATTTCCTTCAACAAAGATGCACTTGTCGAAGATGATGTGAAACGTGAAGAAGTTGAGCCCCAATAACGAACCTTCAGGAAAACTCATGCACACCAACTCTTTCTTCGATGTCACTAGAGACATCCATAAAGTTAGCCTCAAAGCTCAAAGCAACGCACAAGCTCCGATTTTCAAGAAATGTTATCAGCCAGTTCAAGGGCTTACCTTCAAATCCGTAAGATTCCAAAATATCTAGTAGTTTCATAGAACTGTTGCCGACTTGTACAGTAGAATATAAGTCTGACTTAGCGACATATTCAATTCAAGTGCTGATCAACATAGAAATCTACTAATCAGCTGTTAAATCTATGATCAATTGTCACTTCAGTTGCTTGAAGTTTGGTTCAATTTTGACCATTCGGTCCGTTAACATAGTGGTTAAATATTTCAGGTATATTGCATGTCGAGAGTCACTTTGAGTTTTTGAAACACAAATTAAGACTGAATCAGAGGACAAACCAGTGTCAAAGAAGTTGTCAACTGTTGTGCTTTTCGGCAAATTAATTTATCATTATTATTATTATTATTTATTTGGTAAGAGTTAAGAAATCTATAAACTCACAGAATAACAAAATAAAAGTTGATGCACATGGCTAAAAAGAAAACATAATTTGCTCACAATAAAATAAGTTGACAAATTCAATAAAAGAAACAAAAAGCAAATTAATAATTGTGACGTTCACCCCTGAATCCACCTGTCATATTGGTTCTTGAATGCATTGACGTTGGAGGCCTCCACAATGGTAGACGGTAAACGATTCCAAGTCGAAAACACTCTATTGGATAGAAAGTACTCCCTCTGCGTTGTTCGGAAATTTTCCCTCCTCAGCTTGAATCTATGGCCACGCAATCATTCGCTATCGTTTAAGGTGAACACTCTTCCCAAGTCTGAGCTGAAAAGTCAATTCAGAGCTCTGTAAGTTATTATAAGGTCCCCTCGAATCCTTCTCTCAGAGAATAGGGGAAGATTCATAATGGAGAGCCGTTCAGGATAATTGGGTCGGAGCACACCATAAGGTATCCTGGTCGCACGACGCTGGATGCTCTCGAGTAATTGTGCATCACGAACCAGAGACGGAGACCAGACTGGTCCAGCATATTCCAGTATAGGGCGCACATATGTGGTGTAAAGGATTCTGCAGGTGGTCGGATCGCAACGGGAAAATGATCTACTCAGTAGATAAAGAATCCTCTTCGCCTTGTTGACAGCATGTAGGATGTGATTAGACCAAGAGAGGTCGTCGGAAACCACTACTCCAAGGTCGCAGTGGGAGCTCTCTGAGGAAATCACACAGCCACCAAGAGTGTACTCGACTGCTGGATTATTTCTTCCCATGTGAACAACAGCGCACTTCTGGAGGTTCAGAGGTAGACCCCAGTTTGTAGACCAGTCATAAAGGGCATCAAGGTCTTGCTGGATAACACCAGGATCGGTGAGGGGACTGCCAAATATTTTCGAGTCATCGGCAAAAAGTGAACAATGGGATCGAATAGTTCTCGGTATATCCGAAGTGTATAAAAGTAAAAGAATTGGACCCAGCACCGAACCCTGGGGGACTCCACCAAGAACCGGTCTGCTGGTCGATAGAGAATCACCTGCACACACGCGAAAGCTACGATCCGAGAGGAATGAACTGATCCACCGAAAAAGGGAACCCCGAATACCCAAATTATCGAGTTTCAGAAGTAGGCGTCTATGTGGAACACGATCGAAAGCACTAGAAAAATCGAGGTAGACTACGTCAACAGGAATACGTTTGTCCAGCATACGCGACCACTCATCCACACACTACAATAGGTTGGTCAACACAGAACGGCCAGGCAAGAAACCATGCTATTCCTTTGTAAGAGATCATTATTTATATTTGTTACCCGATCAAGACTCTTCGGTATTGTAATGCACGTGTGTTTTATAGGAAAAATATGAAGAAAAAGTAATAATTAGTTTATAACAAATCGCTTATGACAAAACAATATCAAAATTGATAAAAACTATTTTCTTTCGATTCATGGAGAACTCTGAATTATATCAAACACCAAGTTGACTCATTATTCGAATAATAGAAATTTTAGAAAAACGACCATAAAAATAACTATTGAAAAGGAAAACAATTTTGTTATCATAGATGATAGTTCTTTAGGAAGTTCCAAGAAAAACAAACTTGATTGAAATCAGAGCTTTGAAATTTGTCAAGTTCACCTGAAAAATAAGCGCCTACTTTCAATTTAATCTCTCTGAAAAAATGGTATTAAATCTTGATCATTTTCGTGCTCCGTCAAGGACCAGTGATTGATGCAAGAAGATGCAGAGAGATGCAAAGAAGAACTGATCCGTGATATACACTGCTCAACAATTGATTGGGATCACTTACTTTTTCTAAATTTATTTCTGAAATATTCGCTCCCAGATTATAAATTTAGTCAGATATCAGAGTATTTTCAGTTGATAATATGGTTCACTTGAGATAAGAATGAAAAAATGGAAAGTTGTAGAGATAAAAAGACTTTATTAGGAAAGCTCAAAATTCTGTGTTTGAATAACAGAAAAATTTTATGATGAAACCACCAGAAGGCTGAAGTTTCGGTTAAGCTAGTACCTAGTTGGTCCCCCACGAGCTCGTCTCAAGCATTCTACCCTACGAGGCATACTTTCAATCAAACGCTTTATAAAATTTTTGGGGCAAATTCGTCCAAATATCCTGTAAAGCGTTAGAAAGTTCCTTCAGGTTATTGATCGGTTGTTCTAAGGTTGACAATTGTCTAGACATCTGAGACCAGACATGATACGATCATGACCTGTTCTCAAACAACTTAGAGGTGTCCAAATTTTTCTAGGAAGATCCAAACCCGGAACTTTTTCAGAAGAATCAGTAATGAGATATTTATTGAACGTTATGAACTGGTAACCAATGAACAGGTGTAGATCTTATGGTGCAGTAATCATTCTTATGGATGTATTCAATTATGCATCGATTTATTGTGTATGTGAACTATTAAACTAAACACAGAAACAATACTCAGCTGCAGAAAAGACTAAGGCGAGAGATCCTGTGCGAAGAGGGAAAGCATCAGTACCCCAAGATGATCCAGCTAATTTTTGAAGAATATTATTCCTAGTTTTCAATTTTAGGCTCAGATCATCTAAATGAGCCTTGTAATTGAGAGATGAATCTAATTCAACTCCTGAGTATTTAGGAGGGAAATTATGTTAGATAGGAGAATCATTGAAAGTTACACCTAATTTCCAATATTTTTCATGATTATTCAGATGGAAACAATATACTTCTGTAATGTTGGTATTTGGATATAATCGCTACTCAATGAAATAATTCTTCAAAATTGCCATATCAGATGTTTTCCAGAGTATGGAAATCCGAATGCTGGTAAGCAATAGCGATGTGATCAGGATTAACAAATTTCCGAGATAAAAAAACCTATTTAGACCCCTGAGGAGAAATACATTACAATACATACACTGCTCAACAATTGATAGTGATCACTTACTTTTTCTAAATTTATTTCTGAAATATTCGCACCAAGATTATAAATTTAATCAGATATCAGAGTATTTTCAGTTAATAATATGGTTCACTTGAGAAAAGAATGAAAATATTGGAAAGTTGGAGAGAAAAAAAGGCTTTATTAGAAACACTCAAAATTCTGTGTTTGAATAACATAAAAATTCTATGATGAAACGAGCTCGTCTCAAGCATTCTACCCTACGAGGCATACTTTCAATCAAACGATTTATAAAATTTTGGTGCAAATTCGTCTAAATATCCCGTAAAGCGTTAGAAAGGTCCTCCAGGTTTTTGATGGGTTGTTCTAAGGTTGACAATTGTCTAAACATCTCAGACCAGACATGCTCGATGCAATTCATGTCTGGAGAGCGAGCTGGCCAGTCCATCCTATCAATAGCATGAGTTTCTAGCGCTTCATTAACCAAGCGACTACGGTGTGGACGGGCATTATCGTCAATTAAAATGAAATTCTTGCACAAGGCAGCCGCAAACGGAACAATTATGGTTTCAATAATCATATCGTGATATCTCTGGCTGGTCATTGTAGTGTTCTGCAGAACAACCAACTCTGTGCGTTGGTTCAAACAAATGCTCCCCATACACATATAGAACCTCCGCCAAAAGCTGTTGTGGGTTGCATAAACTGTTCTGCATACCTTCGACCTCTTTCCCTCCAAGCAAGAATACGTCCATCGGAGTTGACTAAACGAAATCTAGACTCATCCGTAAATGAACATCGGCTCCAATATTTCAACTGTCCAATTGCGGTGCTCCTCAGTCCATTGCCGTCGATGAACCCGGTGTTCCCTATTCAAACGGGGAAGTTGTACCCTCCTACGTGTTCTCAAACTACGAATATGTAGTCGTCGTCTTACAGTCTGGTTCGAAATTAGAACTCATGTTGCAACTCTCAGTGATCTATTGAGCCATGACGCCGGCTAAGTGGGATTTCTCCTAGCATTGAGGATCAAAAGACGAGCTTAGGCAGCTGTTGTTCTGCGATGCTGACCTCCCCAATGATTATAAGCTACTGAGTCGCTTTGAATGAACTCATTCCAAGCCCGACACACGACACTTTGCGAAAAATTCAACCGCCGCACACTTCTCGCTGGGACAAACCTTCCTGTATCCACCGTATGATTTGGCCCAGTCGCACAAGAGCGACACGTCTTCTCGGCATGACTGATAAGCGGATATTGTTCTCATTTCTTCAATTATTGTCACCTTATGTGATTGAACGAGAAAAAAAAACAGATTTAATAACAAATACCACATTGCTTTTCACTCCACCTGTAACAGCCTACAGATAATAATCAACATCATATGGCGATCCTGGCAGGATCGCCATGTGATGTACCCTGCTGGGGTACAGGTTCGGCCAATCGTTTACACAGTTGAGGGATGACGAATAACACTCAGCACACTAACTGAAGGGTGTTTATTGTACAGGAGATATTAATTACAATCATCATCGGAGCTTGCATCATTCCGCTTCAATTATTGTAATTAATATCTCCTGTACAATAAACACCCTTCAGTTAGTGTGCTGAGTGTTATTCGTCATCCCTCAACTGTGTAAACGATTGGCCGAACCTGTACCCCAGCAGGGTACATCACAAGTGTATATATATCAACAGAGTCTTTCACCACTGAGTAAGTATTAACCGTAGGTTCTTGACATCAAAAGAAACACTTCTTTCCCAGACCGTTTCTCCATGTTCAGCTGCGTTAAAAAGTTATAAGCATTTTAAGTTTTCACATTGGGCAAATACCCCTCTGTAGTCCAGTTTAGTTGGAATGAAAAATACCTTCCACAGACAGCATCCAGTATTGAATCTGAATTGTTTGAAAACATTATTTTCCCTCTAAGAAATGATTCACTCACTCATGTTTCATCAGATGATTATATCGATTTAATTAATTTCAACTTCAAAAATCTCAAAAATGGTGCAATTTAGGAAAAAAGATAATGATTAATTTTATCTACAAAAAAGACTGATGATTCCTGAAAGTTCAAGATACAGAAGTTTAGTGATATTTGTTTTTTGAGAAATTTAACCTATCTGTACAGTAGTAGTGAGAAACCCATAAGAAATGGAATAAATCTATTGATGCCAAAATATACATGACTTCTATCAAAAATATGTAATTTATTTATGAGATTTCAACACCCTTTATCTTTTGATCGGGGCCAAATTTGGAAAAATTTAATAGAAAGAGAATGTTTCATTTGACTTCAAGAATCTATGGTCAAAGACTCACCCTGTATATATGATCATTTCAAAATCTCAAATCTTAACCTCGCAGAATATGGGTTTTTGTCACAGAATTTGTGCTTCGATAGTCTGGTAACATGGTGACCTCATGTCAACTGAAAATCATAGATTACATATACATGGATTACGCACTGGTCATCCTTTCAGCAACTCAAACTGATTCGACATCGTTGATCGTTGTGTTAGTTAACATGAGGTTTAATCAGTGTTTCAGAAACCGGCCGTAAGTTGTATTCTAAAAACGGTGCTAGTGGGCATAATACAATCAAGCCTTGCTTAAGTCGCATAAAACAGCCGCGTTCTCTATAGTAAGGCATTGAAGCCGACAGAGAGGATTTTACCGCTGCGATAACAGTGTTGTGTCGAATTCAAAAATTCTATTTCATTATAAAATCCAACTTTCGTTCCATAAACTTAAATACTTAAAAACACTGTCATTGATATCGTGATAAATCTGAAATTCTCAAAAGTATTTAATGTCTTATTTTTTGAATATGGCTAACTTTCCAAAGTATCAATTTTCAAGGAATGAAACCATGTTCGACGACATGCTTACTAATCGAGTTATCGGTTCCATAACAAAGTGTAGAATTTTTTATGACAATTTCCTACTTTAAATTTTTGTGAATGATCTATTGAAAACTTCAATTTCGCAGAAAGGTTACAAAAACCTGAATTGTGAGTTAGTTTTGTAAGCCATAAATTATTTCTAATAGAACTGAGATATGAGCATAACAAGTAACAAAACAATCAAACCAACTATGACCACAATTGACCAAAAAGTATAATAGAGACATCTATCCGTAATGAACATGAAATAAAATTTCGCATAATATGCCGATGTCGTTGCAATCCGATTCTGTCGAAGTGAAATCCGGTATAATGCGCGAAATGAATTGCAACCTTGACTTTGGCATCACCAACGAATGCCACAACTCTACACGGTCGCCGAGATAAAAATAGCCGTTAATAGAATTCATAAATTGATAATTTCGCGAAAACACTAACACGGTATCAGGCTAGCGGATTGTTGTATTCACTTTTCGGTAGGACGATGATAATGATTTTTTCTTCATTATTTAAATTTAAATGAGGACCATAATGTATGTCACACCTACATTCTGGGCTTGGTCAGGAAGTTTAGAGAGTTCTTAATTTAAAAAAAAATGGAATCTTTTTCGAAATGATAATGTGGACACAGGAGTTTTAGGACATTTCGTCAAGGACCACACTTCAAGTAAGAAAAAAAGGGGAGAAATATCTGAGATTTCTCGTATCGATATTAGAAGGATACTCAAAAATTACGAGTTCCATCCATATAAGATGAGTTTACTACAAGAAATGAACGAAGACGACTTTAATCACCTATTGAAATTTTGCGGAACAATGATATGATAAGTAATAATCCGGACTTTCTTTTCAATGTCTGCTTCTCTGATGAATGCTTCTTTTATTTGAATGGATCTGTATATCGTCCTCGCTTGTCATCCTTTCAACCAAATTTGACCTCTTTATTTCGTTATTCCATCTCAAAGCTCGAAATTCGGGATGGAAAGTTATGGCTGGCCTACCTTACATATAATAGTTGCTACTTCTCTCCGAAAATATTGATTTTTTCCTGATGAAAATAATAATCATTGCCAATTTTGTTATAGCTCATGAATTTAATCAAAAAGTTAAATAACAAGAATTATAGTGTTTCTTATCTATTTACAACATGTGTTCGAGTTAAGCACCACTTAAGTAAAAACATAATAATAATAATAATAATATAATTAATTGATCCTTTCATACATAACAACTTTATGTGTAGGAAAAGTCATTGACAAAAGCAATTCATAAATTTTTCCCTAAATCATCACTTAAGTATTCATCGACGGTATAGTTTTCTTAATAGGAAGGACTTAATTAATTTCTCAAAACTAGTGAGAACTGAAGACCTCAAACTAACAGGCAGATGGTTGAAAAATTTTATACCTTGATACATCGGGGATATTTTAAACCTAGATGTCTTGTGCATGGGATACGATAATATTTCCTTGCTCCTAACTTTAAGGCTGTGAAAACTGGAGAGACTCTCAATGTCGTTTTCATTCGCCTTTATATATGTAAACAAAGTGATTTAAACTTTGCTCAAATAGTTTGAATGTGCCGCGTAGCTCACCTACTTTGAAGAATAATTTATCTGTGACATCATTCGTTTCTGTGGAACTGTAACTGTCTTTGCTATATAAACAAACGTAGCAATAGACACGTTCTCGAAGGTTAGAATGATAGAATAAATAATATCGGTAATAACTGGTGAAACAATAGCTTTAAATGTTGTTTCTCTTTTTAGGTGAGTTTGTAAATAATGTAATTTGAATGTTTAAGTGTTAAGTTAATTTTGTTGTAAAAACCATCCCAGGATCAAACGACATATTACATATATATCAGGCATTTCAATATGTATATGGAAGCCAATGTGACAAACCTTTTTTTAATGAACTCTGGTCTGCATGAAGACCGTGGGGCCAAGTTGAAAATCATGCGAAGTATTCTCTTTTGGAGTATGAAGGCCGTATGACAATCAACAGATTCTCTCCAAAGCAGGACGTTATATGACAAATTGCAGAGAGCTAAACTGAAGTAAAAATTTATCAGGTACCTGATTGAAAATGAGCTCTTTACGCTTGCTATCACATATTGGGAGTTGCAAAGCATCAACATGTTGGGTTGCACACCGCATCAACATGTTGGAATCATTTCATTACCATTAAATTGTTGTCAATGTAAACTCCCGTTGAAAATCTGATGGAATCACTCTGATGGAATCATTCATCAAAGAACTCTTGAATCAAATCAGCAAAAAGAAGATGCCCCGCAAAATAATAAACCAATTTCGTGGCAAACTCTTGTAGACAATCTCTACAAACAGTAGAGCTCCAGTCTGGACACCCATCCTAACATCATCAACTGGAGAGCGAGCAGGTCTGAAACCATGCTGAGCATCATCCAATAAAATTTTGAATTTATCCGAAGACAATCTCTACAACTTAAACATTCTATTGAACACTATTCTTTCTATTGAATAACTCGAATAACTTAAAAATCACTCAGTATATTCAGTATATCTCTTTATGAATCGGAACAATGATAACTTGCTTCATGAAACAAGGAAAAACCCCTGAAGTGATAGACAGGTTGACTATATGGATAGAATGTGACTTCAAGCTCATCAACCGTATGGAAGAAAAAACTTGCAGCGACAATGCCTGAAGAAGTGCACTCAGAAGATATTGATGAGATGTAATACCGTCGAAGGGTGATAGCAATAGAGGTGAAATGTAGGGCAAATATCTCTGATAAAACTCTTGGATCTTCATGCAAAACAGGGTCTATCTCTAATGAAATTGACTTTTCATGTCGATCCTTACGACCTGTTATAAAATTAACTAATACCCAATCCGATTTATTCATATTGTCTGATCTTTCCATGAGTTTACAATATTTGTTGAATTTTGAATTTTTCAATAAAAAATTATTGGATGCTTTCAACTTTTTATATAATGCTAATATTGATGAACTCCTGACATCAGTATGTAACCAGTGAGCATCCAGTAGTTCTTGTTTTGCGCTCCTGATTTCAGGAGTGAACCATTTTTTATATATATATATATATATATATCGCGGGATTCCTACGTCCTCTGACACATTCCGCATTTCGACCGCCATGTCTTTCTATCCTCCCATGTCCTTCCTGGTCTTCCCTTTTTCCGCCTGTACTGCGGTTTATACTCCTCTGCCAACTTCGGCCATCTTTCCGGAGACATTTTTCTCACATGGCCATACCACAATAATTGCCTCAATTCAATTCTGTCAGCGCTTGTGAACACCCTTGTTGTTCGCCCTCTAATTACTTCATTGGGAACGTGTTCCATTCTTGATATCCTGTAGGCTCTCCGCAGAAAGTCCATTTCAACCACTTCAACTCTTTTCCTGTCATCCCTCGAGAACTGCAGACACTCACTGCCATATGTTAAAATTGGTTTCACAATAGTCTTGTTGATTGCCATTTTAGTATCCAATTTGATCTTATTCGACCACAGAAGAGAGTAAACGAATAGCCTTCTTCCCCTATTGTGTCCTATTAAGGACGTCTTGTTTTGTGGTACCTTCCTCTGAAATGATAGTTCCTAGATATTTGAATTCCTTACACCTTTTTGATTCCCGCATCTTCAATTCTGTGTCCTCTAGGTCGTTTCCTACTTTCAGATACTCAGTATTTCCCATGTTTACACTTCACCCCCATTCATGATACTCTTCCAGCAGCTTTCTTAACATATAGTCTGCGTCTGCTTCATCTCCAGCGATAATTACTTGGTCATCAGCAAATAACAGTGTCGTCAAACAGTGTTAAGACATTTGTATTCCCATTCCTGATGTTTTCCTTCTCCAATGGCTAAGTGTTTCTTGTAAGTGAATTTTGAATAACGTTGGGGAAAGACTGCATCCCTGTCTCAATACTTTTGTTGTCGGGAAAGTATTTGAGGTGGTATTTCCCACTTTAACTTTCACATACAGGTTCCATATGGCCCTCACATACACACCACTCAGGCCAATTTTAGTCAGGGATTCAAAAAGTCTTTTCAAGGGGACCGTGTCATATGCTTTCTCCAAATCAACGAATACCAGGTGTGTGGACAGATTTGACTATTTCTTACTATTCTGTATATATTCAGAACGTTTCATCAACGAACAACGTGCTTCCAATGTACCTGATGCAGTAAATATAAAAGAATCAACACTATTATCAACATTGGTGTGAAGATAAATACTTTCGAAATTACTAGTTGCTATTTGATCAACAATCTTATCAAGGTTCCCCTGACTTAAATAGGGTTAAAGGGTTAACAAAATAGACCAGTGATCATTTATAAAGGCATCAATACTTCTCTTGTGAAAACAGATGAAACAGCAATATTTAAAACGTTATCAACTTTTGATACAGTTGTATGACCGGTTTTATCAGAAAATACCCTTGTAGGAATGTTACATTTATATTAGGTAGACATCGCTTCCTAACATTATTGATAGCATTCATCAATTCTATCGCAGGTATTGAATGAAAGGCATATCGCACAGCGCTTCAAGGAAATCAAGATGACTTGTATTTGTGAGATCCTTTTTCTTCCCAGTGGTTAAAATCTAGAGGCGTAAGATCAGGCAATCTCTCCGCCAAATGAACAGGATCCCGGTTGCTAAGCCAATTATTGTCCGTAAATATAACTGTATCGTTTTTCAGTCAATAACACAAATATAAGAAGTTCTTTTTCAATAATAATAATTTATCTACACCACTTCCAACAATAATTTACGTACAGAGAATCTATAGTCACTAGTTATGACGTGTCGGCAACGTTTAAAAAAAAACTCCACTTGTGTCTACCCAGACACAATATATCGTGAACATTCAGTCCAGTGTGTTATTATTATGTGACAATTATTATCTTCATTGCGATGAGATGGTCATCATGTGGACGGCCAACATCATGCGTAATTTAATTTATTGCTTCTTTAAACCCTTTGTTGTCGCGCACAAGCCAGGTATTTATTCGGTATAGTTACATTAAGTTTAAAAACGCTGCTATCATGTGTGCGTAGTGACAATGTACCACGCCTGGTTGGAAGTATACGTCTCCAATTCGTTGTAATAACAAATTATCAACATGCTCTTATGTGATTATATTTTAATTGAAACATGATCTTGGCTGAAATGGAACTGAAGAAAAACTGTTAGTTGGGTTACTTTTAATTCAAGATAGTTGTAATTTGGACTTGAATATGTAATGTAGGATTAATATATAAATACATGAACTATTGTAAATAACAAGAGCTTTGTGAAAGAAACATATTCTAAATATTTTTCGATGGATATGCCTACTATTAATTGGTTTTGGGAAGTTAATTTGAACTTCGAACAAAAGTTACTGAAAACTGTAAACATATACTCTTGGTTAGAGATTTAGGTTTGTTTATTCACCGAGGTGGTTGTGTTATCATCAAACTGTTTCAGTGTACAGAAGAACACTACAATAACAGCGCAAAAGTTCCTGAACTCATGTGAATGCTTATCAAATTTTTTTATATCTATGCTATCTCTCGCGTTATTGTGACCACCTGTATCAGTTACTGCATGTCATTTAGAACAGCAAATAGTCAACACCCATACATAAATAACTCGACTCCTACTCCATATGATAAAGATATCCTGAATATCCATCCAGTATTTCGCAAATCTTTCCCGCTAAAAGTGCGTTGTTCAATTTCTAGTACGTTGCGATAACAGTCTCATCTTATCGCAGAATTTTTTCAGGGAGTTCAAGTTCAATGTCGAAAGAGAGACTCGCAACGTTTAGCCTTGAATATTCCGTCGATTAACTTACGTGATATGGTTGTGATGCAATTTCTGCGATTGGTTTTGTTTTGTGTTGTGTCGACAATGTTTATGGACATTTATACACCGGAAAAAATGTAGGTTAGGTGTTGTGTTTGAACAATTTTATCTTGATATCGGAGCCATTTGAAGAACAAATAAACTTTCAATTTATTGGTGAATATATTTAGGTAGGTTCTGGTGTGATTGATAATCATTTTTTTGAAATAAAAGTTACGTTATGTTCGAAACAACATTCTACCTTATGCAGTTGGTTTCCACACTTTAGGTTGACGAAGCCATAACGTGACTAATGTCCATCTAGAATCTTTGCATGACACTTTATTAACTAATATCCCATGAGAGACTGAATGTTTAGTTTGCAATTTATGATCCATATATATACAAATATTATACAGGGTGTTCGGCACATGGACCGTCAAATTTTTTTGGGGTATTGGTAGGGTCATTTGCTACCTTTTCAGTCTTGAAACCTGGGTCCTTAGTATTACGGTTACGGAGGTATGATTTTTTTATTAGGTTTCTCTAAATTACCCAAAATGTACCCTTCGAAGACCCATAACTTTTTTTGCATGGGCTTCTTTGGTTTATCGAGGTTCTAAAAATATGCTATTTACGTTAGTCAGTAAATAAAAAAATACTAATACAAATAGTGTTTTCGATAATATAGCAAAGTAAGGACAGATTTTAGTGAAATACAGTTTTTGTATGATTGTTTATTTACAAAGTAAAATAACACGATTCTTTAACGTAAATTCTGTTCGAATTGTTCTCCTCTACTCCGAATGCACGCCCGACACCTTTTTCTGATTTTGACCGTTGTAGTGGCTAGCAACATTTCTTCTTTCATTACCACAATGCCATGTTTATGCGTTCAATCAACACCTCTCTTGTAGGTACCTCTGTGAAATAAACCAATTCTTTGGCTATACAGCCTCAGACATGGTAATCTAAAGGTGTTAGGTCTGGAGATCTTGCGGGCAAAGGGATGGGGCTATCCATGAATTTGGAAAAGAGTTGTCGAGGTGATCTCGAACTTCTCTCAGGAAATGTGCCGGGCAACCGTCATGCTGGATCACAATCGGCACATCTTCATCGAAGGCCGGAACATCGGCTAGTAGCTCCGGCAGAGCATTCTGCAAAAAAATGCAAATAAGCAGGCCCACTTAAGCTGGTTACATACACATCGATTTTGGACGTACGATAAAAGTTCGTACGAACATTTATCGTACGTCCAAAATTTATAGTAGGTAGCTTTCAGACCTGTCGATTTTGTCTCGTGGACGTACATTTTTGATGATTCGATTCAGTTGCTTATCAGCATGAACCCTTTCAAGACTCGTGTTCCTACTATGTGGTTGTTGTACCGTCGGCGTAAACGAAGGCGTAAAACCAGGAGTCAGTGGGTTCATCCTATTAATCAGAGAAGACTAGATGCAGGGATTTTTCACACGCTTTATAAACAATTTCGAAGTGACGAAGAAAAGTTTTTTAATTATTTTAGAATGTCAACAGCAAGCTTTGATGAATTGTATGAGAAAAAACTAAATAATTTCAACACACTGCATTACTTCCTTCTCTGATGGCGGTTAAATCGCAACTTGTAAAGCCAAGCGAACTTCGGTCGTACGAACGAAATTCGATGTGTGTGAAGACGCCGTTTTGATTACATGCGCCACTGTTATCACGACCACTAGACGGCGGTCGTGTATAGTCGAGACATTGGACGACCGCAACACGGCGTCCGTACGATAACTTTAGAGAAACTTTTGAGAATCGATGTGTGTGTAAAGACACAATCATTTCTTTGCGCCACTATTGGAATTTGGTCGTACGAACTTTTATCGTACGTCCAAAATCGATGTGTATGTAACCAGCCTTAGTCGAGCCGGTAAATAGTGTGGCCCGATGAGATGTCTTCCTATCACACCAGCCCAAACGTTAACACTAAATTTTTGTTGAAAACTCTTTTGCCTTTTCAAGTAGGGATTCTCATCTTTAGGTGCCCAGTGATATAAATTGTGCAGATTTGTTATTCATTTTCGGTTAAAACAGGATTCGACTGTCCACAAAATTCGTTTTAGAAACAAGTTGTCATCGACATCTGTGTGCAGCAAAAATCTACAGAATTCCAACCGTCTGGCAGGATCGCCTTCATGAAGACCTGTAACAATTAATAAAATTCATTAGTCTGTGACTAACCCAATCCAACCCAAGGACAGAAATAGTAAAATAATTCACACGCGTCTAAAACGGGCAGGTAAAATGTCCTTGCTCGCTGTGTTGTGTCGATATCCGTACTTTTATTTAGGTGCGACTTCCTTCACTCTTCTGACTAAAACCTCATTTGCAGTATTATTTTTTTGTATTGACTTACGTAAATAGCATATGGTTAGCAACGTTATAAATCAAAGAATATTTTAAAATAAAACTAAGTTTGTAATAGTTTTAATTTTTTCAAATTTCAATAGGAGTGCAGATGTTTTCATACTCATCGAAATTACTCCTGGGCCATAAACTGAACGCACTAAGGCCTCAGTTAGAAAATTGATTCTAAAAACGGAAAAAATATTCGTTCAAATTTTTCATTAGCATATTTTTACATATGTATCGAAATGGTGAAGTCATTCTCACATGAAACACAATGTTGGTTACATGACCACAGTTGCAAGATTCATAGATATGCTCGCGTTCTACGATAAACGTAGTACACAGATTGCGACATGAGTCATATTACACTGTCTGGTATTCACGCATGCGCTCATTCTCGGCCAGGGCGAAAGGAGGCAGCTGATACGTAGCGAGTTGAATTGTCCACGTTTAGTAGTGTTGTTGTGTGCGTGTGAAGTACACGAGAGAAGAACGCATTTGTTGGTTCACTTCTTACCTAAAACTTGAAGGAAAAGTATTTCGCCAGCAATTTCCAAAGAAGCAAGTGTTCAATTCGAACACAAAATGTTAGGCCACAAGTGATTATACAGAAAATCGCAAATAACTCAGAAATTACTGAATTTGTGAGCATAATCATGTGAGAAAACTATCATTATTTTTGACCGAAGAATCCTACACAATTATATAAAAATAGGGTTCTAATTTGAAAAACAAAAGTCATGGCCAATTTAAGATCACAATTTTCAACACAAAATTTCAAACACCCTGTGATGATATTTTTGAAATCCAAAAGATGCATGACCTTTTCACATCCTTCCTCTTCGATGTTGTGAAAACGGTTTTACGCTCGGGATATCTATAATATAAAAATGAATCGCAAAATGTGTTGGTAAGCGCATAACTCAACAACGCCTGGACCAATTTGGCCAAATCTTTTTTTAAAATGTTCGTTGAAGTTCAAGGATGGTTTTTACGGCAAATTGGAATTATTGCTGGAAAAACCCTAAAACTGCCCTTTTCTTTTTCCCATACAAATGATTTGTAACTAAAACGTAGTCAATTTGAGCTTTATTGCTATGGTATAAAGTTCATATTAAATTACAAGCACTCACTGTTGTCTAAGCAATGTAGGTGTTTCCTAACGTCAAAGATCATATCTATCAAATCAATGTGCGTGTGTGCGTTGGAGCACAGAATACATAGTTGGAGGAGTTTAATGTCGCGTGCCGAAACTCGCTTTTCTTTTGTATTAGTTTCGGCACGCGAGATAAAATGCATCAGTTTCCACGTCATTACATCTGTCAAACAAAAATCGCGTTACCAACAGTGTTTTATTATTTTTAATATCCAAATTTTGAATAAATAAAACAATTCGTACGGCTCAAAAGGATTTGACTTCAAGTCATATCAAATTAAAAAAAAAAAGTTGTCTGTTACCTAATCTACTGAGATTGCTTTTGTCAACTGATACACGAAACAAATTCGTATATCGTGTTTGTGCAGAGTGTTTAGTTAGTTAGTGTTTGTTTAGTTCGTGATTAGTGAAAAAATAATTTATATTTGATATGCCTCCTATAAGACGAAGCATTGCCAGTGATTCCACGATCAACGCCAGCTGATGAACTCAATGCATGTCTAAAGTCCTCCAATTTGTGGAAACATGTCAAAGTACTTCATTTAAGCAAGAATATGCGTGTCGAGTTGCAAAGTGACCAATCTGGAAACATATTCTCTAAACAACTCATTGACATTGGTAATGGCAAATTTCCTATAGACATGTTGACTGGCTGCATTAACTTTCCTCAAAGTTTTTGTGAGTTAACTCGATCAAAAGATGAACTTATTCAGAAGGTGTTTCCAGATGTTTCTCAAAATTGCAGAAACCATGATTAGTTGAGCGAACGAGCTATACTGGCTGCAAAAAACATAGATGTAAATGAATTAAATTTCAAAATTCAAGAACAAATTACAGGCGAATTGAGGATATGTAAATCAGTTGATTCGGCTACCAATCAATATGATGTAGTCAACTATCCACCGGAATTTTTAAACTTGCTGGAAATATCAACCAACCGCGTCTTTACAACGGTACACGGTTAGCGATAAAAAATTACTAAACAATGTGATAGAAGCAACTATACTCAAAGGAAAGTATAAAGGAGAAGATGTTCTCATACCGCGCATTCCAATGATTCCGACTGATGTGCCATTTGAGTTTAAACGACTACAGTTTCCTGTGTGGCTTGCTTTTGCTATGACTATAAACAAGTCCAAGGAGCAATCATTAAGTGTTGTGGTATAAATCTAGCAAACCCATGTTTCTCACATGGTCAATTGTATGTTGCCTGTTCCCGTGTTGGAAAACCATCAGATTTGTTTATCTATGCGCCAGGTAATCAAACAAAAAACATCGTATACCACAAAGCACTACAATGATAATAATAATAATTATGATTTACATGATTAACAATAAAGTGATTACTCACTTTCAAATCCTTATATATGTTTCATTATTTTTTATTTACAACGCCCTATCACCAGGGTGACGGTTCTGTTCAGGAAAATTTTTTAAAATACGTAGGCACAAAAACTGCCACATTACAAATCTTTTTGAAAGGACGAAGTCTGTCGGGTCAGCTAGTTTAAAATAAGAATAATGAAAATATTACGGACTGAATATATTTGACTTTGTTTCCAGTTTTTTTCAGATAATTTGAAAACTATTCGATTTAATACAATGGTTTTAACAGAAATGTATTCACTATTGAATACTCGATCATACCAGGAATAGAAAACTTAAAAAAAAATTTTTTCGTTGAATTAATTTTCACTCCCTGTATAACCGGAAGTTTTTGGGCTTCGAAAATATTTTAGCTCTATAGAGAACTTCGAACAATATCACAATCCCAATTTTAAGATTTCAAATATGTCTAGTTCTCCAGAAATGTCTTATAGGCACTCGAACATAAGATACCCTGTAGATGTTATATTTTTCTCGAAGATAAATTTATTCGCAAGATGTATTGCTTTTTTTCTCTTATATGCAAAACGGTGAACTGACTTTTGTATATAGCATGGTCTGCTGGATTTTATGAATTTAACCTTTGAATCGTTTTCGATCCGTCAGTTTTCTCATAGTGATCTCCTTCGAAAAAAAATGTAGAAAAGCTCTGGCGCGAGGTCTGAAGCTTTCGCGCTTGTTCTCAAGACTTTTCGTACTCTGGAACAATGAAATACTAATACGAACGCCACAATGAATGAAAAAACCTTCATGTCTAATTGAGAATAACCACTCTCAGTTAGTTCTCTTTTGTTTTCTTTTCGATGCTCAAATTCCCTTCTCTTACAAAAAAACCAGAAGTATATGCACGTGTTCTTTGAAATACCTTATTTATTCTAACCAAAATTACGCAAGAGCGATTATTCTTCGAAATCTTTTAAAATCAATATACATATTATTTTGAACTTTTGGCTTACAAACCAAATGTTAGCTTGGGTTAGTGACGGGGTGTCATACAATTCAGCGTATGACATAAAAGCCTAGGGAAAAATCCCCAGTAAAAAAATCCCTGGCTCCCGAATAAGTAGTGTTGTGTGTATAAAATAAGCTTAAATATCCTTGAGGGGCATCTTTCTTCATGAGTGGTCTTCTATTAATTAACACAGAGACTTCTTCAAGTTGCACATATCGAATCTGAAAATAAAAAACAAAAGCAGAAGAAAGAACTGAATACAAAAAATACGTACCAATTTTGTTCGAAATTTATAACCCTTTCCAAAAGAATAAGATACTTCGTGAATGGCTGAACCATCTTGAAATTTATATATGGGACAATTATTGATGAGATGAGATATTGTTTCTTCTGCATATCCACCTTCACATTGGAGCTTGGAACTGAGTTTCATCTGAATAGTTTCATCTGAATCTGCTATTCTTACAATCATGACCTGTTCTCAAACAACTTTGAACTGTCCAAATGTTTCTAGGAAGATCAAAACCCGGAACTTTTCCAGAAGAATCAGTAATGAGATATTTATTGAACATTATGAACTGGTAACCAATGAACCGATGTAGATCTTAAGTTGTCAGTAATCATGGATGTATTCAATTATGCATCGATTCATTCTGTATGTGCACTATTAAACTGAACACAGAAACAATACTCAGCTGCAGAAAAGACTAAGGCTAGAGATGCTGTGCGAAGAGAGCATCAGTACCCCAAGATGATCCAGCTAATTTTTGAAGAATAATATTCCTAGTTTTCAATTTTAGGCTCAGATCATCTAAAAGAGCCTTTTAATTGAGAGATGAATCTAATTCAACTCCTAAAAATTTAGGGGACAAATTATGTCCGATAGGAGAATCATTGAAAGTTACACCTAAATTCCTATATTTTTCATGATGGAAACAATACACTTCTGTAATGTTGGGATTTGGATATAATCGCTACGCAATGAAATAATTCTTCAAAATTGCCATATCAGATGTGTTCCAGAGTATGGAAATCCGAATGCTGGCAAGCAATAGCGATGTGATCAGCATTAACAAATTACCGAGATGAAAAAACTTATTAACAACCCTGAGGAGAGATACATTAAAATACATACATTGCTCAACAATTGATAGGGATCACTTACTTTTTCTAAATTTAGTTCTGAAATATTCATTCCAAGATTATAAATTTAGTCAGAAATCAGAGTATTTTCAGTTGATATTATGGTTCACTTGAGAAAAGAATGAGAAAATGGAAAGTTGGAGAGAAAAAAAAACTTTATTAGGAACACTCAAAATTCTGTGTTTGAATAACATAAAAATTTTATGATGAAACCACAAGAAGGCTTAAGTTTCGGTTAAGCTAGTACCTAGTTGGTCTCCCACGAGCTCGTCTCAAGCATTCTACCCTACCAGGCATACTTTCAATCAAACGATCTATAAAATTTTGGAGCAATTCGTCCAAATATCCCGTAAAGCGTTAGAAAGGTCCTCCAGGTTATTGATCGGTTGTTCTAAGGTTGACAATTGTCGAGACATCTCAGACCAGACATGTTCGATGCAATTCATGTCTGGAGAGCGAGCTGGTCAGTCCATTCTATCAATAGCATGAGTTTCTAGTGCTTCATTAACCAGACGACTATGGTGTGGACGGGCATTATCGTCAATTAAAATGAAATTCTCGCTCAAAGCAGCCGCAAACGGAACAATTATGGGTTCAACAATCATATCGTGATATCTCTGGCTGGTCATTGTGGTGTTCTGCTGAACAACCAACTCTGTGCGTTGGTTCAAACAAATGCCTCCCCATACACATATAGAACCTCCGCCAAAAGCTGTTGTGGGTACCATAAACTGTTCTGCATGCCTTCGACCTCTTTCCCTCCAAGCAAGAATACGTCCATCGGAGTTCACCAAACGAAATCTAGACTCATCCTTAAATAAACATCGGCTCCAATCTTCAACTGTCCAAATGCGGTGCTCCTCAGCCCATTGCCGTTGATGAACCCGGTGTTCCCTATTCAAACGGGGATATTGTACCCTCCTACGTGCACTCAAACCACGAACATTTAGTCGTCGTCTTACAGTCTGGTTCGAAATTATAACTCCTGTTGCAGCAACTCTCAGTGATCTATTGAGCCGCGACGCCGGGTAGGTGGGATTTCTCCTAGCATTTAGGATCAAATGACGATCTTGGGCAGCTGTTGTACTGCGCTGCCGACCTCTCCCATGAACTTAAGCTACTGAGTCGTTTTGGATGAACCCAATCCAAGCCCGACTCACGACACTTTCCGAAACATTCAACCGCCGGGACACTTCTCGCTGGGACAAACCTTCCTGTATCCGTCCTATGATTTGGTCCAGTTGCACAGAAGCCTAACGTCTTCTCGGCATGACTGATAAGCTAATATTGTTCTCATTTATTCAATTATTGTCACCTTATGTGTTTGATCGAGAGAAAAAAACAGATTTAATAACAAATACCACATTGCTTTTCACTCCACCTGTAACAGCCTACAGATTATAATCGATTTTGTGAACAAGAGCCGATGAAGTGAGGAAAGATTTGATATATTTCAACTCAAAACATCTTAATTTTTCCTTAGAGAACATATAATGTACAGATATTCACGAGATAACTTGAAAAAAATGCAAATGAAGAGAAGTTCATAAGTGATCCCTAGCAATTGTTGATCAGTGTATTACAGGTTATCCATCTCTAACAAACTGTTCCAAGACCTCTACCAATTTTTATGCACTGTGTAACAAGCCTCCCAGCTTGTTAAGAAAATTAATATCGCATTTCAGCAGCTACAACGTAAAGGTAAACTTAACAAATCCTGTCACATACAAAAGTTTGGTAAGATTCCTTCGAGGTGAAGAAATAGTTTTGCACACCTTCCAATTGAAACAATTGAGAGCCTCTCAGGTGGATATCAGACATCTTCACTACAGCGTTCCTATAGATGAGATCATCAAAGATCATACAACGAAAAATACACTCTCTATATTTTATGTGAAACTGGAGCCCAGGGAAAACAATCGAGATATTTACAAGATAGAATTCAAATACAAAAATTTCAATAAAACCATGTAACATGACAAAGTGCCACTTTAAATAATGAGCATGAGTCTCTACTCTTAATTCTCTCAGGGTGGGCTCAATTATCCCAGCAACAAAACTTCTTTCCGTTTTTGACAAATATAATGAGGTGTATAAATACAATTTACAGATAACAATTTTGAGGAATGTAAAATATTCCAAGTAAGACAGAACACTAGGGACTTATCTTGAGGTTATTTGAGTCGATAGCTTCCTCCCAGCTCCCAAATACAAAATAAAAGTCCCAGAGGGTATGGCCTGCCAGTAGACCAGAAACAGGTTGTATAGTTTCCACTCAGATGTTCCAGACAGCAACTCGATGACTCCAATTTGCATTCCAGTTGAAGACAATGCTCCATGGCCAGGTGGTTATGCCACAAGCTCCAATTATGTAGTGCTCGAACCAAGAACTGTATATGTTTTAATCTCTCATCGTAGAATGCATCTCAATCTTGAACTAGCATTTGTCTTTGGCCTCGTAATAGGATATAATTTGGCCCCCACGGAGGAGCTATATCAGGATGAACGAAAGAACATTAGAAAGTGCAAGTGTATGTATAACAAAGCTCCTTCTCGATTTCTTTTAGACAAATATTGAACAAATCATAGTAAAATTACATTATCTCAACAAATTAAACCGAGAAGAAGTCCTGTTGTGGGAATCATTGGAAGCAGTGCAAAAATGTGCTCTTATGTTAAAATGCCAACAAGAACTAAAATTTTGTCTCCTGGGAGGAAATAAACACTTACCGAGAATAGTTAGGTATTTCTCGCAAATCTCTGACCCAAAAAAGTCACTTTTAGATATTGATTTCAATAATTACACAGAGATGACCGGCATCTGATCTCGACAGACAGGAAAAACTACGCTGACAGTTTGAGGTTAGCTTCGCGGTACACAGATAACGGGCATAGAAAACATCTATACTCTGTTGCAGGAGAAGTAGTTCAAATTTCTACGATCCTTCATGTGCGCGTACGAAACAACGTCAGTGGCATGCAAACCATTGCAACCAACCAGACAAAAAACAAGAGGCAAAATCATACAATGCATTAGATGTGAAGAATATGGCCATACAAAAACCTCATACAACAGTCCACTCATGTACGTTGAATGCGACTAACAGCATTATTCAAAAATATGCTCCAAACGAAAAATAACATCAGCCACTAGTGCCTTATGTGAAGAGAGTCACTTGGCCAACTACAGGTGTTGTCAAGTCTACAAAAAACTCGTTAAAACCAAAATCAAACTATTCGAGGAAAGGTTAGATAACATAATACATCCGAACCTAACGACAATATTACATACCACAAACCCAAGCTACAACCAGAGCACCAAAGGTATCCTATGCCGAAGCAACGAGACAAAATAACTACCTACTCATGGCAAAATTCCGAATTATTCAGAAACGATGATATCAACTTCCATATCAGATCTCAAATCCATGGTGGCATAACTTAATAACCAGAACCAGATTATACTGAATCTACTAACATCAATTGTTAAAAATGGCTAAGTTCATAGGAATAGCTACTTTGAACGCAAATGGGCTTTCATACCACAAACATGAATTCAAAATATTCATGAACCACAATTAAAAAGATATAATGCTGATATCAGATACCCATTTCACCGACGAAACAGTGTTTCAGATCCCACAACACCTTACTAACTCACTCAACACCTAGAAGGTACTGGCGCAGCTACTTTAATCCGAGCAAGCTTGAAACATGATCCACTATCGAAATACATTACTCTCGAGCTTAAGGGTCTATCAACAAGAACTTTGTTTTTCAATTGTGGCCACACCTATCACACAACAGCATTGACAGTTAGTTTTTTGACTTATTCCTAGTGGATGCTTTGGAAAATGTTGCAATGTGTTCAATTCCTCTCCAAAATCGCATTAAAATAATTGAAACTCACTATGAAAATGGTGGTTCTGTTAAGATTCCATACCGTAAAATTCGTGATATTTTCGGACAACATAATCCACCTTCTGTATCTATCAAGTATTTGGTCGCTAAATTTGAGTAGACAGGCTCGGTACCAAATGTATCAACATCAACGGGTGTTCGACTGAAAACATCGCAGCCGTGAGCCACATTTTTGAAGAAGATCCAAATTTGTCAATTTTTCGACGTTCTCAACAACTGGAGTTATCCCAAACCACCACATGGCGAATTTTGCATGAAGATTAAGCTTGGAAGCCTAACAAGATTGAATCAGTGCAGGAATTGAAACCGACCGATCATTCACATCGCCGTAGATTCGCTCAATTGATTCTGGAACAACCCACTGGTTTTACAGAAAAAATCATTTTTTCAGACGAAGCCCATTTTCAGTAGTCAGGGTACGTCAAACAAGCAAAATTGCCGCAACTGGGCTTCTGAAAATCCTAGAGCGACTATTGAGAAGCCTTTGTGTGCTCAACATGTCACTGTGTAGTGCGCTATATAATCTGGAGGAGTGATTGGGCCGTTTTTTTTTTTTTTTTTCGAAGATGAGGGTGGAAATGCACTAACGGTCGATGGATCATGCTATGGCGAGATGTTAACAACTCTCTTATAGCCTATCATTGATGACATGGATATCACTGATATGTGGTTTCAACAAGACGCTGTCACTTGTCACACAGCCAATGAGACGATCAATTTATTGCAAACCAAATATTCCCCTCGCATAATTTCTCGAAATCCAGCTGTTAAATGGCCAGCCAGATCGTGTGATTCAACACCACTGGATTATTTTTTGTGGGGCTATCTTAAGCACAGCGATTATACGAAGCCGATCGAATCGATTTCAACTTTAATACATGGTTGACATTTGCCAGATATCAAAGAACCTTGAAAGGACGTAATCCTAATTTTTTGTATATGTGCTATTCCAATATGCTCAACAAGCATAAAGAACTTCTTGAAGGAAAAATGAGATCAACTTTGGTAAGGTGTCGATTTTATTATGTGTTCCAATCAAATCCAAACAGTAAGGAAAAAATATCAATCAAATTTTAATGTGTATTTTGCGTATTGTTTTTTGTATATTTAAAATTCACTATGTAATCGTTTTTAATCGATTATTCAATTTTAACGTGACAGATATTGATACCATATTTGATCTTCAAAAATGTCATTTTTGTATCCCTGAAAAATTAAAGTTGAGTAAATTTATTCATCCAAAAGTTATTTAATACAATATAGCATAAATCAAATGCTCAATAGCATAGAAAAAAAAGAGAAACAAGTAGTAAAAACTTGAATTAACTCAAACAACAATGACCCAACCACTAAAAAGAAGAAAGCAGCCAATCAAAAACTCCCAGACATCATTTCAATCCCCCATATTCCAGAAACTCCTTAATACTATAGTATCCTAGCTGTAGAGATTTCACAGCCTTTCTGAATGCAAATGAATTTTGATTATCTTTTATGGAATCTGGCAGTCTGTTATATAGAATGTTTCCCATATATGCTGGATTCTGCTCACAAACAGCCAATCCATGTGCAGATATGGAAAGTTCATAGTTCATTCCAATGCCTCGTGCAATAGTCGTGGTAATCTTTATTTATATTTCTCCTGAAACTATTCAAATTTGATTTGGTGAATATTATCTTTTCCATCATATCTATGCACAGCATAGTGAGCAAATTACCCCCGACAAAGAACGTCCTACGAGAAGTAGACCTCGGTTCTCCAGAGAGAGAGAGAGAGAGAGAGTTTATTTGTGATCAACAAAATTACATTGTTTTTTTTCACACGTCACACATTGAGGACAGCCACTAAAATCCTACAAAATCAAAATCCTCGAAGGATCGATCAAGAAAATCATCCACTGAATAGAAAACATTTTTTGTTAACATCCTTCTTACCTTAGTTCTAAAACCTTGTATTGGCAGTTTCTTCAACCCACCAGGAAGTTTATTATAGAGAGTCACAGCACAGAATCCAGTACCTTTTTGCGACCTGCTCAGTCTTTGGAAGTCCTACCTAATAAGTGATTTGTTCCTCGTGTCATATTAATGATAGTCTGAATGTTTAAAATATTTATCTTTTCTCATATGAAAAAAGATCAAATTGTCATATATAAAAAAGGATGGGAACGTTAATATACCCAGATTTTTGAAGGTATTCTTTCAGCAGTCGCGATAGCTCAAACCGCCCAAGACCCGGACAATTCTCCTCTGTAGCCTGAAAACATACTCACGGTAGGAGCAGCCACCCCATAGTAGAATGCCGTATCTAAGGTGAGTCTCTACCAGAGCGAAATACACCAGAATTAGCACGTTTTGAGTGAGGGAGAACGAGAGTGTTCTCAGAGCGAAAATGTTACGACTGAGCCTCAACTAGAGTTCCTGCACATGTGTCCTCCATGTGTAGTATATTGCATCAACATGTACACCGAGAAACTTAACGGCATCGGTATATTCCAAATCACCACAATTTATGGGTCTCAAACTTAAGACCTTACTGTGAG
This sequence comes from Micraspis discolor, assembly GCA_030674115.1. Classification (NCBI taxonomy): domain Eukaryota; kingdom Metazoa; phylum Arthropoda; class Insecta; order Coleoptera; family Coccinellidae; genus Micraspis; species Micraspis discolor. Next base: position 444,744 of record JARTUT010000899.1, read on the forward strand.
TTTTATTCTCATTAAGTCCATTTGCAGCAAGCCACTCAGAAAGGCTAAGTCGCGCTCTTCGGGAGAGCTCCAACAATGAACTCACGTCCGAGGATTTGACCGCAACAGTTGTGTCGTCGACAAACAACACTGTTTCAACCCCAGATAAATAGTCCGGCAGATCGTTTATAAATATTAGAAACAAAACTGGCCCCAGAGTGGAACCTTGGGCTACTCCCATATTCATTGATCGTAAACGGGAATACATCCCGTCGGAGTAGACCATCTGGTAACGTCCGCTCAAAAATGATTCAATCATTCTCAGTGCCATCTCATCAAATCCATACTTTCTGAGCTTAAAGAGCAGTTTTTCACCCGATACGCAGTCGAATGCCTTTGTCAAGTCTACAAAAGTAGCAAGACAATGCTGCTTGCTCTCGAAACACTCCACGGCGGAATCGACGAAGTCAACAATTGCGTCCACTGTACTCCTTCCTTTGCGAAAGCCAAACTGGCGCTCAGAAAATAAATTGTTGCTTTCGAAGAAACTCACAATCTGGGCGTTCATAATTTTTTCGATTAACTTCGAGAAAACTGGCACTAGTGATATCGGTCTGTAATTTCCAGGATCGTCTTTGTTCCCCTTTTTGAATACAGGGATCACTTTAGAAATTTTTAAACAATTTGCGCACACCGCGATGTTCAGACATCTTTTTTCGTGAATACTAACCTTGAAGGAACGATAAATATCCGGATGTTTCGATTGGAGCATCTGACATTCGGCCTTCGGAAATTTTTGCTTCACCATTTCAGTGAAATTGTCTAAATTTGTATCAGCAGATATTCTAGATACAAACAGAGGTATTTTTCTTTCAATGGCTTTTATTGGATTGTCGTTCGATGCACCAGTGATTTTCCAAAAATTACTTTGGACTCTCTCGGATCTGACAGCCTTCATCTCATCTTTCGCATATTCCTTTTTGCTTTCATGTTTCTTCTTGCTTTTGATCTTCACAAATTTATTCGTATTAGAGCATTCAACATTCTCTCTCATATGATATCGGCAACGTAGCAATTATATTTTCCGGTGAAATTTCTTCATTTGTTTGAAAACCATCTGATTTACACGGAATCACATTATTGACAATGTTATCTCTATCTAGTTGTTATATTGTGTTCTGTATTCTTATGTTTACTCATATTCAAAACGTTAAATGTTGATTCATATATATCCAGAAGTTTTATGTGATTTTTAAGAATAAGAATTTTGTCCCTTAATTCTTCTCATAATATATCCTTCTGCTCGATAATGATGTCTTTATAGTGGGAATCTTTAGAATTTTCGTCATATTCGGTTGAAACATTAGGATCAGTGGCTTCTTCTAGTATCGTATTTCTCTCTTGAAATTCGTAGTTTCAACTGTTTTATTTAATCTTCTTTTTCACATTCATGTTTACCGCAGCATGTTATTATGGCTTTTTGTCAACGTAAGTTCCAGGTATTTTTTATATACAACTTGGATGATATTTTAATTCACAATTTCCACATTTGACAAACAATTTCACTTCTTTGTTGCATTTATTACAGCACGTATCAGACACGGTGTTGCTTCGCGGAGCCATATTGCGATCAATCTAATAGCTCCTCTCTTCTTCAGTCTAAATACTGTTAAACGCAATGAAGAGCAACCCAAGAATATTATGCCATATTTTATTCTTGAATAGATGTGGGAATTGTAGTACATTATCATTATACTTGAATTTGTCAAATTCTTTAATCTATAGAGAACGTAGCAGGAGGATGACAAATTCCTGCAGACAGACTGAATTAACAAGTTTATCCCAGTCGAAACTGGTTTCCAGTCATAAACCCAAACATTTCGTTTCAGTAACCAGTGTTATGCTCTTTACTCCAGTATTTTTCAAAAGTGACTCTGTGTTGGTTTTGTTCCTAGGTGTGCAATTTGTGAACACTGTTTTGTCCAAGTTTAGATATAATCTGTTTTTATTGAACCACTCCACAAATTTTTTCAATATATTTTGCGCATTCCCTATTAAAGCCTCTTGATCTGCTTGACAACTCAGATAGCTGATATCATCTACAGACATCCTGACGAGATCTTCACCATACACATCAGATAAGTTGTTCATGTTTAATATAGAAAAAAACGGGCCCAACATAGATTCCTGAAGAACTCCACACTCAGCAACCTGCACCCCCGACTTCACACCTCTCATGTTGGTTTTCAGAATAACGAATATATTTTCCCGCAGTCCGTAGGCTCTTAATTTATCCAACAATATTTCATGCCTAACCAGTAGATATAACCTCAAAAATTCAAGCTTCACGATAGAGCTGTCAATAGGCAGATTGCAACACTAGAGTTGTCCAATCCCTGAAATACAATAACAATAATAATAATAATAATAATAACAGGTCTTTAATTTCAGAACAATTCCCGTAACAAGCCAAGAAAGAAGTGAAAAAGTGTCAAATCCAAAGTAATTAAACATCAAAGTTGCCCAAATCATAGGGCTCCATATCTAATAAAAAACTAAAAATTTTTTTTTTTTTAAATTTTACATTCTCAATTTCCTGAATTTCTTTCGGTAATTTGTTGAAAAGTTTCAAACATCTATATTCAACTTGTCCCTGAGTTGTTGAAAAATTCTTCTTTGGCTATATTCAAAGTTGTGAAAGATAAAGATAAAGTTCGCGTATTATAAAAATATTTGAGGTTGAAATGATCAGAGAAAAGGTATTTATATTTGAACAAAAATATTAAGCATTCCTGAACATAAAGTCCATACATTGTTAAAATCCCCTTCTTCTTAAAGTATCCTCTGCATAAGCCTCTGAATCTTAACCCGTTCATGATTCTTACTGCGGTCTTTTGTAGTATGAACAGTGATGAAATATTCCCTGTTCCATAGAATATGAGACCTAATCTTAGTTTTGATTCAATGGTTGCATGGTAAACCGTTTTCAGTACTTGGGTATCAAGATATTTAGCCAGCACTCTAAATGCATAGATGGAGGATGCAACTTATTTGCATAAATGTTCTACGTGTTCTTTCCAGTTCAATTCTTTATCAATATGAACTCCTAAGAATTTTGTACTACTTGAAATATTGTAAACTGAGGTGTTACCAAGTTACAAGTTTACGTCACCTGGGATTTCCCATCTTGACCGTGGAGGATGAAAGGCCACCAAATTTGTCTTGTTCTTATTCAGTACCATATTATACCGAATTAGCCAATTATCTGCATCTTCAAGGACCGCCCCCATTAGTCTCTCCAGCTTCGGCCAAAGAGAAGCTGTAACCAAAAGATTCTTGTCATCTACATATCCTTCAAAAGCTATTTGATCGCTAAGTTGCACCGCCAGTCCAAAATCATTTACATAAATTACAAAAAATAATGGACCCGCAATACTCCCTTGTGGTATTCCTAATTTTAGTTCTTCTATCTCCGATCTTATCTTGACACCTTCTGAGATGATCTCCACCAGCTGAGTGCGTCGTTTAAAGTAAGACCTAACCCAATCAAAAGCTGGTCCCCTTACTCCGTATTTTTCCAATTTTTGAACTAACTGCCCTACATTTAGGCAGTCATAAGCCTTGGATAAGTCGAGAAACAGTCCCATAGACATATCTCCATCCTCAAATGCAGAAGTTATTCTTTTTATAAACCTGAAAATAGCTGTCTGAATCGATTTTCCTCTTATATAGCCATGCTGGTGTTCTGAGAATATTTTATCTTTCAAGAAGAATTCTGTAATCTGGTTGCAAAAGGCCAGCTCAAAAATTTTGGACAAGCTAGGTAATATGCTGATAGGTCTGTAGTTTTCAAAATCGTTCACGTCTTCTTTCTTCTTATATATTGGCCTAACAATCGCCGTCTTCAGTCTGTCAGGAAAAATTTCCTTTTTCAGAGAGTTGTTCAAAATATACAGCAGTGGTTCCAAAATTTCTTTGGATATTTGTTTTATAACACTATTCGGTATTCCATCGATGCCACTGATATGTTCGTTTTTTAAGGATTTTATTATTTTTCCTTATTCTTCCTTGCTGATCGATCTCAAATATATAGACTCACAAACTTGAATATTAATATTGTCAACGGCTTCTCCATTTGGTTTGGTTTTCGTCAGATTTACACCTTGATTGACAAAAAACTTATTCATTTCATTAGAAATATTTTCCAAATTTCCTTTGATTGGAAAATTGCTATCTTCTCTTTGATTCTTGATAGTGTTTACTACTGACCAGACAGTTTTGTTTTCATTATTTGAACTTTCTCTTATTTTTCTATAATTTTGTTTTTTATTTTGGATCAATAAGCTGTCATATTCACGTTTAACTGCATACTAGCAGGACATCCAATCCTTGTTTCATTTGCTTCTGAGAAGAGCTTGGGTGTTTGTACTTTTTTTTTCTTATTTTAAAATTTTTGAGTGGACAAGCTACATTAAAATGTTTCAGAAGTATATCATGGAAAGTCTTGAATTGTTCATTGACATCATCCAATTCTGATTGCTCAGTAGAGCTTTCAACACTTGAATATTTTCATCTGAGCAAAGTCTTTTACATCCTAACTGTTCTCTGGGCTTTTCCTGCATGTGTGGTCAGAAATATGAGTGTCTAAAACATAAGAATGATAAGGTATACTAAGCTTGGTAAATATACCATCAATGCATGTGCGTTATCCTAGTTGGTTCAAATATTGTTTGTTTGATATTATGTGAATTTAGGAAACCAAGCCAATCAACTTTTCTCTGCGAGTCCTGCAACAAATCAACATTGACATCTCCAACCAAAATTACTTGAGCATTCTCGTTTTCCAATTTATTCAAAACAATGTTCAGTTTCTCAATTAGAATGTTTACGTTACCATCATTATAAACTGTCAAGCATATAATCTTATTGTTGTTACTTGAGAATTCCACTGCTGCACACTCCATAGAGCCCTTCACTGAAATCTCATCCATGTCTTCACTGAATTCTCACTGAAATCTCATCCATGTCCTTCCTTTCCTTCACACTCAGATCTGTATGTGTGTATATGGCTACTCCACCATGTTCTCCCTGTTGTCTGCAAAACCATGCCTTGAGTATGTAGTCTGGAATATTATAGTTCTTGAGCTCCTCTATCGATTTCCAATGTTCAGAGAAACAAAAGATTTTTAAATCCATGTTATTTTGAATTATGTCTTCAATTTGCTCCACTGAATTTCCAATTCATCTGAGATTTTGATGTATTATATAAAAGGCAACCCTTATAATTGATGTTTCAAATATTTATGCATTATTGTGGTGCATTAGAAAGTATGTCCCTTAAGCCACGAATGTATTTCAACCAAATATTTTTGATTGGTAAGTTTTCAAGATTAGCGAAACTATCATATATATATAATTGTTGCTACCCTGAAGTTAATTAAGAAGATTGTGAAATTCATTACAAATAATAGGGACAAACGAAAACTGGATATTCTTCCTGATGCATGATGAGGGCCCTTTGCATAATAATCATGTGCTCTACAATATACTCACATGAGCTATTATGCTCTCAAAAAAATATTTCCTAAAAGCACATAAATCTAATAACAAAATAATAGGAAACTCATTATGTATTTAATGAATTTCAGAAATTTTCGAACAGTCTTCAGAGAGAAATCCCTGTTATTAAATTATTCAATTCCATAGAAGTAACAGAGTGGGGGAGTTAGTTGCCCATCAAATTGTTCAAGTCCAGAATGAACACGCATCAATCAGTGATAGATATAAATACTTGAACAGTATATTGATGATCAAAATATGCATAGGGTGTACACTAAGTACCTATGTGATTCTAGTAAGAATTTCCATTTCTGTCCCGAATTGTAAATTAGAAAAAAAATCGAAAAAGCAATGACGTGAGGTCAGAATATATATCTCAAGTTAAAAATAACTACTTACAGTTCTGTTCGAACCTCAAATTCCCTTCTCCAGAAAACCCACGTCAGTACTTTTCGAAATTTTGATAACATACATTATTTCACCGTGAACCAATCGTCAAACTCAGCCCAATATCGAGCTTTGACAGAGATATTGGGACAGTTGACCTGTTCTGAAAATATGAATCACTTTCGGAAGATATAAAGTATACGGCTAGTCGGGCGTTTTCAGTACGACCATCTTAAAATGTACCTGTATCGACCGTCAGTAACTTAACTTAATTTTTTATAGCTTCCTCGATGACAATATATCCTGAACGGACCAAACCACCGCATTATGCTTCATATCAACTTTTGGTGCTACCAATACCGGATACACCGCTTAACTTTACATATATGTAAGAAAATATCGCAATGTAAGTGGGCAAATTACATCGAGGACGAAATTGGTCTTCTAGAACGATAGATGTAGGATATTGTCGATCATACATCGACAGTAGCCATATGATGCTCTTCAGCATATGCAACGCTGCATATGTAGGTCAAAATGGAAGAAATTTTGAGACCAGATTAAAAAAACATCCGAAATCAGGTAAACAGTCCGCAGTTTATGATCATATCTCGTCGTCAACTAGAAATTCGGTATGGGGCCGAATTGTTTCAAGAAGTTAGAAGTTATGAAAGAACCAGCATAAAATTGGCAAAGGAAAGCAACCATCTGACATTCATCCTTCTTGCAAGAGATCGAAACCTAATTCCTAAAGGTCTCAGAGTTAAACTTCCTGTCAAAAGTTATAAAGCAGATAGGATTTCAAAACGGACAAGTCAAGCCCTTATGAGAGAATGACTGAATCAACATGGATTCAACACAGCCAAATTACTTACAACATGCGAGAACCTTAGATGTAGCATTCAATCAAAAACTGATGCTGAAGATTATGAAAATATTCTGGGAGCTATTAAACATAGCTGTGAAAGAATATATGAACAACAAAAATAAGTCCAAAAGGAAAATGGAGAAACTTATGAAGGAGTCAAGAAAATATGAACCCTTAGATCATTCAAAAACCGTGATCAATTTATCTAATAAGAACTTAAGTGAATATCAGATATCTGTCCCCAATAAGGGTTTCAAGTTCTCTATAGCCCCTAAGACGATACCAAAAATTGAAATCAATTGAAATTTAAATAAAGCTGAACAGAGGACATTAAAAGATCTTAACTCGGATAGTTCCATAAAGGTACTTCAAGCAGACAAAGGAAACGCCATTGTAATTCTAGATGTTGGCTCTTATAATAAAAAAATCAATGAATTATTAGAAGCAGGAAAATACAAAAAACTAAAAAAGGACCCTACCACCACAGTTGAAAACAAGATTTACAAAATCCTTCATAAATATCGAAATGAATTTCTAGATCAATTCGTTAGATCAAGACTTACACCTCATTTCAGTAAACCACCACATTTATATGGTCTACCAAAAATTCACAAAGCAAATATTCCTCTAAGACCAATTGTGAGTTCAAGAAATTCAGCATGCCATCAATTGGCTAAATTTCTGCTGAAAATTATATCACCATTAAAAAGTAATTCAACATCGATGATAAGAAACAGGAAACACTTCATAGAAATGATGAGACATCAAGAAATCATGGAAGAAGACGTTATGGTTAGCTTCGACATCACCAGTTTGTTCACTAATATTCCGACAGATAAAACACATATATTATCATAGTAAGAAAAAAGCTTGGAGAAGATCAAATCCTTAGTGATAGAACTAAACTAAGCGTAAATGCAATTATGGAAATGCTTTCTATTTGTATTGAAACAACATATTTCCAATTTGAAGACATCTTTTATCAACAAGAATTGATTTCACCATCGGTTCACCACTGTCACCAATTTTAGCTGATTTATATATGGAAATTTTCGAACAGAAGGCATTAGAAAAATATGTACTTAAACCCAAACTGTGGAAAAGATATGTAGATGATACTTTCATTATTTGGCAACATGGAAGAGATACTATAGATGGATTCCTTCAATATCTAAACAATCAAGCGGAATCAATTAAATTCACAATGGAAATCGAGAAAGACAGACAACTTCCATTCTTAGATGTACTCGTACATAAACAAAATGGAATCCTAAGAACCACTGTGTATAAAAAACCAACGAACACAGGACAATATCTACATTTTGATTCATACCACCAAATAAACACTAAATTGGTAATGTTTATATCATAGAGCAATAAATATTTGTTGCACTGAAGAAGACCAAAATGAAGAAATAAATAATATCTCGAGAACTCTTAGAAGCAATGGCTACCCCAAAAAGATATTAAAAAAAGCTAGACGAACAAGAGAAAGTCAACCTGAACCAACAGATATAAATTAGACCATTAAAACCGTAATTCCTTATGTAAAAGGTTTGTCGGAGAAAATGAGAAGAATTGGAAATAGATACAACATAACGACTACATTCAAAACTCAAGACACTATCAGAGCTAAACTTACAAAAGTTAAGCCTAATGATGAGACACAAAGGACAAAAAACTGCATATATGAATTACCTTGCGAGTGCGGAAGATCTTACCTCGGAGAAACTAAACGCTCTCTGAATGTACGAATGAAAGAACATCAGAAGCTTCTACGAGTACCACACAGCGACAAATCCAGGTTGGTCCAACATGCTGTAGATGAGAATCATCGTATAAAGTGGGATGAAGCATCAATAATATCCAAAGAAGAAAAACTTGCAAGAAGAAAAATCAAAGAAGCAGCATTTATGAAAATAACACCTGATTCCATAAGTGCTCCATCTATAGATCTGCCAGAAGTTTGGACGCCGATAGTTCGATCCAACTTAAAAAGATCATCACATCACAGATGAGTATATAACATCGTTCATTTTCTTTCATGACTTCTATCAATATTGACTTTTTGAAAATTGATAATTTTCAAAAGATTTTTTACTTTTCCTCCTTGATAAAGATAGAAGATGTCTATCGAAACGTCGGAAAACATTACATCCACAATAGATGATGGTAATAGCCCAAACAATCATTCAAACGTATTAATAAAGTGAAAATTAGACAAAAATAAGTGTTTTCTTTCAATATTCAAGATGGATTTGCACAAAATAAATGAGTCATCAATTCATTCTATTATACAGTGATGGGCAAATGTGTGAAACCAAGTAAACAACTCTGGAATCATTCTAGATATCAAAATGAATTTTAGTAGATGGATACTGCAGTTGATTACCTTTGTTTTAATATTTTTTAACAATTTTGAACTTCCCGTTTTACCGGAAGTGATGTCAATTTAAAAACTTCCAATGGAACACCTTGTATATTATTTTAATTTCTGATGAATCATTTTATTACGAGTACAAGAATATCGGGTTCTATACTTTATATTTAATTACCTTATGAGGTATTAACAGAAAATTAACTAAAGAAAAGAAGAGTTTAATGGTATTGAGTAGTTCATGAAATTTGATCGTAAAATAGCTGAATTAAGTGACAGAAAAATAATTGAAATATTAATGATGATTGGGTATGGGGAGAGGAAAATGACGCATCAAGAAGTTTGTGACCTTTTAACATTGTTCATCCTAATGCACAAATATCCCGTTCAGCAGTGACGAAGAAATTAGTAAAGGTATCGTGCAAATGGAACAGCTAGCAATGTAAAAAAAAGTGGACTGTTAAAAAGTGCAACTAATGAAGATGTAGCTCAAAATGTTGCTATATCTTTGGAGGAAAATCCTCAATCCTCACTTATCCACTATCGACCCCGCCATTATGCATGGAAATAGCTGTCGTTCAGTAGGAAAAATATTAAGGCGAGAAAATTATCATCCATACAAAATTCGCCTCCTTCAAGAACTGTCCGAAGACGATTTCGGCAGACGTTTACAATTTTGTGAAACGATGGTGGATATTTGCAACCGTGATAATAATTTAATTAAAAATGTGGTGTTCTTAGACGAAGCTATTTTTGGTTAAAACGGTACAGTTAATGGACATAACTGTCGAAAAAGTAAGTCAAAAGTTCAAAAGAATATATATATATATATATTTATATATTATTTATAAGTAATCTTTTTGGGATTAGAGCACGGGATCAAAAATTAGGACTTCATCTATTTTTTCTATATTAATTAACTACATATGTTTCGGCGTATACTAAGCCTTTTTCAAGTTTACGTGCTACAAACATAGTGACAATCACATCTGTCCAACAATTCATCTTACAAATCAGAAAATTAAAATCATGTTCATTGTGTTGTGAACGCTGTCAACTAGAACGATTCTATCTAAAAACCCAAATTTGGATGGTTAGTCTCCATTTTTGGGTAAAAATTGAAAACGGGTCACGTCCGATTTTTCAATGTTGAGTTAGGTCCAGTGAAAAATTTCAACATTTTAATTTACAATGGAGACACGACGTCGGGGCAGACCAGTGGGTTCTCGAAACGCAACCCGAACTGAAAGAAACCGATGCCGCGTTCATAACAATAATTACGCTATGCGATCAGTATTTGTAGCGAGAAGGGTTCCGGTTGAAGACGAAATTCCCACGTTTTCGGTCGGCGAAATGAGCTAATCGTGTTAATTTTGCAATGCTATGCATTTTAGGGGTGAAAAAGGGCGAGATGGATTCAGCCAGTGCTGCCAGAAAGGCAAAGTTGTAATAAGCGAGCAGATGCAATTGAAAGAAGTATCAGCTTTGCTTAGAGAACTTTACACAGGAACAGATGAAGAATCGAAGAATTTCCTAAACAATATACGCCAGTATAAGAGTGCCTTTGCGTTTGTTTCCCAAAAAGTTAGCTCAAGAGAATTTGCATCAACTGGCCCTTATTCATTTTGTCTGCATGGAACATCATACAGCAGAATTGGTTCCATTATTCCGCAACCTGGAAACGGCCCAGATTCTGTCAACTTTACACACTTGATACTAATGAAATTCTGCAACATAGATTCCAACACCCAGCTAACCAAGGATGCAATCCAGTGACAATGCTTCGACTAGATGAAATGCTTCGTGAAAATAACCCATTTGCAAGCGCTTTTTGCGCAATTGGAGAAAGATTACGAGAAGAATGTCGCGAAGCTATAGCTGAAAATCGTGAATTACCAGATATTCGAATGGTTTTTCCGCGTACAGAGAACCATCCTAGAAGACACAATTTGCCGACAGGAGACAGTGTTGCAACAATATTTGTCAGCGAAAATGGAGAACCGGCAGAACATATTGATTTTGCGGTTTATGCAAAAAATTGACCATTGCAAACAATATCAAATCTTAGCCCACGCTTATAGGGAGGCATTTGCTAATAACGACCGCGCTTCCTTACTTGCGCCCGTGGCGACACGGGCTTTTCCACTAGTTATCTAATAATACCTGGTTTCAGCGGTATGGAACTCCATCTCATTATGCTCGCATTGTTCGATATTATTTAGATAGCATATTTCATCACAGATGGATTGAAAGAAGGGGTACTTATAAATGGCCTGCACGAAGTCCGGACCTCAATCCACTGGACTATTTTCTGTAGGGTTATGTGAGGTCTAGGTTTATGTGGAGGGACTAAATAATTTGCAAGAATTTGCTGCAGAAATAACTCACGAGATACTGAGAATTCCACCAGAAGTAATAGCTAATGTAAATAGAGGATTCAAAAACCGACTTGCTTATTGTCAAGAAATGAACGGTGCTCAGTTTGAACATCTAATACATTAAATTCAGTTTAGTTAAAGTTCAATCTTTTGAAAATAACTTAGTTTCAGTTAATAATTATGATTAATTATTTCTTTAATGGATATTAGATTTTTACTTCATTTAGATACTTTTGTGTTAATATCTCGGTAGGTATTTAAATAAAAAATATCGAACCCGATATTTTAGTACTCGTAATAAAATGTTTCATCAGAACAATAGTATATTCTAATACAAGTTGCAGAATGGGCACCTATTCCAACACGAATGCGAAATTCGAAAACGAGCGACGATGGATCGAGTTTTTGAACGCATGAGCGTTGGAATTGCCTTCTGCAACGAGTATTAGACGATATTTCCTCTATTTCAGTCAAGAATTGTGAGAAATTCATTGGACTTCAATGAAAAATTCAGTTAATACCTCCTAGTGCCTTGTGTATTTTATTTTCGCAGTTGGCGTGACTGATACGAAAATTGACAGATTATAAAATTTGAATAGCGCGTTCGAATTTCAAAATAAATCAATTTGTGAATTGAGTATGTCTGAAGAAATGGATCTAACACCACCAGAATTGAGAGAAATTGCCAATAATGTCGCAAATAAACTTATACCACAAAAATCCAAATCCTTGTATGAAAGAGAATACGAGAAACTAATGAAGTGGTCTCAAGAGAATTCGGTCATTAGAATTTCCAAAAATGTTTTGATAGCGTATTTTGAACATTTGAGTAAGACATATAAAAGTTCTACGTTATGGAGAACTTATTCGATGTTACGCAGTATGCTTAACATTAGACAAAGCATGGATATTTCACAATTTTCAAAATTACAATGTTTATTGAAAACTTATTCGAAAGAATATAAACCGAAAAAATCAAAAGTTCTCGATTTTAAACCAATCGACAAATTCTTGAAGAAAGCATCAAATGAGACTTATTTAGATATGAAGGTAAAAATATATTCCTTTTCAACCATGTTAGCATAATATAACTACTTTCAGGTAGTATTTATAATGGGATACGCTGGGGCATGCAGAAGGGTAGAGCTCTGCAAAATGAGAACTCAAGACATTGAATACACAAAATGATTGTATCGTAATCACCATCTCGAATACCAAAACTCATTAGAACATATTATGAATTGAGACCATCACATACACATACAGATTCGCGGCTTGACTTGATATTCAAGCTACTTGACTTGACTTGACTTGAAATCAAGTCAAGTTCGAGTCAAGTAGTAGTTTTTCAAGGTCAAGTCAAGTCAAGTATTAATTTATCAAGTACTCGATAAACCAATTACTTCTACCAAACTACTTGATCTTTAGTTAGAAATTTTTATTTCAGTCTACACATCAATGAATTATGGAATGAGAATGAACTTTGCAAAAAATACTTTTATTTTTCAAACTTGAATATGAGAATCAAAAATATCAACTATTTCAAAATGGAAACACAAATTTTATCGCTATAATACATAAAAACATAAAAATAATAATTTCTCAATTATGAGAATTGTCTAAGCATTGTTTGACCACCTCATTTTCCATCCAGGATCTAAGACACATAAGGCATCTTATAGAATTGTCGCCTAATCTATTCCTGGTTTTGGTAACTGTCAGTACTGCTCTGGAAAACTGCCGTTCAACAGGAGCTGAAGATACTAGCGTTGATAAGAAATCTTTGGCCATTATGGCCAAGTTTAGAAAAACGTTTTCGTGCCTCTTCCACCATTCTAAAATATCTTCAGAACTGTCAGCACGTGGTTCCGAAAAGAATTTGTCTATTTCGTAACGCCAAGCCAATTCATTTGCTCGATTCATTGGAGATTTCTTGAATAAGTTCAGGAGATCGATGTCGAACTCATCATTTGAAGATGAAGGTAAAGATGATGCTGTTGTGCTCTGTAGACCTGCCTGAAAATATTTTGTTTGAAAAATTGTTTCAAAGTGTCTAACTGCTTCCTTCTCCAAGTTTTTTCCCCAACTTGTATTGGAGAATGTTTCCATTTTATGCCGGGGATCTAAGACTAAAACAACACAGTACATCCAGTTGGTTCTTTGGTAATTTTTGATAACTTTATCTTTAGCCGCTTGAATACTATAAATGAATTTTTCATCAGTCTCATCTCTACTAGGATTATTGTCGAGTTCAATAGCCCATTGTTCTAGCTAATCCAGGAGCATATTCATACCAATTATCACCATCGGAAGTGTGCAATATGCTTCACCTTCTAATGTTTTGGAAAGCGTCTTGAAACTGTTCAGATATTTACAAACTCGATCTATGATTGACCACTCCGTGTCTGTAGGCTTCAAAGTTTTCATATTTTCTGTGTTATCATAAAGAATGTTTAACGACTTTTTCATATTGAGCCAATTCCAATGTATCAGCAAATAGCTTTGCTATCCATCTGCCAGTATGTTGTCCCTGCGCCGAAACAAAATCCAAAAGGATGGCATGTAGTCTCCAATTATCATCAATAAAATGAGCAGTGATTCCATAGTACC